>JARQOC010000002.1:629425815-629790815 GCA_033576535.1 Allobates femoralis | reverse complement strand
GTTATCTCCTATAGCAACATCAGCGGCGTCCTATATTCAGGACACAAAGAGCTTTTTGGAGAAATTAAAGGAGGTAAAATTGGTGGGCAATTGTATACTGGTATCATTTGACGTCACATCCTTGTACACCTCCATCGACCATGATAGAGGTTTACGGGCAGTAGCCTCTAAATTAGATAGCACATGTTATACACCAGAGGCCAAACAGTTTATTGTAGATTTATTGGAAGTAGCCCTGAAATACAATTATTTCTTATTCGGTGACACTTTTTACCTCCAGTTGTCCGGTACCGCCATGGGTGCTAAAATGGGATGCTCTTACGCAAATACCATGATGACGGTACTAGAAGAAAGATTCATCTATCCCTCAAACCATTTTTGTAAAGTACTTAAATGGTGGAGGTATATAGATGATACATTTGTACTATGGGAAGGCACGTTAGAAGAGTTGGAGGTGTTCCATTCCTTCTTAAATACTATTGATGGGTCTATTAAATTCACGAAGGTAGTTTCAAACAAGGAGATCCAGTTTTTAGATGTATTGGTAAAACTGGAGGAGGGACGTTTAGAAACCACATTGTATACGAAACCTAGTGACCGAAATAAATTGTTGCATTATAACAGCCACCATCCGGAACCTTTAAAAAAAGCTATCCCCTTGGGGCAATACAGACGAGTGGATAGAATTGTGAGCGACGTGCATGAGTTGGGAAAAAAGTTCGAGGTTCTTACCAATAAGTTCATTCAAAGGGGTTACCCTAAAGGCCTATTACAGAACAGTTTGGCTCATATGAAAAATAATAAGGAAAAAGTTGCACCTATAGGCAAAACACTGGCTAGAATTCCCTTAGTAATGAGATACGGGGAGGAGTCTAGGGACATCTCTAACATCATTCTTAAGCACTGGCCAATGTTAGGGAAGTGCTTGCCGGAAGTGGAGGAGTTTAAACTTAAGCCTTTAATTTCATTTCAAAGAGGGAAAAACCTGAAGGATAAGTTATCCAGATCCGATTTTGGCCCTTTGAAAATGTCCAGACAGCCCACTTTGACGCGGGGCACGCGGGTGGGTTGTTACCCCTGCGTATCCTGTGTGAATTGCTCGTATATGGTGAAGGGAGCAGAGTTCTCTCACCCGCAGACAGGGGAAGTGTTTAAAATCCGGCATTTTGCTACATGTATGACAGACCACGTTATTTATTTATTGGAATGCCCGTGCAAACTGTGGTATGTGGGTGAAACCACACTTGAATGTAAGACCAGAATAGGGCAACATAGGGGCACAATACGCCAAAAAAGGAAAGACCTACCAGTTCCAAAACATTTTTTGGATATGAAACATACCGAAAAGGATCTGAAGTTTAGGATTATCGATGTGGTACCTGCGATAAGGAGAGGAGGCGACAGGAATAAGTTGTTGCATATAAAAGGATTACAGTGGATAAGGCGCCTTAATACATTAAAACCAAATGGGTTGAACGTCGAGTATAGGCTGGCAGTCGCGATGTGATCTGTCCCATATTCATTTTGGGGAGTAATGCTGTAAATTGATACTAGTCACTGTTTGTGCACTCACACTGTCTAATAACCTGTTTTTGGTTTCTTCCAGCACCGACACTTGGGTTGAAAATCCTCAAGAATCTCATCGGGGGGTGATAGACGTGCCAAACGGTCATATATGAGGAGTGTCCCTTTCATGTAACTATGCCCCAAAAAAAATGATTTTTTTCGCTCAATGCTCCTTGGCAAAAAAATTTTTTGGATTAAGAATTATTTTGGATTAAGAATTTTCGATTAATGCTCTTGCACATGGATTGGCTGTATATGTAAGCGCCATGTGGATATTATTATTGTCACCTTTATTAAAAAATTGAATATAAAGGAATAATATGTGGTTTGTGGTGCAATATCTATGAATAGGGGGTTTTGGCCAGAAGGTGATCGGTGGAGATGAGTGGTCCCCGGGGAGCTGGAATGGCCAAGAGGGGGAGTATGTTAACCCCCTGGTTTGCACTGGATAAGGTGCAGTTTGCTGGCCTATTGGTGAGGGGATGTGTGTTGGTATGGTTGCGCTGGCACCCCCTAGTGATATAGAATAGATATGCAGCCTATTATAAGTTAACAAACAAGTAAGCATCAAAAACTATTAAAAAATGATATTATTTATATGGTGACATTGTATGAGGCGTTATAGGAAGGTTTCGAGCTGTTTTTATGAGCAGAGCCAGGAGCGGCCGCAGCCAAGAAGTCTCGGGGTTGTAAACCCGCGTCGGAGTGTAGCGCGCATGCGCGAACGTTAGTAAGATGGCGCCGTTAGGCTTCTTGTGCTCCTTAGCAACATAGAAGCGGGACGCGCATTGAATGACGTCACTTCCGACGCGACGGACTCGGCAGCGTGCATCATGGAGCGGTGAGGAATGGGGCTACGCATGTTTGGGCCATTAATAACCATAATAGACCGCAAGTGTAACTGTCATCACACCACCTGGGATGAGGATCAACCAATTAAGTGCATGAAAGAGGCATTATGTGAATAAGCAGCTTTGATGTACTGTAAATGATGTAATCAATGTCACATTTCACTAATGTATGGTCGGGTATAGGATATTGGAAGGTCTGCACCTAGAATGTATAATGTGTAGACTGTTTAAAGGGTGTAATTGATGTATATATTATGTTTATTATGTAAATTGTGTGGGTTTTAAAAGGAAGTAAGGGGGCTGAGACTAGTTGCTAGACAAAAGCCACGTGGTGGCTGAAACGTCGCGGGTCGCCCTGTAGGCCGATTAAAGGCTATTGAAGATTTGTTGGAGTGCTGCTGTCATTTTTTCGCATATATATATATATAGATTCATCCATATATATATACTATATATATGTATATATATATATATATATATATATATATATATATATACACTATATATTAGCTGCATCCACTTTATATATACAGTATATATATGACGCATCTATAGGTATTATATATATATATATATATATATATATATATATATAAAATCTATCTAACCATATATACACACATATATATATGTGTATATATAGTTACATACATATATATATATATATATATATATATATATATATATAATATATGCACACACAAAAAAAATAATATATATATATAGTTAGAGTAAAATCAAAAAAGAACAGGCAGCACTCCTTCCAGTAGTGCCCGTTTGATATATATCCTATATTATAGATAGGACGAAGGGCAAAATCGGCTGCTTGCGAGTAAACAAAATGACGCGGGAGGAGGGGCGCGCGCACACTAGGAACCCGGAAGACGCCGGGAGTGTGTTGCTTTATGGCAATGGCGGTGAGACGCGATGTGAAACCACCTATGATTATTTTAACACAGCTGATGGTATAGTACCCATAATTGCCTGTTATTTAGTTTAGCACTGTAATTTTTTGGAGAGTGGTTATTTAACCATCCATATAAGCACTATGTAAGCACTTTATAAAGGCAGACACTATATAGCACTTAACTATTCACTAAGTATTTATGAAATATCACTTTTTTAATATAATTGTGTAATTGATGATTGTGATTCTAAATGTATTTAAAGCACCTTAGTAAGACTATGCACCATGCTTGAGGAAGGAGTTGTAGCTCCGAAACGTCGCATCACATGGAATAAAGAGTCCATTTCACTACTGGAAGGAGTGCTGCCTGTTCTTTTTTGATTTTATATGGCTGACGGCTGAGCACCGTTTACAGGACTTTGCACCGGCTAAGTATTTAAGTTTGTGCTGATTCTATTTTTTCACTTTTATATAGTTAGAGTATATTTATATTTGCATGTATATGTGCACATACATACATATATATATGTATATATAATCTATGTGCACATATACATGCAAATATAAATATACTCTAACACTATATATATATATATTATTTTTTTTTGTGTGTATGTGCATATATTATATATATATATGTGTGTGCTCACACACATACATATATATATATATATATATATATATATATATACATGCACACACACATATATATAATCTAACTATATATATGTGCATCTATATATATATATATATATATATATATATATATATATATATATATATAGATGCACATATAAACTATGCCTAATCAAAGTGAATATATATGTGTGTGTGTAATCCATATATACATGTGGATTACACACACATATATATGTCATGAAGAGCGGGGCGGGATGATTCCACTGGACTCCCCCGCTCTTCAAATCCACAATGCCGCCCATTAGGGCGTTAGGAAGGGAGCGAGGCGGGGGGAGCGCGGCTCTGGGGACCCCGCCCTACTGTCAGGAACGCCCCACTGCCACTGATCATGTAAGTTTCTAAAGTGTTTAATTCACCTTATATAAAGCCCTATTAGGTCAGGCAGGGATGGTTAGGGAGCTAGTTAGGGTCTGTAGGGGCAGGTAGTGATAGTTTAAGGGCCATAGATTAGGTGACAGGTTCCCTTTAAATGTTCAAATTCATGACGGTACAATCATCTAAAGACTGAAGAAATATGCCTTGTATGAATGCATTGCTAAGACAAAGCACCATTGCTTCTAAGCAAAATAATCAAAAATAAAACGAAATATGACAGCATGGCTAAAGTTTGCAAAGTTGTGTTTTAACAAACTACAAGACATGAGGACACGGTCCTAACTCTCATGTTCGCAGAGATCGAGACCGCAACTGGGCACAGGGGTACAGGGGGCCTACTTCAGCTGGATGTGCTTATGAGGACCCACTGGAACCCTGTACGGCAATATACACTGGTGGCCAGACACAGACGAGCAGCTGATGTTGGTGTGCTCATGACTAGAGATACATGGCAGTGACGTCAGGCGTTGCCCATAGCAGGCACGCAACGTCAGCTGCCAGTCACTGCAAAGGCTATTGAGAAAGACGCCGTGAGTAGTGGAGCCAGGGATGGTGAGTTTAGTGGTTTATTTTAAGCACAAGAAAGGGGCAATACATATCAGGGAGGGGCTCAGAATAGGGACATATATACCAGGAAAGAGGCCCATGATAATGACCGCGAGCGGCCAATTAGGGTCGGGAACGCCCCTCTGACATCACGGCAGGTCCTGGCAGAATACACATCGCCTGGTCTCACCACCGGACACAGGGAAAAGGCGTCGGAAAGGTAAGTATTTAATTCTTTTTTATTTTTGATACATTTGGCTTTGTTTAATTCAGATTTCGCAGTGTATATTAATACACTGCGAAATCTAATGGGGCTGTCACAGAGGAGAGGAGGAAGCAGGATCCTTCCTCCCCTCTGAGACATCATCTGCGCTTTCTGGAAAGAAAGCGCAGTGTGTGAAAGCCCCTGCGTATTTTTGTTGCGCTTTTATGCGCGGCCGAAAAATGCGTCAAAAAACGTGCGCAAAAAAGCGCAACAAAATACGCAATGGGTGAACGTAGCCTTAGGAGATCTATTCCGTCGAGGACACAGGGAGCAAGCGATTGCATGTCTACCCTTATCTGTCTACTCCATTTCTTTCTCTAAGCAGGCATCCCTGCTGTGACAGTTTCTGTGTTGTATTTGACCTCTTTCTTGGCTGCAGACATAGAGAGCAGAGAGGATGATGCAGCCCCACCCACTGATGTCCTGTGCAGTAATGTGAATATGTGACATGCATACTCATGCTATGGGGAGTGGATAGCAGAGAACTAAGTGGATCATTCACTGTGATTGACATATGGAGTGATTCTTTTTATTTGAAGCTCACAGAATATAAATAAAGGGGAATATAAATAAAGGAAATACATAAACAGAGAGAGTTTAGAGAAAGGATTGAGAAAATTATAGCAGTTACATATGGATTTTTGACCTGACAGTTTTCCTTTAAAGCACCACTAAAGCGCTGGCATAAAAATGCTGGATTGGTGCTTTAAGAAAAATATGACTGCTTTCTCCAGCCTAGATACATTGAAGTGAATGGGAAGAAGTTGCAATACCATACACAATCTGCAGATCGGCATGATCCCGTTTGTACAGATGTTTTCTAATCCTGTACAACCTTTATATCATTATTTGTCAGCAAGATTTCACACGCCAAGCTATTTATATATGCATTTAACTCTTTCAAAGAGAAATCTAGCAATTTCCCACCCAGCGCCATCTCCTCCTGCTTGATTGACTGCTCATTTGCCTAATATCACACAGTAGAAAGGCTGTCAGTCAGGAAGAATGAGGCAGATCTCAAGTTAATAGAGCTGGAGCGACAGAGGCTTCCGATCTTCATTTGCATATCAATTCAAGCACTGATTTCTCAGTAGAGAAGGAACGAACTGGCTATATACTGGACTTATTGCTGGACCTGTCTTTGAAGGAGGCACATGCACATATAAACACTTTGGGGGATAAAATACTGCTGACAGATTCTAAATCTAATGATTTTTTCACTTTATGATTCTTGATGGATTTGAAAGGCAAATGCATAATAGTCCCATACACTTCCATGGATGCCATATCATGGCTCTGTACAACTCAGAGATTGCATAGACTTTATTGTCACATAGAAGTGTTTGGGGATAGATTTGGAACATTGCCCTTACGGTAATTTGTTTTCTCATAGAAATCAAATATCTTTAATACTGGCAAGAATTATCTGTACATAACATGTTGTTCTGTATTATAAAATCTTAAGACACTTGTTATTTCCAGACAAAATGTTTCCCAGACATATAATTGTCCTCATGTATCAATAATGAGTCAGAGTCTCATTACTCATGGCAACCAAGGTGCAGAATTCATCGTCTATTCTGCATTGGAAAAATAAGAACTGAATTCTGATTGGCTGCTATGGACAATAACGATAATTATCACTGGGACCGTTTTCATACGTGAGTATTAAAGGTCCAATATTCTGCATTTCATTATATCTTTCATATAAGCATTTAATTAAGGCCATAAAATGTTCTGCAATGAGCTTCTAAACACTGCCTTACCGTATGGCTCATACAAGCTGCTCATATCATTACTCCATCAATATGGGGGGACACTGAACCCCCTTCGATTTATAACCTCATAGATTGCGAATCTGACTGAAGGCAAACGTTATGCTAAGTTTGGGACTGGTCTAACAGAAGAGAAATCCATCATAACCAGAATCGATCCGTTATGGCTGTTCTTCATCTGGATCATATGGAGTCTACACATTCTGCTTGAGATGGAAATGAAGGCTGGTTCTTCCATGCTGATGGAATATCAAGTGGCGCCGGAAGCCTGGCAGCAGAATGATAGGACAGCACAGGATTAGTGATGGGTAAACCCGCTGGCGTTCAGGTTCGGCGTACTAGTCCGGACTTTTTTTTTTTTAAAGTCTGAGTTCGGGGTGGAACGTAACTCGAACTTGAGTCCAAACCCTGAACTCGGACTTTAAAGGGAACCTGTCACCTGGATCTAAGCCCCTACACTATCACTACCTGTCCCTGCACTTTCGTAGCTGCTTCCTATCTATCCCTCTCTGAGCTAAATCCGCCCTATAAAACAGCAGAAAAATAACTTATAACTTACAGAAGTCCCTGAGGCTGGGGACTGAGAAGGCGGCGCCAGGCTCCATTCAGCCTCTCCTCGATGCAGCAGCACATGCCCCACTGGGTGGCATTATTCTTTCTTCATCGCCGCCTCCTACATTTGGAATCTCCCGCCTGCTTTACATCTATCATGTTGTGGTGATGCGACCTCGATGTGTCCCCTGACCGAGACACAGCATATGGGAGATTGTATTTTCTGCTCGGTAGCAGCACACACAGGGTTAGCTGCTGCTGGAGCCGAGTGCTGATTGAAAGCACTGACGCCCAGGTGTGCAGGTGAATAGGAGATGATATGAGCTGCCCTGGGCTGTGGGGAGGGGGTGGAGTGTGTCAGAACAGCAGCAGGAGCTGCTGTGTAGAGAGCGGTGTGAAGATGTAACACAGCCTGTGAGCTCTCTCAGAGTGGACGGTTCATGAGGCTAATGAGCGGACGGTGAGGAGAGAAAGGTTGTGTGCTGACCTAACACAGCCTACCCGGGGGAAGGTACAGAGCTTCTATATCAGCTGTTGGGATTGTATGAGGTTGTACTCGGCTGCGCCCCGAAACCTGGAGGTCTGTGAATACCTCAACTGTGCCATTAAACTGTGTGCTGTGTGAGCAAATACCTGAGTCACTGCCTTCTGTCGTGCCGATCCTAACCGCTACCATACAGTGTAAAGCGGGTGGGAGATTCCAAATGGAGGAGGTGGCGATGAAGAAAGAATAACGCCGCCCAGCGGGGCATGTGCTGCTGCATCGAGGAGGGGCAGAATGGAGCCTGGGCCCGCCTTTTCAGTCCCCAGCCTCAAGGACTTCTGTAAGTTATTTTTCTTCTGTTTTATGGGGCGGATTTAGCTCAGAGAAGGATAGATAGTGAGTAGCTAGGAAGGTGCAGGGACAGGTAGTGATAGTGTAGGGGCTTAGATCCAGGTGACAGGTTCCCTTTAAAGTTATGGAATGAGTAAATAGTTATTAAACGGCAGTGTAATACTTACCGGCATGCCGCTGCTTGTACTTCCGGGCTGTTCATTATCTTCCTTTATATTTACTGCAGAGGGCCCAACAGCCAATCACAGATCCTGTCACAGAGAATGGACGTCTGTGATTGGCTGTTGGAGTAATCTGGAAAATGCCCATAAATTCTAGTTAAGATGTAAGGGCTGGTTTCAGGTGATTCCAGCAGCCAATCACAGATACCGATTCTCTGTGACAGCGTCTGTGATTGGATGTTGGGTCCCTCTACCATTGACTGACATCACAGTGCTGTAAAAATAAATAAAAAAATTTGTGTAGCGCTTTCCAGCAATCTGTGATTAGCTGCTGGCATAAATTGAAACTAGCCCATACATTCCAGTATCTACCATTCTAGAATGTATGGGCAGTTTCCAGAGTATTCCAACAGCCAATCACAGATGCCTATTCTCTGTGACTGTGTCTGTGATTGGTTGTTGGGCCTCTCTGCAGTGAATATCCAGGAAGTTAATGAGCGGCCCGGAATACAAGCAGTGGGATGGCGGGACGCTTTTCGTATGATGCTGGTGTTTAATAAAAAAAATTTTTTTTTTTTTGTACAGCCCCTCGTCCGCGAACCTAACCCAAACTGTAACACGGACTTCCAAGGGGAGTCTGTGTTTGGGATCTGTGTTCAAACACAAGGTGTTTGGTACGGACCCCGAACTTAACAGTTTTGGTTCACCCATCACTACACAGGATTGAGGACTGAGAAGTCAGAATGTATTTTTAACTCCTTAACCACTCGGGTCCATTAAAGTACCACTCCAGTATTTTTTTGCCACTGGAGTGCTATTTTAAATCTAATTGCCCTGCCCCAGCTCCGGCGTTCCCTCTGGTCCGCAACAACATCTCTTAGGCTATGAGCCAATTGGATGTATACCGGTACTTTAGTGTTGCATTTATGCTGTTTGTCAGCTGCACAAATGCAGCTGTGTAAAAACAAAACCAGCACAAATGTACTGCGTTTGTGCACATACAAACGCAGCACAAGTAAGGGGACACACAAAGATAAACAAACACACACACCCACCCAGAGAGCCCACGGTGATCCTCGGTGAGGTGCATTGGCAGCAGATGTGTGTATCGGGCTTCCAGAGGCTGCACACCATGTGATAGCCTGAGTCACATGGCTAGTCACATGGTACATTTCCTGGATAGACGATACACACAGCTTCTGCCGCTGCACTGAGGAAGACATCACTGGGGATCACCGTGAGTTCACCGGGGAGGGTGAATATTGCAGCTTTTTGCTGTGGAATTCGCAGGGAAAAGTCTCACAAACAACTGTGGGAATACCAATCCTTTTGTGATGCTTTTTTGGGGGGTTAGAATGGAGTCTATGGTGAAAACGCAGAGCATTAACGGGCATGTTAATTGACAGAGACTTTAAAAAACGCAGGCAATTTCTGCAGCAATAATGCACATGTAGACACAGCTTTTTGTATATAGGCTTTAACGTTAAAGCTTTGTAAATGCAGCAAAAAAAATAGCACAAACACATGGTGAGAACATAGCCTTACCTTTTCCATAAGTTACATCAAAAGTTCTTAATACTAGCCTGTAAGAGACAGAACCAGGCCAGAATGAGGCCCTCATAGACTTGTGTTTAGCTGTGATCCCCAGCACACTCCATAAAACACTAGAGCAGCCAGCAGCTCACACATACCCAGAGATTGACCGGAAGGGCATCGAATACAGATAAAGAATAGGGGTAGGGGACTTAGATTTAAAGCATTCGGGCTGCGAAAAAAATATATATATATCGCTGGAGTGGGGCATTAAGAAAGTATGTAAAGGTAGTGAATAACCCCCTTGAAGCAACTTTTTCTACTGCCCCTTTATTATAGGTTGGACCACTTAGTCTTGGTTAACGTAAATGTACTTTTATCTTGTTCAACTTGCATTTATTTATAAAGGGTAAGTGCGGTGCTAATTAAAATGACTACATCAATCAATAATCAGGCCAAGGGCGTCTTTCAGATCAATTTCAATAACATAACATTTCTAAAAGGACAGAAGTCATCTCAGAGAGCTTACCGGCATGGTTAAAAATGGCAAGGTGAGAACACCGGTAAGCTAATGGGTTAGACATCACTTTGCGCTATCCCCAAATAACATGAGTGGATCTACTTATCTGATTGCTAATTAACATATATACTAACTAAATTAGATAAGCACTTATTCTATTACAGTACAGTAATTAGTAGAAAATAGAAACACTGGAAGTCCCAATTTAACACTAACCTGCTTGCTAAATAGGCTTTGCCTTTTATTTTTGTCTCTGCTTTAAATAGTCGCGCAGTCATTTAGAGCACAAGTAAATAGTTTCTTTCAGTGATAAACGCCACTTTCCCGAATGTGCAAAAGTGACAGCAGTTTTTTGGGTCACAATGGTGTCAGTAATCTGGAGGAACTAAGATTTAAGATGACGAGTGGGACTGGGTCACACGAGTATATAAAAAATGGACCGATTTTCATCCAAGAATGTAGGATGAGTGAAAATCGATGGCCTTCCCTGTGTAATCGGAGTATGCAATTATTTTCTCGCATGGCATCCTTATGCAATGCGTTTCAACATGCATTTACAATCCAAATAACTATTACGGTAACTTACGGGCATGTTTTATTTCTATAAAATCACCCTCCACAAGACCCCACATTGGGAGCACATTCATAATATTGTTAGGATATCCTGTACGCGGTTTTTCATTTCATTCTGGTTGCGTTACTTGTGTCTACAAATAAAATGTCTTTCTATTTAACAATCACCGGTCTGAATGTGCTCTATCCACTGGGAGCTGTATAGGCATTTTGGTGGATCCGAACAGGAGCAGGAGCACAGGCTATGGGTTCATCCAATGGTCTGCCAACACACCACAAGAGGCCACTTTCAGAGGCTGTATGGCGAGCTTCGCCAACATTTGGACAATTTTCATAAGCCTACATACATTAGATCTTCTGTTGGGGGAGTTAAGGCTGGAATTCCCTACCACAACACCAACATACAGAGGTGTATTTCTGCAGAAAAACGCCTTCTGGGGACTTTGAGGAATGTTTGCAATGTAGGATGTTTTCCTCCTAATTTAATTTTACTTTAGCGATTTTCATTGCTCTCTGCCCACTTCTCCAAAAGACATATATCAATTTGCTAATGTCTGGTGTGTGCCCATATGAGTTTGTCTGATTATGTCCTCAGTTTGCACACCTTTATCAGAGGCCTACTTAAAGGATTACAAATCAAGCCAGACACGTCACAATAAGTAAGGATCACCAATCTAGACTTAGGACACACCATACGAAGGGAGAAATTCACTGAAGAAGGACATCATGGTAGGAAGCATAGAAGGAACAAGGCAAAGAGGAAAACAAGTAACCCAATGGCTTGATACAATCAAGATAACGGCTGAGAAGACACTGGTGAAGCTATCTAGGTTCACACCAGATCGACCTTCCTACAGATGATTCATCCATCAAGTCGCCATGACTCAAGATCGAGCTAAAGGCCGTTAAATAAAAATAAATTATAATAAAAGAGTTCACCTTCAACAATGTGGCTTGTGTTAGTTTTGTCAATTCCACAGCAAAAATGTCAATATAATTTTTGATTGCTCAACCAATTCATGTAACTTACCTCAATGGATGTAGTCTGATAGTCTGAGGGTTCTTTTAAATAATATTCAATGTTAAAGATGCACGTTGTTGAACAGCACTCATTCTAACATTCACATTGCTGGTTTTATTTCCTTACATTCAATCTTTACTTAAGGGAACCTGTCACCTCCTAGTAGCCACCTAACCTATCAATACATGTCCCTGCACCTTCCTATTACCATTATAACTATCCCTCTCTCTCTAAATGCTTGTTTTCAATGTTGTAAAAACGTTTTTATACTTACTCATTAGGATGATAATGAAGTGCGGGCTATATGCAATAGTCCCCCTGGGCATGTTGGTTTGTAGCCACCAGCATCCTTTATCACGCCCCAATGGGCGTGATATTGTAATAAGATTCATCTCTGGCCTAGCCTCTCTGTGCTGCAAAGCGTCCCCACGAGGGGGACTTTTTGCAATGAGTAAAAAACGTTTTTTACAACATTGAGCATTTAGCAGAGAGAGGGATAGTTATAATGGTAATAGGAAGGTGCAGGGACATGTATTGATAGGTTAGGTGGCTTTTAGGAGGTGACAAGGTTCCCTTTAGTTATCACCACACTCCTCCCAATTGTGTCATGGTTGTATTGATGTACATATTGGTCTCAGTACTTTACAAATGCAACAGTTTTTTTCAAATATTATATTTTAATGGGCAGCCAACAAAAACATTAATTGTATACTTCTTAATTACTGTAGGTGTGAACTGATTTATTTCTATGGTTAGCAATGGCTTCCTTGAAGCAGGTCATGATTTCCGTTACATATGTTTCTCTTTTATATTTTCCTGCTTCACTCTTCTTTTCTATCCACTGTCTCTCATATGCTGTGTTACATCTGGAGTTCCTCCTGGGCCAGTCAACATATCCGGAATTGTCAAGCAACATGTGAGGAGATATGGAACGAGTGCCAACTAGCAGTTATGCTGGCGCCAAGGCCAGAAGACTGGTACCGAATTGCCTGTGGGTTCATGCAAACATGCAATTCCCAAACTGCATTAGTGCACTTGACGGGAAACACATCCAGGACCTGTCACCAAACCAGGCATGGTGATCTAATTACAGCACTGGATGCAGCATGTCTGCAGCATGCAGGCAAGGGGTCACCTAGCACTTGAGCAGCCCTGTACCCCGAGATAATACACTTAGAAAATTTACATGCTACAGCCATTAAGGAGGTGGCTAGGGGCTGCAGCCAAGGGCAGATTCACACCCCTGCATGTTTAATCTGCCCACCGCTGCCAATCATTCTCTCCCTCTTCAGCAGCTTTTAAACAGAGTTTTTTGCTAAACGGACTTTCTGGGAGAGAAAAAAAACTGTTTAAATGCTGCTGAAGAGGAGAGAATGATTGGCAGAGGTGGGCAGATTACACATGCAGGGGGTGTGAATCTGCCCTTGGCTGCAGCCCCTAGCCACCTCCTTAATGGCTGGAGCATGTAAGTTCTCTAAGTGTATTATCTCGGGGTACAGGGCTGCTCAAGTGCTGGTGACCCCTTGTCTGCATGCTGCAACATGCTGCATCCAGTGCTGTAATTAGATCACCATGCCTGGTTTGGTGACAGGTCCTCTTTAAGAATGTCATAGCAACTTTGTAACAAGGATTTGGGTGTCCCCTCCCCAGGGCTCCTACCTGGTTCCAGAGATGAAACAGCACCTTATGTTGTGGTAGGGGAAGAGGCTTTTCAATTAACCAGACAAGTTTTCAAGCCCTATCCACATCAACTCTGGACCACAGCCGTATGTTCAATACCAGCTATCCCATGCACACAGAGTGGTGCTATGTGCTTTTGGAATTTTCATTGGCAAATGAAAGGTTCTTATGTCAGCATTACGTGAACGTAATGTCATCTCGCCCATTAAGACCTATGTGATCCTCCACAACTATACTAGGATCCACAACAGCCCATAGTATGCCTGTGATGAACAAGACCAGGGACATGCTTTCGGACCAGGAGCAAAGGGTGCCACTATATGGCGTAAGCATTCACCCCTAAAAGTATAGGACATGTTTACTATTTTGTTTCACAAGAGGGAGTCACTCCCTGGTGATTCACACTTCTGTATGTGAACAAATAAGTGGCAAAATGGTACCGGTGTCATCAGTATTTTGGATCGCTGTGTCAACAGTGAGTGGTATGTATTTCTGTTATTACCATCAGTGGGTGTCACGCACAGACTACTGTGTATATGAGAATACCGCATGACAGTGACGCACGGACAAACGGTTATCTGGCGCACTACACGACACATAAGGGAAACCCGGGAACACAATAACAACGGAGAGCTGTGACAGTAGGTAACAGAGAAGGGACACCTCCTACACTCACCAGGGGATGTACCCTGATCTCCCTGGCAACCCTATAGTGTTTTTTTCACCCCATCGCCAAGCAGGATACCTAGTCCCTCGCTTGTCCTGCTCTAATAACTCACTAGAGAGCTGGCCGGCGAGAGCTCTAGTTCCACCGCTGAACTAATACAACATGAAGGGAGTGGAAGACAGACAGGGAAAACAGAAAGGGATAAAGCAACTTCACCGTTGTGGCCATACTCCTAGCCAGCAGACGGCTTGGCACCAATCAGTTCACTATGAGCTCTTTCCACCCAGGTGGCTTGCAAAGAATGAAATTCAATCACCAGCACTAGCTGATGGGTCATGTGACTATTTTAAGGAGATAGGAGTGTTCACACCTGAACACATGACCAAGGAGCATGCTAGCAGCAGAACTGACATTAACCTATAGTGTGCCAAACGAAATGAAATACGTTTAATATCCAGTCTCTCAAGGCAAAGAGACTTTGGGCCCAAACTTGTCACAAGTGTCCAAGGCACAGGAGACCAGCATGACAGCGAGACAACAGTGTTTCTCACGAATAGATCAATAACTAAATTACAAAAGTTCACCTATACGCTTTAATGTTAATCATGGACAGTAAACGGATGGCACATTGATGCCATCCATGTGTTCTACATGTTTTTCATTGACCCATAAACCTGTATTTGCCCTTGTCATCCGTGCTGCTGGACTGCCTCTGCACAGACACACGATCCTTGTGAAAACACAGACGTGAATACAGACATGGCCAAAAGTGTTGGCCCCCTTGAAACTGATCAGTCCAAGGAAAAATTGAATTGGACATGTGATCGGACAAACAGAAGAACATTGATCCAAATGCAATCTGATGTTTTGTCAGACGCACTCGGACCATTGCCTCAGAGATTCATTTAAAGTATTTAATCCTATGGCCAACACATCCCTATCGAAGTGGATCGAGTGGACTACATCTACATGACAGCAATCGTCATCAATTGGTCACACTTTGAGATCAATCCTCTAAACAACTACTTTAGCATCACACACAAGAGATAAATTTAATAAGTGTACAAACACTTGGCAAAGATATTACAGGGCTAATGCGTGGCTGGGAAAGATGGCTGGAAAAAAAGTTAAAACTTAAGTACATTTGCTCTGAGTGCTTTTTCCTTTGACGATCTCAGCAGAAAATACGAGCTGACCAAATTGTGCTCTTCAACTCTGAACCTAATCCAAAAAGGTAATGTTAGCAACTTTCATGAGCTCTAAAGTGCTCTGTGAGATTGAGAAAAAGGTTACCTGTGATGCCTACGGAAGGTTTAGCTCTCATTTACTATCCCTCTAGTTTGCAGGTATTACCTGTGTGGGTCTTAATTAGGCTCCAAGGTTTATTTAAGACATTTTCTGGATCTATGGAGCATATGGATACTTATTGCTATTTCAACCTATTTAGATTTTATAAAAAGAAAATGCTAGTGATTTGGTTGACCGGAGGAATGAATTCACATATAGTAAAAGGAAAGCCAGGTCACCTAGTGCTTGAAATCCAGCTTGCATGGAACCAGGTGGATCCACACCAGAAAAGGTTGTTGTTCCAGCATCTCGTAAAATAATTCTTTCTTTATTTTTTGTCCATTAAAAACTTACAAAAATTACAAAGGTTGCACATACAGGGCGGGGGAGCAAGACGCGTTTCGAATGCTCACTTGCGTTCTTTATCACAGCTTAGTTACACAATGAAAAGTATTTTCTAAAATACTAAATATGTGCCAATGGAAACAGTTGGAACAAGTCACATGACACAATTACAACAATGCATACATTCATTAAGCAACAGGTTGCATGAAAACAGTCAATAGTTTTACATGGTTTCTCTCTTCAGGTTAAAACCTTTTGGGTTATTTAATTTTCATTACCATCCATGCCAAAAACAGAAACCAAGTGCACTTACAGGATGCAGTCAGAGCCCAAATGTAAAGCAAGCCCAGGTGCAGGCTGATAAATTCACCTCAACCAGCAAGGTGTGGGAGGCGACTGCGACTTGCCATGCATACAATGGGCCTGCATAGAGCACCATTCACACTGATACATATGATGTAGAGTGTCTGAAAGCTACCCAACCGCTCCGCTGCCTGAGCATTGAGCTGCACAGTACGATGCTTCTGCACCACTAGATGAATGGCGCCCCTAGGTTTTTTGATGCTGCTTATTTTCTAGTAGTTTATTTCATTTTCAACAACTACAGGATTTAATTTATCCTGGTACGGTAGATTTATTGATGATATGGTATTCATCTGGCAGGGGGATTTGTCAGAAATTAGATCTGATCCCGTAGTTGTTGAAAATGAAATAACATCAACCTCAAAAAGACTATAACAACGGGATTATCCCCACTGGGTATTAGACAGGGGCAAGAAAATAATTTCCGACAAAAACCGGACTGATCTATTACGTCCTAAAACAAAAGCAAAAAATGTTTTTTTTGAAAAGTAAACCTGTCATTTCGCTGCAATATAGTGCACAATTTTCAGGAATAAAAAACTTGTTTAACAAACATCTACCAATACTTTTTGAGGATGAAACAGTAGCAGGCTTTATGAAAAATGGCTGCAATGTTCTGGCAAAAAAAGGCACCTTCATTGGGTGACTCACTTTCTCCAACATTGTTTTCTGATCCACAAACAAAAAAAAGCACTTGGCTGCAGCGAAAGGGGCAGTTTACATGTGGTTCACAGACATGTGGCATGTGCTCATTCACACTGTCTGTTTTTCATGATTCTGATCATTCAAATGAATATAAAATCAAGCAGTATATTAATTGTGATTCAGAGAACGTGGTATACAAAATGAATTGCACCACATGCGATAAATATTACATAGGTTGCACTATACGTAAATTAATAAACAGTTTTAATGAACATTACAATGATATACTTAATTCAAATAACACAGTAGAAATGTTTCTGCTATTGCAAAGCATTTTATTATTGAGCACAATCGTGACATGTCTTCTTTGCAAGTTTTAGGTATTGAAAACCTTTTTCCACATTCAAGAGGTGGAGATATAAAACGCAAGTTATTGACAAAAGAAGCGTACTGGATATTTAATCTGGATTCAAGAAGCCCAAAAGGTTTTAATCCAAAGAGAGAAACCATGTATCATTATTGACTGTTTTCATGCACCTGTTGCTTAATGAATGTATTAATTGTTGTAATTGTATCATGTGACTTGTTCCAACTGTTTCCATTGGCACATATTTTAGAAAATCCTTTTATTGTGTAGCTAAGCTGTGATAAAGAACGCAAGTGAGCATTCGAAACGCGTCTTGCTCACCACCCACAACCTTTGTAAGTTTTGTAAGTTTTTAATGGACAAAAAATAAAGAAAGAATTATTTTACCAGACGCTGGAACAACAACCCTTTTATTTTCCGTGGGCAGAAGCAGGGAACAGTCAGTGCTCTATACACAAAGTGGGCTGTAATCAGCACACACGCTTTAGAGTGTGATGTTAGTCAGCGATCATTGGGCTGATTAAAGCGTACTCACTCTGTAAAGAGCAGTGACTACTCACAGTCCTGAGTCCAGAGTTGCCCAAATAACTGGAACCAAGCAGCTGCAGGTATAATATAACTTTAATTTCTCCCTGCAGCCAAACATCACATTACACACCCAACTATGCATGGAATAGTATTTACCTGCATATTAGTGTAAGCTATGTGAGGCACTGACCGGTGTTACATATGAAGGTCAATATGTGTCCTTCAGAATATGTTCAGAAATCTTATAAGACCTGCTGGAGTGTGTTGCATTCATAGTGATTGCTGTAAGTACAGCACAAAAGATAAATTAGTGTGAACTGGGTCATGTTATATGACTTAGGTTTAGGAAAACCAGATAAGGGCCTTTATTTTGGAGAACCTGTAGGAATGGGTAGGACGGATTCTCCATTCATCCAGGTCATCTAACATGCCCATGTCCACAAAAGTGCATTTAATCCAGCAGAGCAGGACAGGGTGTGTCTCTCAGTTAGGGTAGGGACACACTGGTGTGAAAACCGGATGTGTGCAATGTGAGAAAATCTCGCATTGCACTCGGACCAATGTTACTGAATGAACTGAACAAATTAAATATCGTTTGCTTTTCTCAAGAATCTGTGTCAATGCCTTCACATGCTGTGACTGTCTAACCGCCAATGCAAACTGGTCTACAAAAGTCAAGAAAGCACACGGATTGTAGCTTGTTTTAAGATATATTTCTAAACGTTGTCTGGAATATTACAGTATTTTTACTTAACATGTAGATGATCACAAACCACTGCGTTTTGGTATAATGTGTAATGAAAAAGTTTCCATTTGTAAACGATTTTTTCAAATCCAGGCCACCATAACCAAGTATGGGAGAGCTTCATGTAAATGGTCAGAGTAACTAGAAGCATTTGACTTGTTCTCCCAGATTAGTACTATAATGTTCTGGTGTTGGGTACCTGTTTCTTGCCAGATCATGTGACACACCAAAGTTGTATTGTGACTTCAATTTTGGCTGTTCAAAGTTGTATAAAAAAAATCTTTACTCTACAAAACAGTTTTCCTTGTCAAAGAATGTTTTTCGAAAAATAATTATCTTTGTCTAGTAACATTGACTTGGTATAGACGTTATGAGAAACTATAACGACTTTCATTAATGTGTATGGCTGCATCGACTAAATGATTGTTCATAAGATAAATGTTCAATTCACTGTTTATTTAACCATCAATCATCCGGCATACTTTTACAATAGACGGCAGGGAATTGCGGGGCGTGAGCGGCTCAGGTGGTAGGTGTGGTTTGCTGTCAGTGGGCATGGTTTGCTGTTGGTGGGCATGGCTCGGCGGTTCTTCCAAGAACCAAAACAACTGTTCATTTTTAAGTCCCCACGGTCATGGAGGTGATTATAATAGAAGCAGGGGTCTGTGGGGGGTGCAGGGGGAGCGAAGCTCCCATTGAATGCTTGAAATGTATTAGTAGGCGTGACCAGTTTAATCGGTAGGCGTGGCTGGCTATCCATACGCTATAATGGATCATGCAAGGGGTGGCTTCACCCCCCCATGTACACCCCTGCCTTGGGGTCTTAGCCCCAGACCCCGCTTCAATTACAATCACCTCTAGTAGACCTGAGCATGGTCCATCAACAGCATTAGCACTAATGAAGGACAGATCCAGGTGCAATGGAAGGTAAATATACCCTGGGGGTCTTCATGTGGGGTTTAAGTGATTGACTAGGCTGTGAGCGTTGTTTCACTGCACTGCACATCCTCTGTCTACAGTCTACTGAATGGACATTCAGAAAGAGTCCAGCTGAGTGCGCCCCTGGAGGGGAACACCTGGGTTCAGTGCAGCTCAGGGGTAAGAAAATTCAATGGAGCTTATCTCTCCGATACATCTATCTCAGCTTTATTACATCCTACTGTCTCAGCTCTGCTACATGTGATGAGACAGTGAGATGTAGTAGAGCAGAGACAGATATAGCACTCAGATGTAGCAGAGAGATAAGGTCCTGTAAACCTTCTCACTGCAGCACTGAAGCCGGTATTCCCCTCCTGGGAGCATAGGGATCCATTGTCAGCCAGACAATGTGAGCTCTCTCTCATAACTACTCATATGTATACAGCCCACATCAGAGGCCTTCCCAGAGCAGCACAGAGGATGACAGAGGCCCTCCTATGTGGCGTCCCACTTTTCAGTGCCCCAGCAAAGGGGTACTGCACCCAGATTAGCGTGTGTGGTATCCCTGTTACCAGATGATGGTAATGTTAATATGAGGCCTCATCACTGCATTCATCCACTTAGCTTAGGGGACCTTTTGGTTAACCCATTGCTAGGGAACCAGTCCCGGTGGGAGGAGCTAAAGTGTAGTGATATAAGTGGGAGTGAGAGTTAGTAGGGAGTAGTCGTCGTGAGGAGAGTGAAGTGGAGGGTGCCTGTAAAGGAAGGCAACCCAGACAGAAGTGGGATCCCTGGCTTGAGGAAGCTGGGGCCGGACCATGCCAAAAACCGGTCCGGAGGGAACCCTGTCCAAGACGGAGTACCGCTCAGAGTGTGGTGCAGGAAAGTTTAGCTCCGAGCCGCCAAACCCAGTGGGTCGAAGGCCTTTCATATAGCCCCGACCTGGTCCGACACGCACGTCTCCACCAGGACTCCAAACCGGGTTGAGCCCCTTAGAGAGAGAAGGGTAACCTCTATATACCCAACGGGCCTGGTAGAAGAGGGCTCCGTGCAGGGCCGCGCAGGGATAGTAAGGAGAGCGAAGTGAAAAGGACAGAGATTGTACCAGAAGGAACATCATTGAGGGCCTCAGACAGACTTTACATCCTTTGGTGACTACCCATCCAGCTACCTCAAACCAAGTGACTGTGTACCAATGACAATGGCTGTGTAACCTGGAAAGCTGCTTCATGTCACCAGTAAATACTCGTGCAGAGCAAGAAGGTTTCCTGTGTCTTATTTCTATTAAGTTGATCACCTGTGTTCCGTTCTCAAGGAGAAGACTGCTCCTCTCTCTCTGAAAAACCATTATCTTTACCTCACTGCCCTGGGGACTTTGCTCCGCCTGCAGAGAGCAACATCATCCAGTTGCCTACCCATCGTCCCCGGAGGTCTGCTGGCAGCGCTGGTGCCATCAATGATACTGCAGGTGGCCTCACGTTAAAAAAAACCGTTTATTATTCCATTTTTACTAAACCCCTATTTCGTGACCACCAGGGCCACGGATCCGGGCACCGGCCACCAGTGACAGTCCCTTAAAGTTACACCCAGGATCCGAGTACCCCATCCCTGAGGTGCGTCATCCCAGAGTAGCACAGAGGATGTCAGAGGCCTTCCCACAGCAGCACAGAGGATGTCAGAGGTCCTCCCAGAGAAGTACAGAGAATGTCAGAGGCCCTCCCACAGAAGTACAGAGGATGTCAGAGGCCCTCCCACAACAGCACAGAGGATCTTAGAGGCCCTCTCACAGCAGCACAGAGCATGTCAGAGGCCCTCCCACAGCAGCACAGAGGATCATAGAGGCCCTCTCACAGCAGCACAGAGGATGTCAGAGGCCCTCCCACAACAGCACAGAGGATGTCAGAGGCCCTCCCACAACAGCACAGAGGATGTCAGAGGCCCTCCCACAGCAGCACAGAGGATGTCAGAGGCCCTCCCACAGCAGCACATCTCTCTCTATCATTATCTATCTTTGCACATGTTTTACAAACCCCATCAGAGCTGTATCAGAAATGAGGCTGTGCTGCTAAAGCATGATAAAAAGTAATATTGCTATAAAAAGCTAATGGATGTTTAGAGAGGCAGATAATAGCAAGATTCTGGTACTGGTATCAATCAATTTTGGTAATGGACAACCTCTAACTCTATCCACAGGCTCATTACTAAATCTGGTAGGAACATATGCCATTAATTAATACGTTTTTTCTTTTGCGTTTGAAGGTGAATTTAATCTCCATTGTGACTGAAAAACACTTTATAGCTGTGTTTACAAGACATTATACATGTAATTAAAAGGATATGTCAATAAATATTTTGTATTGTATAGCCATATCATGAAAGCCAGTGATGTTGTACACAGGACTGTGGAGTCGGTAAGAAAACCTCCGACTCCGACTCCTCAATTTCCCTGGCTCCGACTCCACGACTCCTTCATACACGCTCATGTTTTATGGCTAAATTTAGTGTAGTACATTGAGAGCATCAGACTTTTAATCATCATTATGATACAATAATCAAGATATTAGGCAGAACATAATAATTCATAATAATATAAAGCACATGCTGCATTGAACTACTGTACCCAATTCACGATATATTTTAGGAGTCACTATAAAATAGACCCTGGATATACATCTGAAGAAATATATATGTTGTAAACAGTTGTATCTGCTATTTTGTGGAATAAGTAACCGGCGTAGCTCAGTGATGAGGTTTACACGCACATATGTCTATCGAATAGAATAGTAACCAGCTGTCGTGCACCGGGATGACTTGATGTGTAATGAATTCATGCACAGATGAGGGGGGGGGTCTCGCTGCTTTACGTTGCTACAAGTGAGGAAGGATTGTGACATCTTGCACATTGCAGCTGCCTTGACACACTGCTTCCAGTAGGCCCCGTACGCTACCGGCTTCCATTGACACAGAGTAACCCAGCCATCAACCACGAGCATCCTCCACTTATACCCATAGCAACAGATCTTTCACCCTGCTTAGCAAGCCTATGAGAGCCGTGCAAGGTGGAGCTACGCCATCCACTCAGCTCAGTCACTCTGCTTCCTCCGTGACTACGGCGGCCAAGGAAAAAGAGAAGCAGGATACCAGCGAGAGTGTGCGGAGCACAAGCCATGCTTCCCGTCAAATGGCATCAAATATTTACACTAATTACTCTTTTTGCTTGTCACTGTGCACATTAAGCCGACACGCAGTTAGGACTAATAAAAGCACTATGTAAATATCTACTTAATGGACTGTAAAGCCTGGAAGCAGTTTCATATACCGAGTCATTGAGGAAGCCATACTATTCAGCTCCACAATAAGTCCATCTCATTACTTTTCTCTTCATTTCGGTTTATACTGGGTTTTGTTTTGCAAGATCTGACATTGCAGGAGGCAAAACGAGAAAGCTGCAAAGGTCTTTCATAATTCATGTTCCTCTCCAGGCGTGCGGAATACAAATATTTAATAGAATAAACATCTCTAATTCACTGGCCACTTCTCAGAAAGAGTTAATTAGGAGTCTACAGAATGAGTCGCTTTCTCCATTTGCATTACAAATATACAGATCCTCCTTACACATACAGAACGGAGACGTGATTATTTTGATTTAATTCTCCGTGACTTGCATGTCCTGCTGTATAAAGAGTTAAGGCCCAGTTACACACACAAATAATTGTGCAGAGATTGGTCACAGATCTCTGGTTGCAGTGAAATCATGGACACATTGTTCCATTTTGTTGCAGTGTACTAATGTAACAATGTGTCCATGATTTCACTGCAACCAGAGATCTGCGGACAATCTCTGCACAATTATCTGTGTGTATAAGATGGCTTCACACTTGCGTTTGTGTCAGCATGCGCATGGCATGCAGATGCAAACGCAGTGCAACGCAGCGCATACTAATGTGAATGCAGCAGAGAATCTCCGCATGAGTTCACGTACGTATGGTGCCCGGGCAACCAATCAGCTGTCTCTGGGGCGGCCGGGAGGAGGAGATCAGCGGCAGAGATCTCCTCCTCCCGCCACAGCTGATCTCCCGCAGGTGTCAGCGGGGAGATACGGCTGATCTGACAGCTGTTTAAATCTCCAGCGCTGACATCGAATAGGTGATATCGTTGCAGGAGATAAGAAACAGCTGATCACTGATTCAAATCTCCTACGCCGACCTCATCTATTCGGTGTCAGCGGGAGATTTAAACAGCTGTCAGATCAGCCGTATCTCCCCGCTGACACCGGCGGGAGATCAGCTGTGGCTCTGCATGATCTCCCAGTGGCCGCCGCTGATACCGGGAGAGATTTCAATGAGATCCGCAGCGTTCTCCTGTGCTGTCATGCGGAGGACACTGCGGATCCATTGAGATCCATGCACTGTTTGTGCGCTTGCAGATAAAACAAGTACCCGCGACCGCACAAAAAATGCAACATGCTGCGTTCGGAGGGTGCACAAATTTGCGCATCCGAACGCAAACGCAACCAAACGCAGCCAATACGCAGGCACATTTGTTCCCATGTTAAACATAGGAACGCAGTGCGCAAGCGTTTGGCTGCGTTCGGTACGCTGCGCTTGCAAATGCAAGTGTGAAGGCAGCCTAACTGGGCCTTTAGTCTCATTCTACCTGCGGAGGCATAACTTGAAGCTCATGGGCCCCGATGCAAAATCTCTAACGGGGCGTCCAATTATTGCAAATCTTTAATAGCATTATGGTACTTTCACATCTGCATTTTTGCAAATTGGCAAGATTCTGCCTTTTTTTTTTTATTGAAAACCAGATCCAGCAACATTGCATTACTGGCCAATGCATTTTCAATGGCGTTCCATAAATGTGCGGTGACCTGCAGCAAATCCAGCACTTCCGGCTTTTCTTAGCAGCAGTTTTTGTCCCGCGTCCAGCACTCATAATGAGAAGTGAAAGACCGGATTTGAAAGTACCGTAAATGTGAAAGTATCCAAATGGTAAAAATGTGGTTTTTCAGTTAAAATCTGGATTTGGCAAAAATGCAGATGTGAAGGTATGCTAAAGGCCCTGTTACACGCTTCAATGGTCAAACGATCCGATCAATGATTCGCTAGTGAAATGCCACATGTATAGATATCTTTAACGATGCAGCAACGATTCCGCGACAAGCAAACGATAAATTGCGGCCGTTTGATCGCCTACGTCTTTCAGTTCTGAATAGGCGAAGTCGTTAATAACATCGTTATCAAGTTGTCACACACACCCATGCTGCAGGTTGGACGGTCGATCATCGCTTGGTTTAAGGTCCTGATCACAAACCTTCGATGAACGATCAACCGACTTATCGTTGATCGTTACTACTTGTCACATGCAACGATGTCGTTACAACATCGTTGCTCCACCCAAAAAGCCATGACATACATGTCTGGCCCACAAGGGTCTGGGGTACTCAGATCTCGGTGTTTGGCTACGGTGGATGTCACGGGTGGTCGGAGCCCGAGTCTGTGCCCTTGCGGTGACAACAAAAAAGGGGTATTTACTGGGATAAAAGTTTATGGGTGAATGTCGTGACACCACCTGTAGATCCGGTGATGGCACCAGCGCTGCTGTGACCTCCGGGTGATGGGCGGCAGCAAGGTGTTGTAGCTCCCTACAGGTGGAGCGGGGTCCCCCGGGGCAGTGTAGTGAAGAATGGTGGAATAGGGTAGCACAGTAGGAATGGGGCAGCGGTGGTCCTGGCAGTAGGCAATGTCCCTCTGAAGCTCCAGTGATGTTCCATCTCTATCTCTTTCCTTCCTCTGCGCACTCCTTCCTCGCGCTGCCCTGCACGAATCCCACTTTCTACCAGGCCTATTGGGTGATATGAGGATCCCTTCTCTCTCTAAGGTATGCTCAACCCGGTTTGGTGCTTCTGGTGGGGACTGTACGTAGGTCGGGCTGGATCGTGCTCCTATGAAGTTTTCGACCACGCTGGTGTTTGCGGCTCAGGGATTGTCTTCTGTACCACTTCGGAGCCGGTACCCTGTTTCGGACTGGGCCAGGGTATTTAGTTACCCTCTATCCACCCCTCTCTGTCTGAGTCACCAGGTTGAGGTGCCCTCCCCGTTACTTCTTCTCTCTACTGACTCTGCTGTCTAGTCTGTTCCTACGACTGTTCTGTGGTTCTTCTTTTCCCCATTCACTACATAACCTAGCTCTCCTCCCACCGGGACCGGTTACCCTAGTAATGGGTGTCTGATTGGTCCCCTATAACTAGGTGTATGTGTGTGGTTGTGGAGCTTAAGGCTTCTATTACTCCCTACCAGGACAAAGCATACTGCACCTTCTGTTAGGGGTGCAGTACCCTTTTGTAGCGCGCTGACTAGCGAGGCACTACATACAAACAATATCGTTAACAATATCGTTGCATGGAATGGGCCCTGTAGTCTTTTTCTATAGTTCAAAAGGACTTTTGGGGCCCCCTAGGCTCCAGGGCCCAGGTGCAATTGCAACCCTTGCACCTGTTGTTGTTACTGTATCTTCATGTATTAAACCCTGGAAAATTGCCCCACTTCTTCATATAGTTTTCACCAAAATTCAGGCATAAAACGGTATGAAATGTCGGAAAATTAGTCACACTAAAACTTTTTTTTATTTTAATGCCAGAACAGCCAACTTGTCAAAACAAAATGGGGAAGGGGTCATAATGGAGCAAAGCCGACAAATGTATCACAAATCTATCAGATAAATGCTTGAGTCCCACATTCACTTACATTATACTCAGGTGATCCAGTACATCCAAGCATCCAAATGCTTATAATTAGCACCCAGCACCCAAGCAGCGAATTGCTTGCTCATCACTAGTGGCAAGGAATGTGTGCGAAGTGCGCATGCGCAAGTGTAGCAAGATGGTGCCTGCAACACTCCCGATGCTCTCTTAGTAACGGTATCCATAACAAAGTCTCGCACATGTGCAGACGCACTTCCGGGACGCTGGAGCCACACTAATACAACACCATAACGGTGAGTCACTTATGGGGAAGCTGTATAATAATTCTGATTATTTAATCAACAAACGTGTGCAAGATGCCCCTAATCAGCCATATAATGTAACTATGATGTATATGTATGATTATTTTGGAATGGCAACAAGTGTAATAATGAGAGCAAGAGATTGTAGTATGCGCACAGGTGTAAACACATATGTACAATGTATGTTTTAATGTATTACTGATTAATGATTAATATGAAATGATGGTTATTACCCATATAATTGCACTAGGCACAGGAGCATATAGCAGTGAGTATATAATAAAAGTAATAATTGATCATGTAAGTGTCGTTTCCCTTCACACATTTGCAAGTTTGGATGGATGAAGGTGGTTCTCTTGTTGACGTATGGTATAATAAAGCGGTCATCTTTTCCACTGATAATCATAGTCTCATAGTCCATAACTGGATCTCCAGTGAGTCTGGAAACATATAAAGCTACAATGAGCACATCCAAGGCCAGCGAGAACACTGGGCATTCACTTGTAATAAGTACTATAGATTGGTCAGGATGAAAATACCAATACTGCATGTAATAGATTTACCGATAGAAGTACCTAGGTTCCTACTTGACACAAAGGTCTGGTGGACAAAGACTTTCTCAAGCATATCATTAGGTATTATTGTTATCAATATTTTTTCTGTTGATGACAGATAATTGTATGTAAAATGTTAAGAGTAAAGAAAAAAATTCTCTGTTCTTATGTGTTCCCTATAGACAGATGGATGCATGGCTTGCCTGCATGGTGGGTGCACAAGAAGGGTTAAACCTCAAAGCCACAAACTCAATCATTTAAACATTGGGTTTCCTGTACCCTCTTCTATCTCACCTAACCAATGGACTTCCAACTATAATGCTTCCTTCTTAATTTAAAGCTGATCCTAAGTATCTAACTATCCACCTGCAGATATAGTGGTAATCTATTGGAATATGTGTTTAAAGGGAACCTGTCACCTAATTTTAAGCCCCTACACTATCTCTAGCTGTCCCTACACCTTCCTAGCAGCTCCCTATCTCTCCCTTTCTTATCTAAAGTCTCCCTATGAAAGAAGTGTAAAATAAGATAAAACTTACTGCAGTCCCCGTAGTTAGGGGACTGGGTAGGCGTGGCCACGCTTCCACAGCACTCCTCCATGCTGTAAATACGCCCCGCTGGGCGGCATTATTCAGGGCCCTCTCTGCCCCCATGTCTTTGTAATCTGCCGCCATGTTTGTAGTTCTAAGCACCGGCCGGACGTCACTTCCGGCGCGGTGCATTATGGGGCCGGTCACGTGATCGGCCCTAGTGCATTATGGGGCCGATCACGTGATCGGCCCGGCTCCGCGCATGCGCAATGCGCTTACTGAAGCCGGGCCGGTCACGTGAACGGCCCCATAATGCACTAGGGCCGATCACGTGACCAGCCGCATAATGCACCGCGCCGGAAGTGAAGTCCGGCCGGTGCTTAGAACTACAAACATGGCGGCAGATTACAAAGACATGGGGCAGAGAGGGCCCTGAATAATGCCGCCCAGCGGGGCGTATTTACAGCATGGAGGAGTGCTGTGGAAGCGTGGCCACGCCTACCCAGTCCCCTAACTACGGGGACTGCAGTAAGTTTTATCTTATTTTACACTTCTTTCATAGGGAGACTTTAGATAAGAAAGGGAGAGATAGGGAGCTGCTAGGAAGGTGTAGGGACAGCTAGAGATAGTGTAGGGGCTTAAAATTAGGTGACAGGTTCCCTTTAAATCCTCTGTAGCCAGATTACTCGAGCAGCAGCTGCAGAAAGAAAATGAAGTTTTATTCTCCCTTCAGCCCCTCACTTCCAGTGATTGGGGTGGTGCATGGAGCTGCTAGGACACGTGCACATGTTGAGTTTTGTTTACCTCAGTATTTATTGCCAAAACCAGCAGTGGGTGTTAAATACAGACATGGTGACGTGTTTCTATTAGACTTTTCCAATAATTGTTCCACTCCTGAATTTGACTTACAAATAATGAATAATGCATAATCACAAAATAAACTCACTACACAGCGAGCACACTGATAACACTGTCAGTGACTGCTTGCTCTGTGCAGAGCAGGCTGTCAATCAAAGTGCTGGGGAGTAATGACCCACTATAGTGAGTGGTGACTGTAAGGCCATGTTCACATGTGCAGTATTTGGTCTATAGGTTACATCTTTACATCATTATTATGCCAAAACCAATGCTGGAACAAACAGAGGAAAAGTATAATAGAACCACGTCACCACTTCTGGATTTATCACCCACTGCTGGTTACGTCTTATAAATACTGAGGTCAAAAACTCCCCAAATACTCAACGTGTTACCATGGCCTAATAACTCCATGATTGAGAAAGAGTGGAATACCGGTATATAGCTCACGGTCTCATTGTAGCTGCCTGTCTGCGCCATCCAGAAACAAATTAATCCATTCACATTGAGACACATATATATATATATATATATATAAATATATCCAATATATCTTTAAGCATTTCTGGAGGTGATTGTCTCCTTTAAGTCCATTGCCATAATGGCTTGTCTACAGATTACACCTTAACATCTGCCAATTAAAAGTTCACCGATACTACAAAGAAATAACCTAGGCCCTATTCGTTTCTTTCCTTGACTATAGTATATAATTATTGGCTTACTAGCTGTGAGCCCGATTCTAAAGAATCGGGAGTCTAGAATCTGTATATATTTTTTTTAAGAGTTTTAAATAATAAGATATATGACTAAGTAGGCGATGTAGGCTGAACTGTGAGGGTAACAATATGGTGGAGGTGTAGAAAGAGTTAATGTCCGACTAACAGGACTATAACAGAGTAGGAACTTATAATGATATCAAAAATGTTATTGAAGGAGTTAATGTCCCACAGGCACTCCCACAACAGACTCAGCGCTGTAAATTATATCCAAAATGGTGTTCAAGGGGTTAATGTACCAGTGGCAGTAGTTATAAACACTACCAAATATGCAGTTAATGCTGAACTGGTATATAATGGGTTAATTTCGCAGTGTCATTACAACTATACACCGTGTAATAGAAATAACAACAATAATGGAATATAAGGGGTTAATATTCCTACTGGCAGTAGTAATAGAGACTACAAAGTATGGAGTTAAGGCAGAAATGGTATATAAGGGGTTAATTTTGCAGTGGCAGTACAACTGGAGGACTTTGAGTTTCAAATTTACCGCTGTAAGTGAGGCGCGAAGCTCATTGGTCGCTGTGTGCTGGCGCCGACCAATGAGCATAGCGCCTCACTTCCCATTGAGATACATGGAGGACTTTGAGCTTCAAATTTACCGCTGTAAGTGAGGCGCTATGCTCATTGGTCGCTGTGCTCTGGCGCCGACCAATGAGCATAGCGCCTCACTTACAGCGGTAAATTTGAAACTCAAAGTCCTCCATGTATCTGAATGGGAAGTGAGGCGCTATGCTCATTGGTCGGCGCCAGCACACAGCGACCAATGAGCATATCGCCTCACTGGCCATTGAGATACATGGAGGACTTTGAGTTTCAAATTTACCGCTGTAAGTGAGGCGCGAAGCTCATTGGTCGCTGTGTCCTGGCGCCGACCAATGAGCATAGCGCCTCACTTCCCATTAAGATACATGGAGGACTTTGAGTTTCAAATTTACCGCTGTAAGTGAGGCGCGAAGCTCATTGGTCGCTGTGTGCTGGCGCCGACCAATGAGCATAGCGCCTCACTTCCCATTGAGATACATGGAGGACTTTGAGTTTCAAATTTACCACTGTAAGTGAGGCGCTATGCTCATTGGTCACTTGCGTGCTGGCGCCGACCAATGAGCATAGCGCCTCACTTCCCATTGAGGTACATAGCAGTCTTTAGAGCTGTGCATGGCCAGGCCCTTGGTTCTATTTTCGGCCACGGCGCTCGGCTCTTGTCGGTCGTCGCCGGGGCGGGAGACTCGTAATGGCCGCTGCGCGGTCATTGCTCGCGCCCCTGCAACAGCTCGCAATGCCCGCTGAGCGGGCAATGCTTCACTGGTCGCGTGGGCGCCGCGCGCCCACGGCCACAACAACGGAAGTAGCGCCGAAACTTACGGAAGTGCGTTAGGGGAATTATATATTAGATACTACAAAATTTACCATAACTGCTTTGAACAATACATTTTTGTAGTAGGCTCCAACAACATATGTAGAAGGTAACATTCAATGTTGATCATCTTCCATTACAAGGGTTGGCCACTACTTTGCAAGTCCCTTTCTTGTAAACTAACTCCATAGATGAGCACTTTACTAAATATTCTGCATTCCAAAATTTTTTCATAACATTTTCCCTGGTCACATGATCTCTGGCTGAGAATCTCTTCATGTCAAAATCTCCCTGAGATCCGGGCTCTGGAACTGATAAGTGGGTGTGGCTTTCTGTGTGGGCGGGGCTACTTTCAGCAGGACTGTGTTTGCTGCAGCAGACACCACCACTCTTCCTGCAATCAGTTAGGGAGCAGGACTGTGGAGTCGGTAAGCCAAACCACCTACTCAGACTCCTCAATTTCCCCGACTACGACTCCATGACTCTGACTTTTCATACACGGCTCATGTTTAAAGGGAATCTGTCAGGTCAAAAATCCATATGTAACTGATCTAATTTTCTAATTCTTTTCTTTAAGGTCTCTATTCATGTATTTCTATCATTTATGCTTCCCTCCTATCCTCTGTAAACTACAAAATAAAAGATTAATTCCATCTGTCACTCACAGTGAGCTCTCTGCTGCCCACTCCCCAAGGAATGAATATTCATGTGTCACTGCACTGTCCTGCCCTCTGGGATTTATGCTGTGTGACTGCAGACAGTTCAGAAAGGAGGGGGGAGGAGATGTGTGCTCTTAGCTGCAGCTCTTCATGGCATTGTGTATATCTGAGGAATGTGTGTAGTGTGTGCAGCCTGGGATATTTCTATGTGATTATAAGAACATTTGATCATTTGCTCAGCAGATACATTACATGAATGCAGGAAAACCAACATTCATATGATAGAAATCTCTTACAGACAGTGCAGGACAAAACACTTCCCTCTCCAGGAACAGAGCACAGAGGGGAGGCACAGAACATCAGCTTGGATAGGCCCGGATATTTAAATAACACTTACACACACTGGACTAATCCTCTGTAAAAGTAATGGAGAGGACTAATGTACCAGTTTCCTGCAGGGTGTGAAAATGCTTAGGAAACTACATATGGTACAATAATCATTTTACATGTTTTAAAAAGGTCTGCCCAGGCCCTATTCAAGGGTAATACTAGTATCACACTGAAAAATTACCTGACAGAGTCCATTTAAGTGATAAATTTATTGAAGTACAATGTGAATATCAGGCTTTAATCAGTATTATGATACAACTATCTGCAGCACCCGGCATTTCCAGGATTGTACCAAAGTGTTCTCAGCTATATACAAAATAAAATGGTTTAACAAAAAAATATTTGCATATAAAAGGCAAAGTAAATAGACCTCCGCTGTATACTGAGGGCTTTGTGCGGCCTCCAGCACTGTATACTGGGGGCTGTATGCAGCCTACTGCTGTATACTGGGGGCAGTCCATGGCCTCCAGCTGTATGCTGGGGCTGTGTGTGGTCTCCAGCTGTATACTGGGGGCTGTGTGTGGTCTCCAGCTGTATACTGGGGGCTGTGTGTGGCCTCCAGCTGTATACTGGGGGCTGTGTGTGGCCTCCTCCTGTATACTGAGGACTGTGTGTGGCTTCCTGCTGTATGCTGGGGGCTGAATGAAGCCTTCTGCTGTATACTGAGAGCTGTGTGTGATCTCAGCTATGCACTGTGGGTTGGGTGTGACTTCCTGCTGTGTGCAACTAGAGTCTGTGGAGCCTTGTTTAGGAGTCTCAACACAGGACTAGCCAGATATCCCTCCAGGGAAGGACCTAGCCATGGGGTGGACTCTTTGAGGAGACCACCATAACCACCATATTAAGCGGCCCTTTGAGTCAATATCCAGCTTTTTACAAGCTTAAAGATATGACAAGGGAATACCCAGGTCAGGTATCCATCCACAGACAGCTGTTTCGGGGTGTTGCCCATCAGTGTGAAGTAGGATTTGGCTAGGTGGGAGCAATGCCTAGTAGGCCAACAACACAAAGTATTCACTGATCTGAGCCGGGTAAAGCGCTCAACACAGTGAATTCCTAGGCGCATTGCCCCCTGGGAATTTTGAATATGCAAATATTAGTGATATCTGGCTAGTCCTGTGTGAGACTCCTAAACGAGGCTCCACAGACTATTTGCATATTCAAAATTCCCAGGGGGAAATGCGCCTAAGAATTCACTGTGCTGAGCGCTTTAGCCAGCTGCCGGCAGTGTTTTCTTGGACTGGTCTCTCTGAGATCAGTGAATACTTTGTGTTTTTGCTCCTGCTATGCGTGACCCCTGCTGTATACTGAGGGCTGTGTGCGATCTGCTGCTCTATATTGGGGCTGTGTGCGGCCTCCCACTGTATACTGGGGGCTGTGTGCATCCTGCTGCTGTATACTGGGGGCTAGGTGGCTATGCATGCCACTATTGTTCTTCTTTTGCCTCTAAGGATCTGTTCCTGTATGCTAACACGGTGACCAATCACATCATCTTTCAAAAGTTGACATGTGATATGTTACATGATACATGGGGTTGGGGGGAAACTCACGTCTTCCAAACAGCCGGGTCCCTGGCTACTCTTAATTAGCCCCTGATCCTCACAGTGATCAATTTTGTACTATGTCCAAAACTCCAAGGGATTTGAAATGTTACACGTTGTTAGAAGAATGGCAGAGAGGTGTCTTAATGGCTTTGGGGTTTGTGTGGCTGCTGCTTCACTGAGAGTCATGCCCCAGTGTGCGGCATTTTCCAGAAGTCCTTACCTTTGGCAGCTTCCCTGAATGTTTCACAGACATGCATAAGCTATATTATACTATAAATGTCCTTTACAGCAACCTATCAGAAGCTGAGCGGTGATTGTTATAAGTCACATGATAAATGTCCAGGCTAACTGTCAAAACAGCCAAGGCAGTATCTATTAGCTCACACATACAAACAGTAAATAGGCCTTTTTTGGTGAATGACTGTAAAGTGCAGGGTTAAAGTTTACTTTTAAACATAGTCTATTACATTTCCTGAGTCAAATGGGGTGGCTGTGCAAAATTTTGTGATTGTAGATGTGACGGTGTGGATTCCTGTAGTGGACATATATGTATACACATACATACACACACACACACACACTCAGCTTTATATATTAGATTATCAAGCTTTATAGAACATATTAACAATTTATAATAATATTCAGCACATACTGTATTGAACTACTGTACCTAATTCATTATATATTGTAAGAGATGGAGTCAGTCCATCTTACACTGACTCCAACTACAGCAAAATTGTCTCCGACTCCACAGCCCTGCTAGTGAGGGGTGAGGGTAGTGTATAATATTGATTGTCTTACTACAACCCATATAAATTTCCACTTGGCAACAATAAGATAGTGACACAAGAACTATATAAACCGAAAAGAGTGACAAATGGAATAAACCAAATCACTTACAGTATACTACCACCCAAAATAGTGAACAAGTATTAGAAAGTTTACTGAATAAATAACATATGCATAGTGTGACCAAAGAGGTTACATACAATGGGTAAAATACCTATAGTAAAAATGTCGTTTATAAATATCTATATTTGCACTCAAAGTTATTTTGTTGCAATTTGCTGTATTATAAATTCCTCTATAGAGTGTCTTGGTTCCCATTGGCTATAATATAAGTATGTTTCTTTCTGAAACGCCGCCTTGTTTGAGAGTCAAATATACCTGCCTGAGATCATCCAGCCAGTACTGATACCTGCTGCCCGTGAATTGGGCCATATGCAGTGGCGTAACTAGAGTCCGAAGGGCCCCGGTGCGAAATTTGGACCTGGGCCCCCCCATTCCCCGGGCGCCCACATTGGTCAGATGTACGGGGTCCCACGTAATGTTCTAAATCCTATAAAGACTCATGAATTGACCTCTCTCCCCTTCATTATGTATTAATGTCCCTCATCCAGGTATATATGATCCTCCATTATAGTATAATGCTGCCTCACAGCAGCTCCAGATAATATAATGCTGCCTCACAGCTGCTCCAGATAATATAATGCCGCCTCACAGCCACTCCAGATAATATAATGCCGCCTCACAGCCGCTCCAGATAATATAATGCCGCCTCACAGCCGCTCCAGATAATATAATGCCGCCTCACAGCCGCTCCAGATAATATAATGCCGCCTCACAGCCGCTTCAGATAATACACTGCCGCCTCACAGCCGCTTCAGATAATACAATGCCGCCTCACAGCCGCACCAGATAATATAATGCCGCCTCACAGCCGCACCAGATAATATAATGCCGCCTCACAGCCGCTCCAGATAATATAATGCCGCCTCACAGCCGCTCCAGATAATACACTGCCGCCTCACAGTCGCTTCAGATAATACAATGCCGCCTCACAGCAGCTCCAGATAATATAATGCCGCCTCACAGTCGCTTCAGATAATATAATGCCGCCTCACAGCCGCACCAGATAATACAATGCCGCCTCACAGTCGCTTCAGATAATATAATGCTGCCTCACAGTCGCTTCAGATAATACAATGCCGCCTCACAGCCGCTCCAGATAATATAATGCTGCCTCACAGCCGCTCCAGATAATATAATGCCGCCTCACAGCCGCACCAGATAATACAATGCCGCCTCACAGCCGCTCCAGATAATATAATGCTGCCTCACAGTCGCTTCAGATAATACAATGCCGCCTCACAGCCGCTCCAGATAATATAATGCTGCCTCACAGCCGCTCCAGATAATATAATGCCGCCTCACAGTCGCTTCAGATAATACAATGCCGCCTCACAGCCGCTCCAGATAATATAATGCCGCCTCACAGTCGCTTCAGATAATACAATGCCGCCTCACAGCCGCTCCAGATAATATAATGCTGCCTCACAGCCGCACCAGATAATATAATGCCGCCTCACAGCCGCTCCAGATAATACAATGCCGCCTCACAGCCGCACCAGAAAATATAATGCCGCCTCACAGCCCTCAGATAATATAATGCCGCCTCACAGCGATCCAGATAATGCACTGCCGCCTCACAGTCGCTTCAGATAATACAATGCCGCCTCACAGCCGCTCCAGATAATATAATGCTGCCTCACAGCCGCACCAGATAATATAATGCCGTCTCACAGCCGCTCCAGATAATATAATGCCGCCTCACAGCCGCTCAGATATACACTGCCGCCTCACAGTCGCTTCAGATAATACAATGCCGCCTCACAGCCGCATCAGATAATATAATGCCGCCTCACAGCCGCACCAGATAATACAATGCCGCCTCACAGCCGCACCAGATAATACAATGCCGCCTCACAGCCGCTCCAGACAATATGCCGCCTCACAGCCGCTACAAATAACATAATACCGCCTCACTATAATGCTGCCTCATAGCTGCTCCAGATAATATAATGCCGCCTGAATATAATGCCACCTCATAGCCGTTCCAGATAATATAATTCTGCACACACAGCCTGCTCACCGCACACACATCACATGCATTGCACTCACAGTCACATGCATTGCACAACAGTCACATACATTGCACTCACAGTCACATGCATTGCACTCACAGTCACATGCATTGCACCACAGTCACATGCATTGCACACACAGTCACATGCATTGCACACACAGTCACATCATTGCTTTCACAGTCACATACATTGCACTCACAGTCACATACATTGCACATATAGTCACAACACTGCACACACAGTCAACACACACACTGCACCTTCTCTCCTGTGTTCTCCATGCTCCCTGAAGGTCTTCATGCGAGGCCCAGAAGCAGTAACTAAAGCGGTGCTGTGTGAGGAGGATGAGGACAGCAGGCCAGGCCGGAATACTCTAAGCAGCTCCTCTTCGGCAGAGAGGTAGGCATGCTGCTGCATGCCTCCTACAATCCCCATGCCTGCTCCCGCGGTCTGCATGCAGAGGAAGAAGGGGGGCGGGGATGGCTGCAATCAGTCCAGTGAGTGCCAGTAAGTCCTCCGGCGGCCGTGATCATCCGCCTGGGGACAGGCCAGGTAGAGCGCCACACAGCTGGCGCAGCTGTAGCAGCGGTCAGCGGGCTCCGGGCCCCCGGGCCCGGTCTCACTTGCGACCCCTGCGACCGCGGATGGTACGCCACTGGCCATATGGATCACATGTCGGATTGTCTTTAAAGGAATTATGAGAGACAAGCTGAAATAAACTGTACTGAAATCTCCGAAATTTGTCCCTGCTCCAAATCCCTCCTTGAGCTGTGAACTTGGGGCTGAAGATGGAAAAGAAGAGTTTATTTGTGTCCTCACGTCTTGACCATTTTACTAAAGCACTGAACTATGAAGCATCCCCTTTTTAGGGTAAGGTATAATTTGCAGCTGCCTTCCAGAAAATATATAGCTCAGCGTGATGACAGCCAGGTCTCTTCGTGTTACAGCCCCAAACTCTTGATCTTAAAGAAGTCCCTGCTTGAAGAGCCCTTGTCTCATTACAGGTGCACTTTTTAAGGAAATGAATAATTAAAATTCTTCATGGGAACAGTTAAAACCCATAGTGACATTTACATTTAGCGTATGAGAGGGATGACATTTTTGTAAGGATCGGCTTTTCCAAAGGCCTAGACTCTGAGCTTGATTGGAGATGGATTACTATAATGAAGTGACTATGTATCCATCCTGCAGACTGCCTGTTTGGTCTTTAAGATATATGAAATATAAACTGTATTTATAGTATAAAAGGGTCCAATCATCCCATATAATTGGCTTAGCCATAGTTAAATTAGCAGTAGATATGATAACAGAGTACAGACTACAGCGATCTTCTGACCTATGCAATATATTGTCCTTTTTTGTCCTATGTTAGGCCGCTTTCACGCTGGCGTTTTTTGACAAATTGCGGCAGATCCAGCACATTTACCGCATCTGCCGCCTAATGGCCGCACTTGCGGCAAGCCCCATGCATTGTCTATGGGGCTTGCAGTCGGGTGCGGCAAGTGCGGTTCTGCCAGTTGCGGCAGATGTGGCACTTGTGGCTGTGAAAAAAAACGTGGTCAGCCACAGTATTTTTTCGCCGACGCAAGTACCGCATCTGCCGCAACCGGTAGAACCGCACTTGCTGCACCCGACCGCAAGCCCCATAGGCAATGCACGGGGCTTGCAGCAAGTGTGCCGCAAGTGCAGCCGTTATGCGGCAGATGTGGTAAATCTGCTGGATCTGCCGCACTTTCAAAAAAATGCCAGTGTGAAAGGAGCCTTATTGGTTAAAAATGGATTCCAGGAATTTAAAGGGAACCTGACCCCGAAAAATTAGTCAACAGCATTTTAAACATTTCCCTGCACCACCTTATGTCCTACCTAGCCATCCCTTGTGTCTAAATATGTAATTGGAAAAGTTTATAAAATGGCTTTATATACCTCCACATCAGAGATAAGTTGCACTTGAACATACCTTGCGCATGCGCAATCGCAGCACGAAGTCGTCAGTACACGCAAATGGGTGTACGGACGTAGTTAAAGCCGGATATGACGCGATTTTCATCATACCAGCAATACTACCCCTGTTAGGAGAAGACGAGACTCTCAGCTCTCAACCACTCCCATAGGGGCATGAATTATTATCGGGAAGGGTGCGGGAAGAGGCAGAGAGGAATGCCTTTTGCAGCTTCTCAAATGCAGAGAAGCCACAGATGTGGAGGTATATAAAGCCATTTTATAAACTTTGCCAATTACTATTTAGACACAAAGGGATGGCTAGGTAGGACATAAGGTGGTGCAGGGACATGTTTAAAGAGGCTGGTGACTAATTTTTCGGGGTCAGGTTCCCTTTAATACTGATGAATCATACTTGGAATAGGTACCCATTATGAGACTGGTGAAAGTCCGACGACCCTGGAGACTTCATCGATCACTGACCGAAACAACTGTGGTGCATTGGACCGGAACTGTATATTTTGTAGTGGCCACAGAGCTGTGGAGTTGGTGCCCATTTGGTAGAGTCGGATTAAGGGAAATTGAGGCGTTGGAGTCAGATGTTTGGCTTACTGACTGCACAGCCATGGTTGTGGAGTCGGAGTTGTAGAGTCGGTGTATATTTTGGTGGAAGTCGGATTCCGGAGAATTGAGCAGTCGGAATTGTATGTTTGGCTTACCGGCTCCACAGCTCTGAGTGGCCATGAATGGTACTGCCAGCTTTGAATGGGTGAGAACTGCAGAACCATTCAGGACAACACGATATATGGAGCCATACCACTTCTGATGCGCCATCAATGCTTCAATCAGTTGATTGTGGTGGAATCAGACCCCTCACAATCTAATATTGATGATGACCTATCTGAAGGATACATCACCAATATAAAAGTACCAAAACCCCTTTAAGGTAAGTGTTAAATAATAAACAGAGTGAAACACTTTATGACTATGGCTAAACTTTTTCCGACTGACAATAAAATTAAAAAAATATTTCCCATTTAAAAATACAGTAGTCTTCTCTTTACAATGCCCCAAAACACTAGAGAACAACGCCGAATCCCAGTTTACAGGTGATTTATGCCTGACATGACAGTTAGTAAAGTACCTGATCTTGATGCAGGTCATTAAGTAGAGAGAATTGGTTGTCATCCTGAGCTTGCTGACGTATTTGGACCATAAAATGAAACGTTCCACATAATTTGAAATTTAATACATATCATAATAGAGTGTTCTTCTATTGTAATAGCAGTCCTTTATTTTGCAACAAAAGAAATAATAGTCAGTGACAATTTGCTGTACCATACTGATGTTAAACGCATCCAGTTACGCACTTCGGCAGCAGTCATAAAGGTTCCCCTTGTCTACTTCACCCCTTACAACCATAAAGCCACCCACTGTTCCAACACTATTGATTTAAACAGTGACTAAACTTTTTTTAATGAAATTATAATTTTATCAATTACCTTATTTTACTTCCTTACTGTCTTATTCTCCTTTAAAAACTACTTAAAACTGTTGCACAACAAGATCTACACAAACATATATATATGACAACAATCAGAGTATGGGAATTCGCCACACTGAGAATGGAGGTGGGGAGCAGAGGCTCAGACAGGGAAACACCTGTACTCTGTGAACATTGTGCGGGATCTTGTTGGACAGCAGTTCAAAGGAGCTTCTTAAGGAGTTTAGACTGGGTATTGAAACAGCACTACAGAGTAGTATTTAGGAGACAAGGAAGCAAAATAAGGTAATGAAGTATATTACAAAAATTCCTAATTTGCAATGCCTAGAGGATACTTACACTGCATTCCAAATTATTATGTTAATTGGTTTTAAGTGTCAAAAAGATTAAATTTTTTAATCTTATAAATAAACACATGGATAGTATTGTGTCTCATGGTGGGTTTACACGTCGCGATATCGGCGTCCAACTCCGACCAAAAGTCACGTGGGTCGCGAGTTGGACCCTATATCGTTCGCGCGTTGTACGGTTTGAACGTACAATGCGATGCTGGAACGATGCCAAAACGATATCGGGGTTGAATGAGCGTGCTATTCAACCGCCCGATATCGTATGGCCGTTGTAGCCGCATCGTCCCGTGTGACAGCCCAACTCCGATGTGTACGCCGACGCTACCCATTAACTCCCATGTTAAATGGTCGTTACTGGGTTGGTGGGCGTAGACATCGGAGGGACGTTGTTTCCCGATATCGCAACGTGTAAACCGCCGATGCGATATCGGGAAAAGCGCACTAAAAATGCACGCTCCCGCGCCGTTGTATAGCGATATCGCCCCGATATCGGGACGTGTAAACCCACCATTAGAGTCAGAGCTCTTTCGATCACTGATATCAATCTCAAACACGTGATAATTTCTAGTGCATCTCAATGAAATAGAATATCATCAAAAATCAATGTAATGTTGCCATGTTTCAGGGCGTTTCTGGGAATCCTGAAACACGTTGACTAATGAATCAATATTATATTCACCCTTTGAAAATTTGGTGCAGAAAATGCGTGTGTGCACATTCTGGTAATCTGGCATGGAGTTAAATTGTGCCGCATTGCGGGATTATTGGCTTCAGTGGTGCAGGATAATCAGGTAATCCGGCACCATTGAAGTCATTAGTCCGGAAATCTGACACCATTGAACTCAATGCCAGATTACCGTAATTGGGTTCAATGATTTCACCTAAGGTGAGTTTACCTGAGGTCACAGCTGTGGTGGACCGCAGCGGCTCTGTTAGTGTTTTCCCGAGGCCGAGGTGATAGGCCACAATTTTCAATGTGACAGCTCACTGTGAATTACGTCAAAACATTAGGAGTGTTTAGGGGGTTAATAAATTGGAGAAAGAGGATGTTTTTTCAAATAAAGGATTTTTCTCTGTTTTATGGTTACTTCTTTTTACTTACACAATTAGTAATGGGTGTGTCTCCTAAACAACTCTCCCATTACTTATCCAGGGCTTTGTGGCAGCTGTGATTTTTTGACAAATCACAGCTGTCATTAACCCCTCACCTTGTAGACTGTGAGCCCTTGCGGGCAAGGGTCCTCTCTCCTCCTGTACCTGTATGTCCCTTGTATTGTTCATAATTATTGTACTTGTTTATGTATGCTTCTATTTCACATGTAAAGCGTATAGGAATAAATTATGATATTATAATAATAAATAATAATAATATTACCCCTGTAGCCATCGCACTAGGACAATCAACATTAGCCATGTAAAGAACCAGGATTTGGCTCATCTACAGGATGCGCCAATTCTGGGGCAGTTGAGGGCTGATATTTTTAGCCTCAAGAGGGCTCAATAACTATGAGCCTCCCAAGCCTAAGAATACAAGCTCCATGCTTTCTGCTTTATCTTGGCTGGGTATCAAAATTGGGGTAGGGTAGCGATAGGATGACCGGACTGCTGGCAGGACAGTATGCCAGACACATTTTGCGCAAGCTGTCACGCTAATGCACACCCTTAAGGGCCAGGTTACTGTTTCACCCTCCTTCTGATCCTGGAAAAGGGGAATTTGGCAGAGACCTTCCGAGATGTCAAATTGCAGATTGGCCAGTGGCCGGGCACACAGGTCGTAGTTAGAGCAAACACACAGTACAAACAGGAAAAGCAGTGCAGATCCAAGCAATGTATGACGGAATACCAGGGATAAAGCCAAGACGAAAAACCAGAGCAAGAGAACAATCCAGAAGAAACACACAAAGTACTAACCTTTCTACCAAAGCAACACTGAAAATATTCAGCACTGAACAGAGAATATGGGGAGTTTACATATCCCTCTCATGGATAATCTGACTCCACTTCAACAAAGCCCACTCGCCATCCTCAGCCCAGAGAGGCAAAGGAGGGAGCGAGGAGAGTGGAGTGGATGGATTCTCCCACCACATGGCTGAGCCAAGAGACACAACGTACCATGGTCCTGGCAACAGCTGACACCAGGGAACCCAGCGTCCAGGGACCCCTGAACAGCCTAATCGCTGGGAACAACGGCATCCCGTTTCCCACCAACACAGAAAATGCAATACATGGGCGAAGCAAGCACCTGCACTAGCTCCACCCTCCAGAGGCAATGCCTAACACCTCACAGCCATAGAGGGGCACTGGTTGACCTGACGGAGAGCTGGAGAATGCCCTAAGGTGCGAGGGACTACTGGAGCACAGAAGTATGAGAAGGATTAACACCTCTGACCACAGGACGTCTGGCCTGACACCTATCAACATTCAAACCACCAGGCATGACAACCCCACGTCATTTAACAGAATTTATTTAAATAGATAAAAACAATGTGTGGGGTCACTTGTATTTTCATACCCAGCCAAGATAAAGCACAGGGTTGGGGGCTGCAGCCTCAAGGGAAATATTCATAAGATGTAATGAGTGGCCCCAGAAGCAGTGTGAAACTCTGTCAGTAAGTATATTCCCATTATGCTACCTTCAGCAGCCCTTACTACCACCATTTTAAAGCTCTAAAGTTCGGGTCGCCAAAGACTTATATGGAGCTCAAGTTCGAGTCAAGTCTGGTTCCAAACCAAACATTTTTGCTGCTTCGCCCATTTCTATTTTACACATGTTTATTTCATTTATGTTTATTGGAACAACATAAAAACATAGAAAAAAAAAGGCAAAGTGGACATAATTTCACACAAAACCCCAAAAGTGGGTAAGACAAACTTTCCAAAATTGTGAGTAAACAACTTTGTTTCAGCCATGTGATGCTTGCTCCAAACTCACCTGTTCCAAGTAAGAGGTGTGGGCAACAAGAAAACATCATGCCTAAAGTCAGATAAAAAGGAGAGAATTGGGCTCCACCTCTGCATTGTGTACCACACTAAGCATGGAGAATGGAAAGAGAAGAGAACTATCTGGGGACTTGGGAACCAAAATTGTTACATAATATCAGCAATCTCAAGGTTACAAGTCAATCTCCACAGATTTTGATGATTCTTTGTCCATGATGCACAACATAATCAAGAAGTTTACAACCCATGGCACTGTAACTAATCTCCATAGACATGGACGGCAGAAAAAAATGTATTAACCCCTTCCTGACTCTTGACGTAATAGGACATCATGGGTCGGGTCCAGGTGTTTGATGTGAGCTCCGGTGCAGCACTCACATCAAACACCTGACATCTCAGCTGATCTCATCAGTTGAGATGTCGAGCTTCCAGCACCGATCATATCAGGGATCCGATCGGTGCTGTTAACCCTGGCGCTCAGGGCCGGCTCCAGGTTTTTGTGGGCCCCAGGCATAATCTCAGTGGGCCCCTTTAACACATACCACGATTCATAAATATAATATAGAAGCTGCAGGCTGTATATAATATAGAGGCTCCTGGATGGGCTCTATATATAATATTGAGGCTGTGCAGGGCTTCATATATAATAGAGGCTTCTGAGCTGTATATATAATAAGGAGACTGCAGAGCTGTATAAATAGTATAGAGGCTGCTGCTGGGCGGTATATATAATATAGAGGCTGCGAGCTGTATATATTTGGAGGCTGCGCTGGGCTGTTTATATTATTTGGAGTATTTGCTGTATATATTTTTTGGAGGTTGTGCTGGGTTGTATATATTATTTGGATGCTGTGGCAGTCCAGCAGCAGCCTCCAATATACACAGCCCAATGCCCAGCACAGCATCCAAATAATAAATATAGCCAAGCACAGCCTCCTTATTATATATACAGCACAGCCTCCAAATACTATATACAGCACAGCAGCAGTGTCCATATTACATATACAGGACAACACAGCCTCCAAATTATATATACTGGCAGCCTCAAAATAATATATACAGCAAAGCACAGCCTCCATATTATATATAATCACAGCACAGTCTCCAAATAATATATGCAGCACAGCCTCCATTTCATATGAAAATTACAGCATTCAAATAACATACAGCTCAGGACACACTCCATATTATATATACAGCCCAGCAGCAGCCTCCATAGCCTAGCCTCCATATCCCAGCAGCAACCTCTATAGCACAGCCTCTATACCCCAGCAGTAGCCTCCATAGCCCAGCACAGCCTCCATATAGCCCGGCAGCAGCCTCCATATCGCAGCAGCAGCCTCCATAGCACAGCCTCCATAGCCCAGCAGCACCCTCCATAGCACAGCAGGAGCCTCCATAGCCCAGCAGCAGCCTCCATAGCACAGCCTACATAGCCCAGCAGCAGCCTCGATAGCTCAGCCTCCAAAACCGAACAGCAGCCTCCATAGCTAAACAGCAGACTCCATAGCACAGCCTCCATAACCCAGCAGCCTCTATGGCTCAGCAACAGCCTCCATAGCCCAGCAGTAGCCTCCATAGCACAGCCTCCATAGCCAAGCAGCAGCCTCCATAGCACAGCCTCCATAATCCAGCAGCAGACTATGTCCCAGCAGTAGCCTACATAGCACGGCCTCCATATACCCCAGCAACAGCCTCCATAGCACAACCTCCATAACCCAGCAGCAGCCTCCATAGCACAGCCTCCATAATCCAGCAGCAGCCTCCATAGCACAGCCTCCATAACCCAGCAGCAGCCTTCATAGCACAACCTCCATAATCCAGCAGCAGCCTCCATAGCATAGACTCCATAATCCAGCAGCAGACTATGTCCCAGCAGTAGCTTCCATAGCACAGCCTCCATATACCCCAGAGCAGCCTCCATAGCACAGCCTCCATATACTTCAGCAGCAGCCTCCACAGCACAGCCTCCATAACCCAGCAGCAGTCTCCATAGCACAGCCTCCATAACCCAGCAGCAGCCTCCATAGCACAGCCTCCATAACCCAGCAGCAGCCTTCATAGCACAACCTCCATAATCCAGCAGCAGCCTCCATAGCATAGACTCCATAATCCAGCAGAAGACTATGTCCCAGCAGTAGCCTCCATAGCACAGCCTCCATATACCACAGTAACAGCCTCCATAGCACAGCCTCCATAACCCAGCAGCAGCCTTCATAGCACAACCTCCATAAACCAGGAGCCTCTATGTCCCAGCAGTAGCTTCCATAGCACAGCCTCCATAACCTAGCAGCAGCCTCCATAGCACAACCTCCATAAACCAGCAGCCCCTATGTCCCAGCAGTAGCCTCCATAGCACAGCCTCCATAACCCAGCAGCAGCCTCCATAGCACAACCTCCATAAATCAGCAGCCTCTATGTCCCAGCAGTAGCCTCCATAGCACAGCCTCCATAGTACAGCCTCCATAACCCAGCAGCAGCCTCCATAGCACAGCCTCCATAATCCAGCAGCAGAGTCTATGCCCCGGCTGTAGCCTCCATAGCACAGCCTCCATATACCGCAGCAGCAGCCTCCATAACCTCAGCAGCAGCCTCCATAGCCCAGCCTCCATAACCCAGCAGTTGCCTCTATGTCTCAGCAGTAGCCTCCATAGCACAGCCTCCATATATCCCAGCAGCAGCCTCCATAGCACAGCCTCCATATACCGCAGCAGCAGCCTCCATAACCTCAGCAGCAGCCGCCATAGCCCAGCCTCCTTAACCCAGCAGTAGCCTCTATGTCTCAGCAGTAGCCTCCATAGCACAGCCTCCATATACCCCAGCAGCAGCCTCCACAGCACAGCCTCCATATACCTCAGCAGCAGCCTCCATAGCACAACCTCCATAACCCAGCAGCAGCCTCCATAGCACAACCTCCATAATTCAGCAGCAGCCTCTATGTCCCAGCAGTAGCTTCCATAGCACAGCCTCCATATACCCCAGAGCAGCCTCCATAGCACAGCCTCCATATACTTCAGCAGCAGCCTCCACAGCACAGCCTCCATAACGCCGCAGCAGCCTCTATGTCCCAGCAGCAGCCTCCATATACCCCAACAGCAGTCTCCATAGCACAGCCTCCATAACCCAGCAGCAGCCTCCATAGCACAGCCTCCATAACCCAGCAGCAGCCTTCATAGCACAACCTCCATAATCCAGCAGCAGCCTCCATAGCATAGACTCCATAATCCAGCAGCAGACTATGTCCCAGCAGTAGCCTCCATAGCACAGCCTCCATATACCACAGTAACAGTCTCCATAGCACAGCCTCCATAACCCAGCAGAAGCCTCCACAGCCCAGCATAACCTCCAAGCAGCCAAGTGACAGCCTCTATAGTCCCCCATCATGCTGCACATAGTAAATAGCAATTGGCTGAGGAGGGAGTGCAGATGGGAGCTGGCACATGGCTAATTTGAATCACATTCAAATTAGCCATGTGGACTGGCAGCGCTGCGGGAGAACTCAGCTGCCTGAGTGTCCCAGCTGCTGGGCCCCTCCTTATTAGGGCTGCCTTCCCTGATGGACCCTTGGCCATCAGGGCTGCTTGTCTCTGATGGCCAGTGGCTCCCACCCCAGCTGCTCAGGGCCCCGGCACTTGCCCGGTTGCTGACGCCGGCCCTGCTGACGCTGCCAACCACTGAAAGTGAACACAAGTGCAATGTCCCTATGTGCTGCAGCTCATCGGGACATGGCATAAGCGATCAGACAGTGCAGCAATGTAGCGCCCTATGGGGCAGTGTAAATCGAAGAATGAATTGAAAAATAAAGTTTTTTAAAATATGAAAGAAAAAAGAAACAAAAGTTTTTGACAATTTAAAATAAAAGTATAAAAAAAAAATACACATATTTGGTATCACCGCATTCAAAAATGCCCGATCTATTAAGATATAAAATCAATTAGTGAGAACCGTAAACTGCGTAACAGAAAAAAGTTCTAAACACCAAAATTACGTTTTTTTGTTCGCCGCAATATTTCTATAAAATGCAATAACGTGCGATAACAACAGCGCGTCCACCCAAAATTAGTATCATTAGAAACGTCTGCTCATGCCACAAAAAATAAACCATCACACATCCAAAGATCCCGAAAAATGAGAGCGCTACGGGACGCAGAACATGGCGCAAAAAGTGTGATTCTTTCTTTTTTTTCAAACTTCTGAATTTTTACACAGTAAAAGTATACATGTTTGGTATCTATGAACTCGTACTGACCCGAGGAATCACACCGTCACATCGGTTTTACCATATAGTGATCAAGGCGAATAAAAGGCCCAAAAAACAAACGTGTAATGCACTTTTTTTGCAATTTCACCGAACTTAGAATTTATTTCCCATTTTCGTGTACACTATATGGTAAAATAAATGATTGCATCTGAAAGTACAACTCGCCCTGCAAAAAACAAGCCCTCATATGTCTGTATTGATGGAAAAATAAAAAAAGTTATGGCTCTTGGAAGCAGGGGAGCAAAAAACGAAAATGAAAAATCGCTGGGTGGGGAAGGGGTTAAAGGTTGCAATGCAGGATACTCCGGATGGTGAATAAAGCAGTCCCAATGAGGTTTCAAAGAAAGTTAAGCTGCCGTCCGGGTTTAAGGTGAATTAGTGTCAAATATGATGGAGGTTCAAAGATATTTTGGGGTGGTTTTGCTGCCTCTGGCACTGGGTGCCTTAACTGTGTGCAAGACATCATGAAATCTGGATTACATAAGGATTTTGGGTCGCAATGTAGTGTCCAGTGTCAGAAAGCTGGGTTTGTGTCCTAGGTCATGGGTCTTCCAGCAGAACAATGATCTTAAAGGGAACCAACCACCCCAAATGACCCCCCCGGACTGTTAATATGTGTCCCTACACCCAGCACACACATTTGGGGCAATCGTTTTTGCTAAAAAAACTGTTTAGTAGAAGCTAAGATATAGCTTTATGAAGTTTAATAAATTGAGCCTAATGGGTGTTACCTAGCTTTGTCCTCCGTGCCTGTCAGCCTCCTCTCCCTTCCTTCCTTCAGTGAAGCCCGAATGGGTGTTACCTAGCTTTGTCCTCGTGCATTTCTTCGTGCCTGTCAGCCTCCTCTCCCCTCCTCCCTTCAGTGAAGCCCTTCTGTGCAAGCCGAAAATGCCCCGCCTGTCTGCTGCTGCCTGATAAATTATGCACGCCCATCTCTGCACCTAAGAGCCTGTCCGTGTCATGAAAGGGGCGGGGCCAGTCTCTTAGCAGCAGAGATTGGCGTGCATAATTTATCAGGCAGCAGTACACAGGCGGGGCATTTTCGGCTTCCACAGAAGGGCTTCACTGAAGGGAGGAGGGGAGAGGAGGCTGACAGGCACGAAGAAATGCACGAGGACAAAGCTAGGTAACACCCATTTGGCTCAATTTATTAAACTTTATAAACATATATCTTAGCTTCTACTAAACAGTTTTTTTAGCAAAAATGATTGCCCCAAATGTGTGTGCTGGGTGTAGGGACACATGTTAAGAGTCCGGGGGGGTCATTTGGGGTGGTTGGTTCCCTTTAAACATACATCAAGAAGTACCCAGAGATGGATGGAGATAAAGCGCTGGAGAGTTCTAAAGGGGGCAGAAATGAGTCCGGGTCTAAATCTCATTGAACAATTACCCAACCCACTGCTCTATGTAGAGATCCTAAAATGACTGTTAGAAGAGGGCCCTTTCAAATACAAAAGAACTGGAGCAGTTCATAAAAGAAGAGTGGTCCAAAATTCCAGTTAAGAGGCAGAAGAAGCTTGATGTTATGTTTTTTAGGTGTTCCAATACACACAAAGGACACAAAGGAAATAAACATGTATATAACAAAACAAGTGTAATTGCAATCATTTTCTGGGAGAAATATTTCATTTTCGGGAACAATTTCAAGGGTGCCAACACTTTCGGCCATGACTGTCTGCCCATTTTTCACCTCTTAAGCATGTGGAAAGGTTAAAAAATTCATTATTTATATTAAACATATTACATTTGCTATTCATTTTTACTATGTTATTCTTTTAAACTTTGTGATAAAGCTCATGTTTTACCTATTCACAGGGGATTAGGGCACTGAGACTTTCCTTTATTAGATCTATCACTTTTGTACATTTGAAGGTTTCTATGATAATGCTTTAAGGGCTTCATGAAGTTCACTCTTCAGGAGAAAAGTTAAGGTAAAATGAGTCCTTTAGCGAGGGAATATGAACATGTGGATTTGTGGCAAAGACCACAGTGTATGGAAGTGATTCCTCAGCCAACATGCTGAATTCTCAGGTGGTGACCTGCGGCCTGAGCAGGCCTAAAAAGACCTGAGAAAATAATGTAAGAGAGCAGGGGTCAAGAGGGGAACACATTGCCCAACACTGGATCCAATTGTGAATGGCCAGTATGTATCACCGAGGTGGTTGTCTTTAGCAGTGTAAATCTGAAGGTTTCTCAAAGACCTGTAGTGCCACAAGATTTGTTAATGCATTCAGGGTCAGATTAACAGATAGCTAGAGAGATAGGTGTGTCTGACTATATACATGCCTCCACCCATGGTCAGTTCTTAAAATGTCTGTTTGTTTGACACATGGTTCTGTGAGTACACAAACAGGAATCCGTGTATGGGGGCTGCCAAACCTCCTGAGAAGAAACAGGCTGTAATCCATGTGTGTACTTACCGGCGTCAGTGAGGCTCAGATACCTCCACTTGGGATACTTATGTGGAGGAGTTGCATCCGAACCTTTGCAGGTGTATCGGCAAATGAGACGGTCAGTAAACCGTGTGTGTGTTTATGTTCCTGTAAAGCCAGTTAGGTTGTGGACATCTCCACAATGAAGACTAACCTATGGGTGGTCTAATTGAGACTGCTGTTTGCCCTTGATGAACTCTTCAGCAGGGGGAAAAACACGTCGGGCTATGGGCCTTTGGCTTGTTGCAACCTTGCAAGGGACCAGGGCTACGTTTTTGAGTTTCTGTAAGTGACCAGGTTGTGGGGATTTCTGTCACGATCAATAAGGACCAAAAAGCAGGCATATCCAAGCCTTTTCATCTAGAATTTTTTTTATAAGCTCATAGTGATATCTAGAAATGTGATCTGGAAATCTATCTAAGGCAATATACTTTTGGATGGGGTTGTTGCCTATGTCTATCTTATCCATTATGAAATCCAAATTGTTATCCTGTAATAATGTTAATGTTGAATATATGGCTCTGGATGGTTGAGAATTGTCACATCTGTATTAACGTAAAACCCTCTTTTACCTTAGCTGTAGCTGCACCTCTTACGCCCCTTTCACATCAGCGTTTTTTCAAATTGCGGCAGATCCTGCAGATTTACCACCTCTGCCGTCTAAATGTCGCACTTGCGGCACACTTGCAGCGAGCCCCATGCATTGTTTATGGGTTTGCAGCAGGTGTGGCAAGTGCAATATTGCCACAATCCGGCAGTTGCAGCCGCGAAAAAAAACCGCGGTCAGCAGCGGGTTTTTTCATGGCCGCAACTGCCGCAATTGCCGGAAATGCGGCAATACCGCACTTGCCGCACCTGCCGCAAGTCTCATAGAAAATGAATGGGGCTCGCAAGTACGACCGTTAGGCGGCAGATGCGGTAAATCTGCCGGATCTGCCGCAATTTGGAAAAACGCTGATGTGAAAGGGGCCTTAGCACAGTAAAGGGATAAGGAGAGTAAGTCTTTGTTGAGAGGGCACCATCACCTTCATCACGTAGGGTTATGAGATCACCCATTCTTTATATAACTGCTTTGTAAATAAGTTATCTGGTGGGTGTTTGAATTTTACCGTATATACTCGTGTATAAGCCGACCCGTGTATAAGCCGACCCCCCTACTTTTGCCCCAAAAATCTGGAAAAACCTATTGACTCGTGTATAAGCCGAGGGTGGACCTCAGCACAGGTATATAGCCCCCAGCAGTGTGGTATACAGGCCCCCCCAGTGGTAGTACATAGGAGCCCCAGCAGCCCCAGTGGTAGTATATAGGAGCCCCAGCAGCCCCAGTGGTAGTATATAGGAGCCCCAGCAGCCCCAGTGGTAGTATATAGCAGCCCCAGCAGTATACAGGCAGCCCCAGCAGTATACAGGAAGCCCCAGCAGTATACAGGCAGCCCCAGCAGTATACAGGCAGCCCCAGCAGTATACAGGAAGCCCCAGCAGTATACAGGAAGCCCCAGCAGTATACAGGAAGCCCCAGCAGTATACAGGCAGCCCCAGCAGTATACAGGCAGCCCCAGCAGTATACAGGCAGCCCCAGCAGTATACAGGCAGCCCCAGCAGTATACAGGTAGCCCCAGCAGTATACAGGCAGCCCCAGCAGTATACAGGTAGCCCCAGCAGTATACAGGCAGCCCCAGCAGTATACAGGCAGCCCCAGCAGTATACAGGAAGCCCCAGCAGTATACAGGAAGCCCCAGCAGTATACAAGCAGCCCCAGCAGTATACAGGCAGCCCCAGCAGTATACAGGCAGCCCCAGCAGTGTATACAGCCCAGTGGTAGTATATTGCAGCCCCCGCGGTAGTATACAGCAGCCCCCGTAATCCAGGGCCCCCCCAGCCTCTCTCCGGTCACCTGGAAAGGAAACTATACTTATCAGTGTCCGCTGTCCGCGCCCGCTCGCATCTGCCGACATCGCGATCCTCCATCTTCATGCGGCGTCTTCCTGTTTCCTGTGCGCGTCGCAAGGAATGACGTCATTGCTGCGACGAGCACAGAAACAGGAAGACGCCGCATGAAGATGGAGGATCGCGATGTCGTCAGCGGCGGGCGCGGACAGCGGACACTGATAAGTATAGTTTCCTTTCCAGGTGACCGGAGAGAGGCTGGGGGGGCCCTGGATTACGGGGGCTGCTGTATACCGATGTATACACCGGTATGTACCGATGTATACATCGGTATACAGCACTGACTCGCGTATAAGCCGAGGGGGGTACTTTTCAGCCCAATTTTTGGGCTGAAAAACTCGGCTTATACGCGAGTATATACGGTAATTAATAATTAATTAAAAATCTTTTAAAGGGTAATTCGTTTTTTTGGTTTTGAAAAACCCAAAGGAAGGATCATTTTGTGTTACCAAGAACTTGGTTTATAAAGTCTTTAATAAATCATATTAACTTTTAAAGGAGAAGTATTCCTATCGCTACCTGCACCAAAAACAGATCAGTCAGTGTGTCTGCCAGCAACGTGAATGGGATTTTCAATTTCAAGCTAGTGGTGCAGAAAGCGGATCCATAAAACAATGAGCTTGTGAATTATTGCACAGTTTTTCTGCTGTGCTTTCTGCCCTACTAACATCCAATAACTTACCCTCCCCAGCGAACCCACAGTGAGTCCCAGTGATGTCTTCCCTCCGTCTGAGCATGGCAGGACTTGTGGGTAGTCGGTACTGTACTTCCATGACCTAGCACCATGTGACTTAGGCTGAGAGTCACATGTATAGGTGCTGTAAGTACTCGTACTAACCACAGACGGGACCGGCCAGTGTCCGGAAGAAAGACATCAACAGGAATCACCGTTGGATCGCCGGGGAGGGTACGAGACTGTTTGTGTGTCTGTCTGTGTGTCTGGGTTCCCTGAAAACCAAGCAAAAAAGCAGCCCAAGCGGATGATGTGTTTGTGATGCTTTTTTTTTTGCAAAGAGAGGATTCATTTTTTATGCATAAATTGACCTACAAATGGATCAACAAAAAGCGGAGCACAAACGCTCTGCCAGAGTTCAGTCTTTGGCTTCTTTTAATTATTTTATTCTTAATGCACAAAATAAAAAGTGTCTTAATTTTAGCCTAAAATGTATCTAAAAATGTTTTTCCATTGAAATTTGATGGGGTAGAAAAAAAAATGTCTAAGGCCCCTTTCACACTGGCGTTTTTATGAAAATGCAGCAGATCCGGCAGAATTACTGCATCTGCCGCATCTTCCGCGTAGGACCGCACTTGCAACACACCTGCGGCAGTCCCATGCATTGTCTATGGGGCTTGCAGTCAGGTGCGGTTTTGCCGGTTGCGGTAGATGCGGCACTTGCGGTGGCAAAAAAAAGCGGCTGACGCGGGTTTTTTACGGCCGCAACTGCCGCAAATGACGGAACCGCACTTGCCGCACCTGACTGCAAGCCCCATAGACAATGCATGGGGACTGCCGCAGGTTGTTGCAAGTGCTGCCGTTAGGCGGAAGATGCGTCAGATGCAGTAATTCTGCCGGATCTGCTGCATTTTCATAAAAACACCAGTGTTAAAGGGGCCTAAAATAGATTTTATAAGCAATAAGCAAGGGAGAAATTAAATATCAAATTATTGAGATTAGCAAATATATAGTATATCCAATATATCAATCAATCAGCCGATACAGCGTAATCGGACATCAGTGTAAAGTGTATGGGTGTCTCCTGACTCTGCCCCCTGACAGATGATGTGGGGGAAGAGAAGGATCCGGCTTGTTTGAATTTTAGCAGTTAGCCATAAAGATAAGCGGCTACTAAAGGTATATGCACATGACGTCTCTTTCAGATGCGTCCTCTCTAATACCTGCCTGAAAAAGCAACTAGAAAACATTAAAAAATATGAACTTATTACTTTCTATGAATTGTTGTTCATATGTTTGCAGTCTTTGGAATCTTGAAAAAGTTAAATGATGCTCAAAACACTAAACAGTTATAAGAAGTTAATATAAGTGAGCTGACCACTCTTCAGGCGCATTCCTATCATGCCCTGTTCCGCTCTGCGCTCACTTGGTATCACAGCGTCCTCTGACTCTGTTTACACTATGGAGTCTGATATGCAACCTTGTGCTTCTTTGTTGCTCAGCCAGAGTTAGGGCATTGGCTGTTTGGTGCTCACTAGCCATCAGTCTTGCAGGAGTTAACTTTCCGATGGCTGGTAGTGTGCTGCTGGAGTTTCAGGTTGCTTCCGTCTTCACCCTTTAAATATGGTGGAGCCCAGTCTCCTATGCTGATCATAGCTTCAGCAATACCACTCCTGTCCTTGGGGTGTTTCAGTTTTGGGAAACAGTTGCTAGTGGTTTGGTGTTTGGAGGAAACATCCTTGTTGTATCTCCTGCTTGTATTTGTTTTCTCCCTAATCACATATTGTATTCTCCCCGTGTGCGAGTGCTGTGAGCTTGTTGTTGGGTTCTCCCCTGTCTGTCTTTATTTGTGCATTTTCTTATTCGCCAGCAGTGGGAGTGGAAATCAGCTCAGGGCTATACAGGAGCAGGGCCAGGGCGAAGACTCAGGCCTCTCCACCATCAGGAGTACCCCTGAGACAGGGAAAGCTCAGGGATCTCTAGCTTTAGGGGCAGATTGGGCACCCCAGTTCCCCTTTTCCCCAAAACCACCATGACAACTCCGCTCCAAGGACGCTCAATACTTTAGAATATAGGGCCATGAGATGATTAAAAAAGTGCTGAGTAGAATGAGCGAACCTTTTGATGTTCGTGTTCGGGTGGTGCAGCCAAACTTTTTGGTGCACTGTTCATGACCCCCGAACTTGGCTAGCCATAATTTTTTTTGTTTGTTTTTTATTTAATTTTGGACACACTACACCCAAAACTATGCTTTTAAGCTCAATGTGAGCCAATCAAACACTGCACGTGGCTCACCCTAGGCCAAGCACCAATTGTACCCGACCACAGTGATGCTCGCTCCAGTGCTTTGCAGACGTAAAGCACCCAATCTCCCAACAGATTTGCTCAACACTGGGAAGTTCGGTGGCTTGAATCGAACCTTGAACGATTTGCTCATCTCTAGTGCCAAGTTGTGATACAGCTTTAATGTATGTGATCCTATTTTTTAGGTATGTTTTGGGGGCAGTACCTAAAAAAGACGTTTTCTGCACCTATTCTAACAAATGCTGCTATGTAGCTATGTATGGCAGAGTCTGTAGAGATAGATATCTGGTAGAATAATATCTAGATTTTAAAAACAATGAAAGGCTTCGAGAAAAAAAGTCTTATCACTTTCAAATAATGAAGAATCTTACAAGAAGATTTCCAATTGCACATTAATCCCCTTTTCATTTCTCAAGGATGAGGATGTAGTCCAAGCTAAAGACTTAGAGGCGAATTATGTGAAAACTAATGGGTACATAGCAGACTTAAGCCTTAGTCTTAAATTAATCTATTCATGATCTTGTGACTTCCACAGTAAGGACTTTGTAAGTCCAAGAGTCCTGTACAAATAGAAGTCAGAGGGCATTTATTAATGATAAAGAACAGAATGCAGCAGACTAGAGCAGAGACATTAATAGGTGCCCACAACAAATTGGCATTTCCAGGCACCATAAGCATCTAATAGTGTTCAACTCAACAACGTACAGGTCATCTGTCAGCACGTCATCGAAATATTTTATTTACCTACTACGTTTTTTTTCTTCCGCTAGCCTAATTATCTTGGGAAGACAATATGTTAAGGATATTGTTGTGTCACTGGCAGGCGGCTGCTTCAGCGGCAGACATCTAAAGGGATGTTACCGCCATAGGTAGAACATATGGAAATAGGCTGTAGAACAAGTCCTTTAAGACAAGGCGTCTTTCCTTGATGAAGTCCGTCACCTTCAGCTATTCTGAATACTGAAAGTCTTTTTCCTGCTGAGTTCTTCAGAGAAAGCAGCTGTCAGTCCAGGAAACACAATGCCCTATATACAAAGCAAATTACCTCACCTTAAAATATACTGCCAGGTCTACACTTGAGGCCCAGTCACACATAACGATGCACCAGCAATCCCGATAACGATGTGCAGAGATCGCTGGTGCGTCGTTTTTCACAGTGCTGGTAAGATGTCACACAGGTATCTCACCAGCGATGTGAAAAATGACGCACCAGCGATCCAGAATTATACCGAGGTCGTTGGGAATTGTCATTCCATAGCGTAGCATTGAGATCGTAGGTCATTGTCCCTGTTAAACACAACAATGTAACGTTCCCAGCGGGAGCCCAACGACGTAGAAATGATGCAGGAGGACCCAGACAGCCGCAGACCGGATCTGCACACAGGACTGGGGGGCTATTATGCCCTACAGTCCTGTGTGCAGCGCACGCAGCTGCAGCCGCTGACAGGTCAGGACCACGGCGCCCGCGGTCCTGACTAATCAGCAGCGGGAACTGTGTGCGCTGCACACAGGACCGGAGGGCATAATAGCCCCCCAGTCCTGTGTGCAGATCCGGTCCGCGGCTGTCTGGGTCCTCCCGGACATAACTGGACTGGATCACGCCGCAGTGTGAAGCAGGCCTTAGGTGGCAGATCCGGCAGATGCGGCTCCACCTGCCGGATCTGCCGCACATCAGCGTAAACCGCCTAAGGATGGAGGATGGTGACGGTAAAATCAACTACCTTTAAATAAGGATTTCAGTCACATCTCAGTCTAAGTTGCAGCAAAGGTAGTAAAAGTACATATCAGTATATGCAATTCGGTAACGAAGCTCAAAAGACAAAAGTGGCAAGTTCCTCATGTTCCTCAGCTTGTGCTCTCCGTTTTGGCAAGTTCTCTGCACATTTTCAAAAACCTTCTCAGTCAGACACAAATCCATCTAATTAAAGTTGAACCCATTGCCTGTTCTGGGTGTTATAAACTGTGCCCACCGCCTTTAACATACTGTGATTGAGGTTCCTGTGACCACCTTTTATAACCCCAGACGTGCCCTTGCATACCTCAGAAATTTACTTTTAATGTGTCCCGCGCTGTATGTAATTGATTAGAGTCTGATGGGGTGCGGCAAACTTCCGTCCGAGCCGCCCAGCTGCCTGGAAAACGTGGCCTCGTCTGTGTATATATGTGAATGATGGCAACGTCATTCACAGCTCTCGTGCCTGAGCAGTGGCGGGAGTCACTGTGCTCTATTGAAGCCGCACAGTGCCCGAAGTCTTGCGTGGTTCCACTACGCAGGTGCGACACTTCATATATCTCGCAAGACTTTGGGCATCATGCGGCTTCAGTAGAGCACAGTGACTCCCGCGCAGACACGAGACATGTTATTGACGTTGTATGTCCTTCACAAAACACACACAGGAGGGGCGACATTTTCAATGTAGTGGGGCAGGTTTTCCATGCAGTGGGGTGGCTCGGACTGAAGAGTGCTGCACCCCATCAGATTCTTAAGAACTTATTTACATACTGCATAGGATACATTAAAAGTTGGTTTATGAGGTATGCAGGGGCACATTTGGGGACATAAAGGGGTTTCAGGAACTCCAATTTCATCATGTTTAGGGTGGTGCGCAGGGTTTATAACACCCAAAACAGGCGAGAGGTTCATATTAAAACTAAAGACAAGAAGAGAGGATACCATTATATCTTCTCACTCTGTGCTTCGGTGAAACAATAAGAAGAGGGAGACAGTCATCTAATTAACTGAGAGTACAACAACCCACCTGCAAGACCAGAGAGAGGAAATATGTAGGAAAGAAAAGGGCCAAAAACATAGGTAAGCTGTGACCTCTGCCCATTGTAAAGGGTGTGAGCCTAGGTTATCTACACATACCGTGTTTCCCCGAAAGTAAGACAGGGTCTTACATTCTTTTTGTGGCCAAAAGTGGCCCCCTGTCTTACTTTCGGGGGGGAAGGGGGGGGTCTTATATTGGCAGCCCCAGCCACTCCAGCCTCCCATCCACACACACCCACCCACCCATACACTTACAAACACATACACACACACGCACACACTTACAAACATACACACACACACGCACACACTGACAAACATACACACATACACACACACTTACAAATATACACATACACATACACTTACACACAAACATACACTTACAAACACACACATACACATACACACTGCTTCTTACCAGCTCCCCTGGCCTTCAGTGTGGCTCCTTGCTGTCCCCCAGAGTGTCCAGGCTCCTCCAGTGTCCTTGCAGCTGCAGCCGCGCTGGTGCAGATAGGGTTAATCACAGCCTAACATGCTGTGAGCCCTTGCTGAATTCTGCCCAGCCTGACATCACAACAGCCCGGCTCGAGCTCTGATTGGCTCCCAGGAACCAGTGGGCGCGGCTAGATGACGAGCGCACGACGTCATCTGGCCGCGCCCACTGCTTCCTAGGAGCCAATCAGAGCTGGAGCCGGGCTGCTGTGACTTAAGGCTGGGCACACAGCATGTTTGGCTGTGATTAACCCTATCTGCACCAGCGCGGCTGCAGCTGCAAGGACACTGGAGGAGCCTGGACACACAGGGGGACAGGTACTGGCCTTATATTCCCCAGCGCCCCCCCCCCCCGGCGGCATTACTTTCGGGGGGGGCCTTATATTAACAGACCCCCCCGTTCCCCCTACCCTGCCTTACTTTCGGGGGGGTCTTAGTTTCAGGGAAACACGGTAGATGTTACCTCTCATAGTAATCAGGCCTATGATAATAGCGTCATAAATGTAAAACCTAATCTCTACAGAACAGTAAGGTACCCCATACACATTAGATAGCTGTTGGATGAACAATGGTTTATCTGAGAGTTCATCCGACAACTGTCTCACCCGATTGTCGGAGCAGTACTGGCTCTGCCAACAACATCTGTGTTCTCGGAGAGAGATGCTGCCAGACATCTTTGTAATGGGTTTTCTTAGAGAAGAAAATTTGACATGTTGGATCCTTATCTCCCAAAAATGATCTTCTGGCGGAATGTAAGGAGGCGCCCACGTATGTAAAGGTACAGTCACACGGGGCGATGTTGCCTGCAACATCGCTGAAAAGTCCCGGGTTCAGCGATGTTGCAGCGACATCGAAGGTGCGTTGTGTCGTGTAACAGCACAATGCAACTGCGATAAATCGCTGGATTGTAGTTGACAGGTTTATCATTCTGTTATGTTATAACTAAGAACAGTTACCGATTGTTACTATCCCGGGCAATGCCGGGGACTACGGCTAGTAAACATATATTTAACATAAAATCATAAACAATATATTATTTTCTGAGCACACATTCCCTTTAATGCTGGTCATTGCATGTACAATTTCACATTTGTAGTTGACTGTATTTACTCCCCTATAGTAATCTGACCAAAAGTATTTGCACAGACTACAGTTCAGTGAATGAAATACCCCCCTTATCCAAGCTGTTCATGTCTGACAATGTTAGAAATAGCCTGAAGCATCCAGCAGCAGAAAGTGATGTGAGGACATATAGCAACAGGGGGCAGAAAGTGTTCATTCACATGAGTTAGTCGGCGCGGCCTACACAGGAGCAAGCTTCAGGTCACATTAGAAAGCAGCGCTCTAGTGCGGCCGCTGTGGAATTGGAAAGTGCACAGCTTCCAAAGGCTGATCGCGGTTCAGGACCAAGGACAGAACTCACACTGGGAAAATAGGAAAAGCGGGATGTAGACTGACAAGAAAAGGAGGAATCAGAGGCCGCAAGTGTGAAATAGAAGGGCTTCACTTACAGGAATTGTCCACGCTTTGCCGTATTTGTGATATGACAGTCGCCTAATAACCAATCCTGGCACATGGTTCACTGATGGAAAGCTAGATTGAAAAGGCCTCAAATAAAATCATCCATTCTATCTATGACTCACTTGTGTGCGTCACATTCCTAATGTCTGTATATAAATCATCTGAGGGTTGTACAACAGATATCGTGCGTGTAGCGTGACATGTAAGACCAGGACGGCCGTGGTGGCTAACATCAAGACTACGTATAATTCTTAAAAGTGATGTCAGGATTCATTAAATAGATTTCTTTGGTGTGTTTTGGATCAAGACACACAAAAAAAGGCAAATTACCGTATACATAATTTCACACAAAACCCCAAAATGGGCAGGACAGAATTGAGGGGGAACTACTTTGTTTCAAGCATGTGAAACTTACTTATGGGCAATATGATAATCACAACTGAAACTAGTTAAAAACGGAAGACGTTGACTCAATCTTTGCATTGTGTGTCTGTGTGTGACACACTAAGCATGGAGAACAGAAAGAGGACTGTCTGAGAATTTGAGAACCAAAATTGATGAAAAATATCAACAATCTGAAAGTTACACGTCCATCTCCAGAGATCTTGATGCTTCTTTGTCCACGGTAAACAAAATAATCAAGGAGCCAACAACATGGTACTGTAGCTAATCTCCCTGGACATGAACTGCAGAGAAAATATATTGAAAGATTGCAAAGCAGAATTGTCTGGATGGTGGATAAGCAGCCTCAATCAAGTTCCATAGAAATTCAAGCTGTCCTGTAGGCTCAGGGTGCATCAGTGTCAGTGTAAACTATCTTTCAATATTTGAATGAGAGGAAATGCTGTGGCAGGAGACCCAGGAGGACCCCACTGTTGACAAAGAGACATAAAAAGGCTACACTGCAATGGGCCAACATGTACGTGAATAACTCAAAATCCTTATGGGAAAGTGTCTTGTGGACAGATAAGATGAAGATAGAGCTTTTTGGTAAAGCACATCATTCTACTGTTTACCGAAATGGAATGAGGCCTACAAAGAAAGGAACACAGTACCTACGGTCCCAAATGGTGGGGGTTCGAAGATGTTTTGGGGTTGTTTCGCTGCCTCTGGCACTGGATGCCTGGACTATGTGCAAGACATCATAAAAGATGAAGATTATGAAAGAATTTCAGGTCACAAAGGAAATAAATGTGTAAATAAGAAACATGTAATTGCAATAATTTTCTTGAAGAAATACTTCATTTCTGGAACAATCTCAAGGTGCCAACAGTTTGGCCAATGACTGGACGTCTTATAAGTAACCTGAGGGCTATTTTTTCAGCTCTTGTTAATAAAAGCACAATTCTGAGTAAACCAAGAGAATTCACTCAAACATAAGCTCTGTCTCTGATTAATGGTCAATGTAAAAATCTCTATAATCTTTAGTTGTTTATTATTATTCAGCTACTGATCACTTTCCCCTTAATTTTATGAAGAATTCTAATAATGTTACCTGAACACAGACAATATGTTTCTACTTTAACTATTATGTGCTTTCTCTTTAGAACTTCCACAGATAAATTGACCAATCAGGAGAGCAGGGCAGATAAAGGGCTGCCCACCGGGGTCTCCAGTGCCCTAATTAAAGGGGTTGTCCAGGCTTGGGATGTCATGACTGCACACTGCCGGTCTAAGGGGGTGAACACCTGACCACACATTGCGCTATGTATACTTTTGGTCACATAATGAACAGACAGGCTCGACTTCTCTCCGTAATCTAGTCAGTTTAGTAATGCCAATTTGCATGCAGTCATGTCTCAGATCACTCACACCAGCAACACCGCAAAATTGTGACTAAATAGAGTGAGTGACTGCAGAATTGTGTCCCAAGCCTGGACAATCCTTTTAACAGCTACAGTATTTGTATACTACCCTGGTGCTGTTGTATGCATTGTCTAACCATGCTTCTCAACTGACTGATGGAAGCCCACCATAGTATGACCTGCTCTGATCCCAACAGCCCACTCTGTTCTTGGGTCAGATTCTGTCCTTGCTGCCGATTCTGATCCTGTCTTGTTTGATTCTCCATCAGCGTGCTCCACAATCAATGACTTATCTGCAGAACAACCAAATACCAGTACTGGGGTTAAGGAATTACACTTTCCACATTATACTTACTAAAATAAGGTTACAGATGTTTACATTACATTTGTCAATGGTGGCAACATTCATCAAAACATTGCCATGAAGAAGGCAAAGGGTGCACCTGCAACCAGGCCTGTGCAGGAGGGGAGCCCACCATGCCAGAGACGATTTCAAATGTATACAATTCTCAGGATGCACATTCAGCTTAAGGCTACGTTCACATGCTGCGCATTTCCTGCGCTTTTGGTGGCGCACGTTTTTTGCGGCCGCGCTATTTAGCGCAGGTTAAAAACGCAGTGCATTCACATACCATGTTTTTTATGGCCACATTTCTCCACCAAAAGTGCAGGAGAGAGATGTTGTCACACAGGGGGAGGAAGAATCCTGTGTTCCTCCCCTGTGTGGACAGGCCTTTTGGCTTTCGCAGTGTATTTATATACACTGTGAAACTTAAATATAAGTTATCAAAAGGTCTTAAAAATAAAAAAAACTGAATACTTACTTCTCCGGCGGCTGTTCCGGGTTACCGGGAGCCGAGACATTCATGTCTATTGTGCAGCCTTGACCTTCCAGCATTGTGATTGGCTAATAGCGATCATGTGATATGTGACGTGCATACCACATGACCGCTACTGGCCAATCACAGCTGGAAGGTCCTGGCAGCACAGTAGACGTGGATGTCTCGGCTCCCGGTAAGCCGGACAGCCGCCGAAGAGGTAAGTATTCAGTTTTTTTTATTTTTAAGATCTTTTGATAACTTATATTGAGGTTTCACAGTGTATATAAATACACTGCGAAAGCCAAAAGGCTTGTCAAATATGTCACACAGGGGAGGAACACAGGATTCTCCCTCGTGTGATGTCATGTCCTGCAGCGCCGGCATTATATGCGCTGGAATTGTGCATTGTCTGAACGGCGATGTGTAATTCCAGCAGTTATAATGGCCCCTATGACGTGTTGATTCTTTTTATGTGTGCGCGGTTTCTCCCATAAAAGTGCAACGTATATTTATGCAGTGTCTGCATGGCAAAAGTGAAAGTCCATTCACTTTGCCGGCAGACGCAGACACCCTTTTGCAGAAAAAGCGCGCACAAACAAGCAAAAAAAGGGCAATGTGTGAACGTAGCCTAACTATATTGTACATAGAGTCCTGCCAGGTCCCTGCACTGCAATACACACCACCGACCAATCGCAGGTTAACGTCACCGTGCCAGTCATAGGCAGTGACATCATGTGTCGCTCATAGCAGGTACACAGACGTCAGGTGCCAGCCACTGCGCGAGCTATACAAGAGGACGTCCACCCCTACTGATCAGACATTGATGAATTATACTAAGGATAGGCTATCGATGTTACAGTAGAGGACAACATCTTAATCATACCATTCTGTACATACCATGTTTTAATCACTTTAAATTGCATTTTTCAGGGGAAGTGTGGAACTGAAAGATGGCAATTCTGGCATTATTATTTATTTATATATTCATTTTGATGTTCATCAGATGAGTTAAATATGATAAATTATAATACATAATAATATGTAATAAATATTAAGTAACATTTTGTTAAATGTAGAACTATACATATTATTTTGCAAATGGTCACCCGAGGTGAGCATAGTTATTATTTACTTGGAGTAAAGATATTATTTGAGAAGGGATTGTCCAAGTAGTGGACCACCCCTTTAAGACAGTAAAATGTTGATAGCTACAGTGTTGGCCAAAAGTATTGACACCCTTGCAATTCTGTCAGATAACACTGTTTCTTCCTGAAAATGATTGCAATTACAAATTCTTTGGTATTATTATCTTCATTTAATTTGTCTTCAATGAAAAAAACACAAAAAGAATTGTCTTAAAGCCAAATTGGATATAGTTCCACACCAAACATAAAAAAGGGGGTGGACAAAAGTATTGCACTGTTAGAAAAATCATATGATGCTTCTCTAATTTGTGTAATTAACAGAACCTGTAACTTACCTGTGACACCTAACAGGTGTTGGCAATAACTAAATCACACTTGCAGCCAGTTGACATGGATTAAAGTTGACTCAACCTCTGTCCTGTGTCCTTGTGTGTACCACATTGAGCATGGAGAAAGAAAGAAGACCAAAGAACTGTCTGAGGACTTGAGAAACCAAATTGTGAGGAAGCATGAGCAATATCAAGGCTACAAGTCCATCTCCAAAGACCTAAATGTTCCTGTGTCTACTGTGCGCAGTGTCATCAAGAAGTTTAAAGCCCATGGCACTGTGGCTAATCTCCCTAGATGTGGACGGAAAAGAAAAATTGACAAGAGATTTCAATGCAAGATTGTGTGGATGGTGGATAAAGAACCTTGCTAACATCCAAACAAGTTCAAGCTGCCCTGCAGTCCGAGGGTACAACAGTGTCAACCCGTGCTATCCGTCGGCGTCTGAATGAAAAGGGACTGTATGGTAGGAGACCCAGGAAGACCCCACTTCTACCCCGAGACATAAAAAAGCCAGGCTGCAGTTTGCCAAAACTTACCAGAGAAAGCCTAAAACGTTTTGGAAGAATGTTCTCTCTTTTTGGGCAAAGGCATCAACATAGAGTTTACAGAGAAAAAAAAGAGGCATTAAAGAAAAGAACAGGTACCCTACAGTCAAACATGGCGGAGGTTCCCTGATGTTTTAGGGTTGCTTTGCTGCCTTTGGCACTGGACTGCTTGACCGTGTGCATGGCTTATGAAGTCTGAAGACTACCAACAAATTTTGCAGCATAATGTAGGGCCCAGTGTGAGAAAGCTGGGTCTCCCTCAGAGGTCATGGGTCTTCCAGCAGGACAATGACCCAAAACACACTTCAAAAAGCACTAGAAAATGGTTTGAGAGAAAGCACTGGAGACTTCTAAGGTGGCCAGCAATGAGTCCAGACCTGAATCCCATAGAACACCTGTGGACAGATCTAAAAATGGCAGTTTGGAGAAGGCACCCTTCAAATATCAGGGACCTGGAGCAGTTTGCCAAAGAAGAATGGTCTAAAATTCCAGCAGAGCATTGTAAGAAACTCATTGATGGTTAACGAAGCGGTTGATCGCAGTATTTTGGCTATAAGGTTGTGCAACCAAAGTATTAGGCTGAGGGTGCCAATACTTTTGTCCGGCCCATTTTTGGAGTTTTGTGTGAAATGTCAATGTTTTGCTTTTTGCTTCATTCTCTTTTGTGTTTTTTCATTGAAGACAAATTAAATGAAGATAATAATACCAAAGAATTTGTGATTGCAATCATTTTCAGGAAGAAACAGTATTATCTGACAGAATTTCAGGGGTGTCAATACTTTTGGCCAACACTGTAGGTCGGTTACATAGACGGATGGAATGATGGAAAAACAATTAGTATACTGCTGCTCAATAGATGTTTGCAGTACTGGACTTGATAGATGTATCAAAATCCTTAAAGATATGGTCACCATTGTGGTATTATTTATTTAAATGCATGTACATTTGATTTAAAAACACTTTTTGCAATAGGGCTTATTGGAATATTTTGCTTTTATAGTTTTCTTTGTATAACACTGCCACTCTTATGCAGGGATGTGTCTGGTATTGCAGCTCAGCTGCATTCCCTTGGATACGCATGGTCATGATTTGCTCTTGTCCTATAGAGAAGCTTTTTGTTTACCTTTCAGGTATATGACTGTCCACCAAGCCCAGTCCCTCGAAAATCAATTGTGCAGAGGCATAGGATGATTGTGTTTGAATAGAGTCGTCTGTGCTCCACGTTTTTGCGGTCAGTGCATCTTTAAATGGAGTTAGGTTTTATTAGTGGGTTGATTGATCCGGTCCTGCAGTCTGTATCAGAGGTTGGATGCACAGAGAGACGGGAGGTTTATGCAGTGAGTTACATTCGCAGAGGAGCAGACGCCGGGGGATGATTTCTGGGAAAGTTTTCCAAGCTGCAGCTCTTACATAAGAGCTTATGAGGAGCTCGGGCAGACTGCAGAAGGGTGTGGTAATGTGCACGGCGCTGCGCTGACCGGACATATGTGTCTGATAAAAAACTATCCCCATTTGTCCGGGGTCACACAAGCATATTTAATTGCAGATTTTGGTGTAACTTTAGCCAAAGATTTCACTTATTGCATTGCACTGAAGGATATGGTGAAAACCTCTATGTAATTGATGGGGTCACATAGGGCGAGATACAGATACAACTGACTGTTCCGCACAGCACACCTGATCATGTGACATCGCTGCGTCTGGTGCGCCTCTCGACGATTGGTGGAAGATGGAGCCAGTGGCACTGTCCTCCACCAGACGATTGGTGAAGATGGAGCCAGTGGCACTGTCCTCCACCAGACGATTGGTGAAAGATGGAGCCAGTGGCACTGTCCTCCACCAGACGATTGGTGGAAGGATGGAGCCAGTGGCACTGTCCTCCACCAGACGATTGGTGAAAGATGGAGCCAGTGGCACTGTCCTCCACCAGACGATTGGTGGAAGATAGAGCCAGTGGCACTGTCCTCCACCAGACGATTGGTGGAGGATGGAGCCAGTGGCACTGTCCTCGACCCAAGATGCATGATTGGTGGAAGATGGAGCCAGTGGCACTGTCCTCCACCAGTGTGTTCACTTCTGTCTGCATCCTAAAGGTACCATTATACGCCGCTACAGAAGGTTAGAAACAACCGGGTGTTTCAACGTGCACGAGCACGTACCAACGGTTGCAAACGGTACCCGATACCGCCTTTACACGCCGCTACAAGGTGCTCTACAGAAGGTTTAATCTATCTCTGGAGGCACGCCGGGTGCTCAAGTTACCTCTGTAGAGCACTTATCTCATTTACACGCCGCATACAGAAGGTAATATGGGAGGACCTGGGCAGCAGGGACAACACATAGGCGTGCCAGAATTGTGGATTACGACACGCTCGTATGATGATTGGACAATGCAATAGCATCATGATTGCCAGCCAGCGCAGGAATCCCGGCCAATACATGATGCTATTGCATTGTGTAGTGTGACTGGTCAGCTCCTTAAATATGCCACCCTATGCAGCGACAACCAATCGTAACGCAGGAGCTTCCACCAATGATCGCTGAAGGGGGGCGTTTTCCCGGAGGCTGTGTCTGCCCCAGGGATTAACTAGGTGGCGAAAAAACCTTTACCTTACCTTATTTAGAGCCGCTACCATCGGGTTGAAACAACCTGTTTTAGAGCACTGCTCTGAAACAGGTGCCGAAAGTGACGGGTGGCAGCAACCTAGTTTACACGCCGCTACCTCGGGTTGATTTGACGGTGCAAGATACATTTGTCTCTGAAACCCGGTTGTTTTCTACCTTCTGTAGCGGCGTGTAAAGGTACCTTTAAGGTGTAAATAGCAGTGACATTGGTTGGCAGCAGACAGCTGGCAGAGGAGGGCATGGTGCAAGCATCTAGTTTCAGCTCTCCGGCTGTCTTGGCCGGACTGGATCAGCCAGAGGGCCGCTCTTTGCCCAGCCCTGGAGTAGATGTAGCTGTGCTATGAAGCTCTGTAATTGTGTGTTTTCAGCCGACACCGGGGACAGCTGATTGGCGGGTTGCTGGGTAGCGCACCCCACCGATCAGAGATTGATTACCTATCCTACAGATAAGCCATCAATGATAAAGTAGTGAACAACCTCTTTAAAAAGTAACTAAAAAGAACAAGCTATCATGGAAGGATAAAAAAACCTTCAGATTTCAGAAAATGGTGCGACGCAAACCAAAATTGTTTTTTCTACACAGTTCTGAATTTTTTGACCACTAAAATAGAATATTTGGTATCACCGAATCATACTGATGTGACGAATCGTGCTGTTAAAAAAATGGCTTGTGGAAGAAGGAGAAGATAAAATAAAAAGCAAAAATGTAAAATCTCCAATTCCTTTCCTCGAGGGAGATATCCTTTGCAGGCAAAGCCAGGTGTTTCATGTTTAATACAATTACATAGATTTTTTAGAAAGAATTCGGCCAAATATAATTGCTCTGGGAACCTACCAACATACACTTGTCTATGGAGGTCATCTGTATCCAAAGCTGTAATATGGGTATATTATTAGCAAAATTCAGTATTGAGATAATTGCGCTCTAGCAATAGGCTATATAATTACAATCTACTCAGAAAGTGGATGAAAAAAATGGCTTTTTCTAGTGTAACATTTGTCAAAATGAAGTGTAATATAACCTCCTCCTACACAACTGCACTAGATGTTATTGAGGTTTGATCTTTCCCATTCATACTACATACACATGGTCTCTATTAATCACTCCACCTGTCAGGACGGATGTTTAATATTTCCTGCCACTAACTCATTTATATCCTTACAACTTTTACAGACCTTTGTGGTTCCTTCGGGCTGTCTGGCATGGCTAGACGTGCAAAGAAATTCACTAGCTAAATTACCTTTTTCTAATTCCATTGTATTCACTGTGTATGTAAGGAATTGAACATTGTGGCCCTGATTCATCAAACTGTTTACACCAGAAATCGGGCATAAGACACATTGAAAAGTCGTAAAAGCTTGTGTACCGTGAGGTTGCACAAACATTTGGCAATTTTTGGCATTTTGTGACCATTTCGTCCAGCTCTATCAAATGACCCCGGTGAGATGTGTCGGCAATATTGCACATGGCTGGTATATAAACATCTTATAGACTGAGGTCTGTTGCAATGTAAATGTGAATGGTTTCACTGTGACTGGCAGCATAACACAAAAGATTTAATGCATGCAAGTATGTGTGTGAGTGAACACACCTTTCCACCTGTGATGTGATTCCTTCCTGATAACATGACTGTGATGTAAGCACGGACCTTCACCTTTCCTGTTTGGGAACCACATGGCAGACAAGCAGTCTGAGTGTGGTGCTGGCCAGGGCTCCTAGAAGTCCAGTAAGTGAAAGGGACCCGGTGGATCTGAACTCATGATAGGCACCGACACGAAGCAAGTCCAAGGACATGGTGGTTGATCTCTGAGTGCCACCTCCTGGATGGCAAGACTGGCAGGTGCCACACTGAAACCCTGCTAAGCTGTAAGAGCAGGTAAACCCTGAAGGGACTTTGTGTGCTGACTGGGGTCAGTTTATAATTGTGTATGGACATATCCGCTGAAGTGAAAAACTATCTGCTATGTAAACTTCATTGTGTGAACTGTGGTCACGTTTATGGGCTACATAGCCAAAGTAACGGTTTATGTCTGACAATAAACTGTAAAGGACTATCTTTTATAAGAACTGTTGCTGTGTTTCTGAATATTGTGCAGTGAGTGAGTGTTCCCCAACATGATAAGTAAGTGCTACCTCAAACCACTCATGATGACCACTCATCTCATTTATGAGAAGTTGTTTCGTACCTTAAGCTACAAGTCTTAATTCATTCCCTGACTAGAGTAAGATTTGTGGTGAGGGATGTGACACTTTTAAGACGCTTCCAATTCATTAAGAGATATACACCTCTTAATGAATCAGGTGCGTTTGACTCCAACACACCTCCTCGTCAAGACAATGCCAATCTTGCTTAACTGGAACCTATGTTTGTATTTAGGAAAAGAGAATACAGTGTTGTATTTGTTGCATTGCTAGTAATACTGCTCAGTATGTTAAATGGAAACTGCCATCTACTACTATAAAAGCCCTATCCAGTTTGTTTGTGGCCCTTTTCACATCTAATGCTGGGTTGAGTTTGCCTTCATTTGCGTTTCTATGCGTTTTTACCGCTAAAAATGCATGCATTTTTGGCCCCATAGGGTTTAATGGAAACGCATGCAAAAACGCATGTCATTTTCTGCAAACGCAAAAACGCATGCGTTTTTGCAAATGCAGTGCAAAACATGTTCTGCAACATCTTGGGCTGCGTTTGCAAAGATGCATGCGTTTTTGCATTTGCAGAAAATGACATGTGTATTTGCATGCGTTTCCATTAAATCCTATGGGGCCAAAATCACATGCGTTTTTAGCGGTAAAAATGCATAGAAAAGCAAATAAAGGCAAACGCAACCCAGCATTAGATGTGCAACAGGCCTGTCTGTTTTTTAAGTTTGTTCGTAAAACACCACCTATAGGACATCATGGACATTACAAAAGGAAGCTAAACTGGAATGTGAGAATTTAAACTGTTTGGTTGATCAGTCAAGTTTGGTTGATCAGTCAAAATTTACGCCAAGATGGGCCATCCCAAAAGATACAGTATGTAAATGACATTGAAAGGAAAGCCGCTGCAACACAATGGAAAAGACAACAATGCGAAAATGAGACTACTGAACAAAGAGCATCGCCTTGACCAAACCACTACTACTAGTCAAGACCCATTAGATTGTCACAGGATCCCATTTTGCAGTAACAACACCGACGACACAAATCTCCAATGTCAAGATCAATGAGAAGCTCACAAGATGCTGAATCACAGCGAGCACAGAAAGTCTTCAACATCAAGGTCTAGGAGTTTTAAACAAATTATGCAGTATCACAGGCAAGCGATGTGAAGAAGTTTCTCAATTCACCAGATCTACGACATGGTTACAGTATGCATCACTACATCCGGGGCTGTGGATTCGGAGTCGGTGCCCATTTTAAGTGGAGTCGGATTCAAGGAAATTCAAGAGTTGGGAGTCGGAGTCAGATGTTTGGCTTACCGACTCCACAGCCCTGATTACATCACCGGTACCGTGACAACGAAACTCCGCAATCCAGATCAATGAGTTGTCACAGGATGCAGCATCACACAGGTGCTGCCGTAATGACGAATCTACAGAGTACAGATCAATCATATTGTCACAGGATACAGCATCACACAGGTGCTGCCGTAATGACGAATCTACAGAGTACCGATTTATCAGATTCTCACAAGATACAACATCACACAGGTGCTGCCGTAATGGCGAGTCTACAGAGTACAGATCAATCATATTGTCACAGGATACAACATCATCCAGACGCAGCCATAATGACGAGTCTACAGAGTACAGATTTATTAGACTCTCACAGGATGCAGCATCCCACAAGTGCTGCCGCAATGATGAATCTATGGAGTACAGATCTATCATATTGTCACAGGATACAGCATCACACAGGCGCCGCCGTAATGATGAATCTACAGAATACAAATTTATCAGATTCTCACAGAATACAACATCATCCTGGAGCCGCCATAATGACGAGTCTACAGAGTACAGCGAAACCGCTGCTGTGAAAGCGATTCCGGCACAATGTGTCAGTGCAGCTCACCCTGTGTGCATTGCAGGTGGGGTCCGCAGCCCTGGCCCCAGTCATGTGCAGCCAGGGTCCACACTCTGCAGCCGGATCTCTGCTGTGTGAAGCGGTGCCAGTCGCCTGATCTCTCCAGACCTCCAGTACAACAGAGCACAGAGCCTGTGGAGCGGTCCTCTCTATACTGCTCCACCGGCTCTATGGTACTGGAGGTCTGGAGAGATCAGGTGACGGGCACCGCTCCACACAGCAGAGATCCGGCTGAACAAAACAGGGACAAGGGCTGCAAACCCCACCTGCAATGCACACAGGGTGAGAGGCACACACATGCAGCGGGTCCCTGCTGCACTGACACATTGTGCCGGAATCGCTTTCACAGCAGCGGTTTCGGCACCTTGTATCAGTGCACTGGGGGCCGCTGTTTTGCAGAGAGGGTGACTCCCCTGACTTACTGTACTCTCTATGTATAGTATATTTAGTCAAGAATCTCCAATATATTTCTATGAGATGCATTTCACCAGCCCACAGCTTATAAGTGCTGGCAGGAAGAAACCTATCACAAGCAGAAGGCAGGGTAGCCATGCTGAAGCTGCATTACAAAGGATACACTAAGGGTCCTGTCACACTTGGCGATGTTCCAGCGATCCCGACAATGATACAACCTGGTAAGGATCGCTGGAACATTGCTACGTGGTCGCTGGTGAGATGTTGGGACCCTGTCACACAGCAGTTAGTCTGACGACTTAGACCTACATGGCGCTGAGTTCTGAGTCGCCAAAGAGGTCGTTATTAAGGCATCAAACACACCGTTGCATGCTGCCCAGCGGGAATCCGACAATTAAAAATGGTCCAGGTCATTCTGCCACGATCGGCGATGTCACAGCGGGGGCCTGGTCGCTGTTATGTGTCAAACATAGCGAGATCGCTGGTGAGGTCGCTGTTACGTCACAAAAAATGTGATGCAACAGTGATCTTGCTAGCGATCTCGCCATGTGTGATGGGGGCTTAAGACTCTGCAGTGTGAGTCAGGGGATATTAGTTAAATATCACTTATTTATAAGGGTGCGTCTTGCCGCTGCGTAGCACAGTAATAGCATAGTGGATGGGATTTCAAGAAATCCCATCCTCACTATGCGTAACCCGCCCACAGCGTCTTTGGAGCTGCGGTGTGGGTTGCATGTTTATTTCATGCTGCGGAGTCGGAAGCGACTCCCATCGGGTGATTGCAGGGAGAAGCCGCCCCGCACCCGCCCCGCACATGGTGAGTACAGGGCGGCTGCGGTCTCCCTGTGGCCACCCGCGGCTTCCCTCAGATCCGGAGGAGCTGCGTCCAACACGCAGCTCCTCCGGACTGTGTGCACGCACCCTCAGTGTTGCATTTAGATAGGACTCAGAATAGAGTAAGCAGTGCACAATGTGGTGAGACTCTGCTCCGGTGTCTGTCATCAGTTACAGGCATCATAAGAAATGTAGTTTGCATTAGGGGAACCATATAAGATGGTAATAAGGTATCAGCATGGGACATCCACTAAAACAGATATAAGTGAGGCGTAGACATGTACCTTTACAGAATGCTATACCATATAGCTAAAAAATAGCCTATCCCGCATTATATAGCCAAATAAATGCAGAAGCGCTGCTTTAATTTTCACTTTCCATGCTGAGTTCCCTGTTCATTGTTTGTCTTCCCTTTACCATAATCCATTTATCTTCCCCCAAAGCTCCTCTGGCAGACATGATATTCATCGCAACATGTAATAGCTTGGATCCAGGCCTAGTATAAATGATGTCATTGGAAGAAAGCGTTCGCATTACCGATGCTGCCTATAGAAGCCAAGCTTTTATTGTTAAACAGCGGACTACAGTTTTTTTATTATTATTTTAATGTCTGTTGCAAAATATATGCTCAAATTGATATCTAAAGGTTTCCTACCACAAGTATCTGACAGAGGGGAGATAGAGCTGAATGTATAAATGGTATGTAAAACGTGAGGAGTCAGGCGTTCCTGATAGCGCTGATCCACCCTGAGCTCATTATAGTGTATGTTTCCCTGGTTGTCTCAGCCCTTATTCCCTAGTAACAGTGCTCGTATAATGCAATCCAGCCATTCAGCATTATCCAGCCAGCCTGTGACCAATCTGCACTGATCCAATTCTACTTCTAGGTCAAATGACAGCGTCTCACACACATACTCATTGTTTAACATTGTTTTATCTATTAAAACTGGAACATTTTTATAACACGAATGTTAATATCATTATGGTAAATGCTTTCAGTATAGCGTCATATGCTGCACAGTATATATGTCACCACCTAAGAACAATAAGGAAAACAAATACAATACATGAATGTGCAATCACTTTCACTAATGCGTCAAGGGTTTGCATCAATGGCATCATTTTCTTTCTAGACTTGTATTAATATACGGTAGTCTCTGTGTCTTTTTAATGTGCAAGATCTGTACAGTTTAGTTAAGAAGCCATTAGCAGTTGTGTGATATTACACCCAGGGCCCGGTGACAGGTCTGCAGGGCAAATGCAGGGGTTGGGAATTGTCAGTGACCTATGAAATTATTCTCTAGCTGCCCCAGGGGAGGACATACTTCTGATGACATTACTCTGGAGCCTTGTGTCATCTAATGTGATATGTTGAGGTACACTCCGGGCAAAATGAATACACAGGCCATCAGGGGCGGTCGTTGCATGACACTTGGTTTTAAAGTCCTCCAAAGAGCACACCCCAGTGACAGCAACCATGACAGCACCCTATGACCGCATGCTCATTGTGACAGTGCACCTCTATAACATCACACCCCTGTGAAACCATCCTCCTGTGATAGCGCACCTCTGTGAAAGTGCACCCAGTGACAGCACACCCCTATGACCGCATGCCCCCTGTGGCAGTGCACTCCTGTGACAGCGCACCTCTATAATATCACACCCCTGTGAAAGCATCCTCCTGTGACAACACACCCCTGTGACAGTGACACCAGTGACAGCACCCCCCTATGACTGCACACCCCCTGTGACAGTGCACCCCAGTGACAGCACCTCTCTATGACTGCACACCCCCTGTGACAGTGCACCCCAGTGACAGCACCTTTCTATGACTGCACACCCCCTGTGACAGTGCACCCCAGTGACAGCACCCCCCTATGACTGCAAACCCCTTGTGACAGTGCATCCCCTGTGACAGCGCACCTCTATAACATCACACCCTTGTGAAAGCATCCTCCTGTGATAGTGCATCTGTGACAGTGCACTCACTGTGACAGCACACCCCCCTTGACAGCACACATCTGTGACAGCGCCTTCCTGTGACATCACATTCCAGTGACAGTGCCCACCCACACCCAGTGACAACACACCCCCTGTGATAGCACACCCCCTATGACAGCACCCTCTTGTGACAGAGTCCCCTGAAGCCTGGCACTAGGACTTACAGTAGATACCACTTTTCAATTCACAATTGTTTTCAAGCAGATTAAAAAATTAGAGCTTCAATTTCATGAGATACAAACATATTAAGCTCACATTACACCCCGAATGGGTGAGCTAGCAGGGCAGACAGCGTCCAGCCCTTCTTCAAGATTTGGGTGTCATGTTTGGCTGAGCCCAGGGACATAAATACAATAGGTGCAAGGGATCGCACCCGGGCGCTGGAGCAGAGCGGGGCCCCAAAAGTCCCTTTGGCCTGTAGAAAAAGACTAATGCTATTAAAGATTTGCAATAATTGGGGGCTGTAGATAGCACCCCGGGGAACTCGCTTGGCAACGGAAAAACACCAACACGTGCTTACAATGTAACAAATGACCACCCGTTTATTTAGCACACACATATATCATAAACCGGGTAGCACATCAAAACACTGCACATAAGCACATCACATAATACAGTACATATCAATAGAAAAACCATCACATGATACATTACATATACAATAGAACACATATTACGTTTAAGACTACAATCACAGGGACCTGTAACCACATCTCCAGCGAACGCTGGGAGCAATAACAACAGCTCCACTGGTGGTTACAGCCACCGGGTCTTCTCTGTACTTTACACATATATTTAATATAAATATCTATCACCGGGCCCTGTGGGTCCCAATGGCGGGTCCAGCCGCCTGACTATTTACATAGTACAGCACAACACTTAATACTAACACAGACCCCTTCCCAGGATCCGGGTACAGCCCTGTTCACACAGGTCTCATACTGGCTGCTATACTGCAGACAGCCTTCACACACATACATCCAAGGTCAACGGGATCATATCATGACTCATGGTCGGTCCCAATGGCGGCTATGACCGCCTGGCCCTTGAGCCGTACTCGGTCTCACACCTCATGGCATAGTACAGGCTCCAGCCTGACCGGTACTTCCACACCGCATGTGATCCATCATACCACATCCATGGATCACATACGTCCTCACACAAGCTCACAGCCAGTCATACGATATCCATGGACTGTGGCTCCCCTGGATCCATAACAGGGATTGGCAAACCCGAGTTACCAGGCAAACCAGGTGTCTCCAAGGCCCCCTCTCCACGTGTCCAGGCCACCAGCCGCCACCAAACCTCCATACTCAGGCAGGTCTCCAGGTCGACGACTGTGCCCCACGCCTGAGTCGAACGCCCACCAGGATCGGCCTTGGTTCCCCACTCTAGGAGCCCTCTTAACCCCTGCATCTAGCCACAAGTTCACACGCACCATCAGAGGGACAGGTGCCTCCCGCATGCAGCAGGCCAAGCCTTCCTCTCATCCCAATGGGACAGAATTCCTCTGACTAACATCCACACTTGCTGGGTCTCTCTCACAGACTGAACACAACAGAACTGAACTCTCTCACACAGCTCCAGGCAGCTTCTTAACATGGCTGCCACACCCACACCTGGGATTGGTCAATTAACACACCTTGTTTCTCGGCCACTCATTCGGCTCATCAACCTCTCAGATCTTACAGCACTCACACTCAGCTGTTAACCCACTGTGTACCGGACAGGATTAACACAGCACACACACCGTAAAACAGGCTGATCTGAACAGGATCCTATGCTGATAATCCCTGTGATGCACCCGGCCATGGGTCACATCACCACAGGGCCCTATTGGAGCTTTCACATCGGGGCCCAAGACCTTCAAGTTACACCACTGGCTGAGCCGGGGTACTAACCCACTCTCTGCACAGCTGAACCAAAAATCAAAGACAAATGTAAACAATTCCCCTATTAACAATCAAGCTCTAATGTGACACCCTCAATATCATCCCAAAAATTAAAAAAAATAAAAGGATAGATTGGATAGAAAATATACAGTGGTAGGAGGATACATTCACAGTCAGGTATACTGTGATGTGGTATATGGATGATGTCACTGCAGCTCTGGATGAGAGTGGTATATAATACATGGAGAATGGGACGTCTTATAGCAGAATAATGACTGCAGATCTGGGTGTGACTGGAGAATAGGACATCATATCATAGCAGAACAATGACTGCAGCTTTGGATGTGACTGCAGATAGAACATGACATAATAGCAGAATAGTGACTGCAGCTCTGGATGTGAGTGAAGAATAGAATATCATATAATAACAGAATAATGACTGCAGTTCTGGATGTGACTGGAGAATAGGACATCATACGATTGCAGAATAATTAATGCAGCTCTGGATGTGACTGGAGAACTGGACATGACATAATACCAGAATACTGACCTCAGCTCTAGGTGTAACTGGAGAATAAAACATGAAAATTACAGACCAGTGACTGCATTTCAACTCCATTTCTTACAGTCAATCTGAGCCCTGGTATAAAAGTGTGATTATGCCTGTTAGTTTATTTGTACTGAACATGTTAGCAAAACGTTGGTAAGAAAGAAAAAAAAATCAGACAATGCTTTTTTTTTTCATCTGGACACTACATACGGCAGAATAAAGCGCTTGTTCTTTTGTGGATCATCTGTGATGACACAGCCTTGTACAGTGTGTGGCATGGATTACATTTTCTTAATTTGGCCAGGTGAATTGGTCTTTTGTTTGCTAAATCATTGTTTCTTGCCCGTCTGCTCGGAGCCCCATTGTCCTAATTTATGGATTCCTAATTGAATGTAAAATTACCTCACCTCCTTTGTCTAAATTACTCAGAATTATGCAGATATCGGATTGAAATGCCAACCAATAAGAGAACAGCCTTATTCCACCTATCCTGGAAGACCACAATAACCAGAGATGAGTGCTCGGGCTATATAAAAGGACTTGCTTTAGTCACCAGTAGTTGATATGCTACATGGCTTGAATCTAGGGCTTTAGTCTCGGTTGGAAGACCATAACCTCAGCCTAGGAATTTCTGTTCGGGCTGCCAGGATAACATTGTGTCATCATACTCAATCTAGGAGCTTCGGGTCCGACTAGAGAAGCACCAGAACTAGATTATATTCTGCAGGAGTTCAGCCTAGGATTCAGCTGGAATATCAGAGACTATTTCAGCAAGAAACGCAAGTTGGGAAAATTTGGACACGTGTGCTCGGTCAGCTTCCTAAGATGCCGCAATTCCTTTCTCGGTAGGTGTCCACCCAAAGCGGGGTGCTGCTGGTTTGGCGTAGTTGGCCCTGGAAGCCCCAAAGGCACAAACATTTTCATCACTGGTGAGCCAGGGAAAGGGTGAAAGTCTGTTACCTGTTACATTGTGTATTTTTCTGAGTATATGTTATATGCCTTTGACTGTAGAGGATCTAAAAAAGATTTACCATTGTGGTTCCCTCCCCCAGTGTTGTCAGAGTAGTGTTCTGCCCTAGGTGAAGGAGTTGGGGTGTTCAGTTGGGATGAGCCCTAGTCCATGCGGTCCTTCTAAAGGCGGCCGGGCCAGCGGACGAGAGCACCCACTGAACACATGTCTCAATTATGGAAGGTTGGAATGTCAGCCTATGAGCTCTTTAACCAAATTTCTATAGTTACCTCACTCACCACAGGTTAAATAATTGTATTAGCATTCATCCTTCCAAACCAAAGTAATAACTGCAAAATAGAAGACAGGCAGGTAGGTAGAAAATCATAGGAAGAAAGTCTGCCTGGATTATGTCCTCTGGATACTGAATAAAATATGATAATGATTCTCTTGGACAAACACTTATTCTCTAACTAGATGGCGGCCCGATTCTAAAGAATCGGGTAGTCTAGAATCCATATATAGTTTATTTACTAATAGATACGGGAGTGCGGTGAAATGAATTGTGTGTATACAGGCGGCTCTGTGGGTAGCACAGTATGCGGTGGCTCAGTGGTTAGCAGTGAGTGCGGTGGCTCAGTGGTTAGCAGTGAGTGCGGTGGCTCAGTGGTTAGCAGTGAGTGCGGTGGCTCAGTGGTTAGCAGTGAGTGCGGTGGCTCAGTGGTTAGCAGTGAGTGCGGTGGCTCAGTGGTTAGCAGTGAGTGCGGTGGCTCAGTGGTTAGCAGTGAGTGCGGTGGCTCAGTGGTTAACAGTGAGTGCGGTGAGATTGGTCAGCGCAGCGGCGTGGGCAGAGTGGTCAGCGCAGCGGCGTGGGCAGAGGACAGAGGCGGCTGGGCAGAGGACAGGGGGCAGAGGCGGCTGGGCAGAGGACAGGGGGCAGAGGCGGCTGGGCAGAGGACAGGGGGCAGAGGACACAGAGGGGGCAGAGGACACAGAGGACAGGGGGCAGAGGACACAGAGGGGGCAGAGGACAGGGGGCAGAGGACAGGGGGCAGAGGGGGCAGAGGACGCAGAGGACAGGGGGCAGAGGACAGGGGGCAGAGGACACAGAGGGGGCAGAGGACGCAGAGGACAGGGGGCAGAGGACAGGGGGCAGAGGAGGCAGAGGACAGGGGGCAGAGGACACAGAGGGGGCAGAGGACACAGAGGGGGCAGAGGACACAGAGGGGGCAGAGGACACAGAGGGGGCAGAGGACACAGAGGACAGGGGGCAGAGGACACAGAGGGGGCAGAGGACACAGAGGACAGGGGGCAGAGGACACAGAGGGGGCAGAGGACACAGAGGGGGCAGAGGACAGGGGGCAGAGGACGTAGAGGACAGGGGGCAGAGGACAGGGGGCAGAGGACACAGAGGGGGCAGAGGACACAGAGGGGGCAGAGGACACAGAGGGGGCAGAGGACACAGAGGGGGCAGAGGACACAGAGGGGGCAGAGGACACAGAGGGGGCAGAGGACACAGAGGGGGCAGAGGACAGAGGACAGGGGGCAGAGGACAGGGGGCAGAGGACAGGGGGCAGAGGACAGAGGACACAGAGGGGGCAGAGGACGCAGAGGACAGGGGGCAGAGGACGCAGAAGACGCAGAGGACAGGGGGAAGAGGACACAGAGGGGGCAGAGGACGCAGAGGACAGGGGGCAGAGGACAGGGGGCAGAGGACAGGGGGCAGAAGACAGGGGGCAGAGGACACAGAGGGGGCAGAGGATGCAGAGGACAGGGGGCAGAGGACAGGGGGCAGAGGACACAGAGGGGGCAGAGGACGCAGAGGGGGCAAAGGACGCAGAGGGGGCAGAGGACGCAGAGGGGGCAGAGGACGCAGAGGGGGCAGAGGACGCAGAGGGGGCAGAGAACAGGGGGCAGAGGACAGGGGGCAGAGGACGCAGAGGACAGGGGGCAGAGGACGCAGAGGACAGGGGGCAGAGGACGCAGAGGACAGGGGGCAGAGGACGCAGAGGACGGGGGGCAGAGGACGCAGACGGGGGGCAGAGGACACAGAGGGGGCAGAGGACGCAGAGGACAGGGGGCAGAGGACACAGAGGGGGCAGAGGACGCAGAGGGGCAGAGGATGCAGAGGACAGGGGGCAGAGGACAGGGGCAGAGGACAGGGGGCAGAGGACAGGGGGCAGAGGACAGGGGAAGAGAACAGGGGGCAGAGGACACAGAGGGGGCAGAGGACACAGAGGGGGCAGAGGACGCAGAGGACAGGGGGCAGAGGACAGGGGGCAGAGGACAGGGGGCAGAGGACAGGGGGCAGAGGACACAGAGGGGGCAGAGGGGGCAGAGGATGCAGAGGACAGGGGGCAGAGGACAGGGGGCAAAGGACAGGGGGCAGAGGACACAGAGGACGCAGAGGACGCAGAGGGGGCAGAGGACGCAGAGGACAGGGGGCAGAGGACAGGGGGCAGAGGACACAGAGGGGGCAGAGGACGCAGAGGGGGCAGAGGACGCAGAGGGGCAGAGGACAGGGGGCAGAGGACAGGGGGCAAAGGACAGGGGGCAGAGGACACAGAGGGGGCAGAGGACACAGAGGGGGCAGAGGACGCAGAGGACAGGGGGCAGAGGACAGGGGGCAGAGGACACAGAGGGGGCAGAGGACACAGAGGGGGCAGAGGACACAGAGGGGGCAGAGGACGCAGAGGACAGGGGGCAGAAGACAGGGGGCAGAGGACAGGGGGCAGAGGACAGGGGGCAGAGGACAGGGGGCAGAGGACAGGGGGCAGAGGACACAGAGGGGGCAGAGGACGCAGAGGACAGGGGGCAGAGGACAGGGGGCAGAGGACAGGGGGCAGAGGACAGGGGGCAGAGGACACAGAGGGGGCAGAGGACGCAGAGGGGGCAGAGGACGCAGAGGGGGGGCAGAGGACACAGAGGGGGCAGAGGACACAGAGGGGGCAGAGGACACAGAGGGGGCAGAGGACACAGAGGGGGCAGAGGACGCAGAGGGGGCAGAGGACGCAGAGGACCTGTTAATCCCTTGCAGGCCGACTCTCACCTCAGCGTCCCCTCCCGGTGCTGAGCGCGGTGTCCCCCGGTGTCAGCAGTGCGGAGCTGTGGAGAAGGCGGGCGTGGAGACTGCGCTGTGCAGCATGATCCCGGGTGTCAGCCTCCAGTGTCAGCCGCCTCCTGTCAGTGCAGCTACCCCCCGGCTGCCATGTGCTGCCGCTGCCACCTCCTCACTGCCCGGGCACCCGGGGAATGTGTGTGCGGAGAGCGGGGAGGAGGCGCCCGCACACACTGGAGGCTCGGCTGTAACCTCTGCACTGCCGGGCGCCTCCTCCTGACAGTGTACTGATGTGTGGAGCAGGGGCTGAGGACATGATACATGAGGGGCGGCCTCTGGGCAGACAGCAATGGCAGAGGGTGGAGGGGAGAGGCTGTAGGGCACACGGAACTTCCGAGGTCGGAACGTTCCTGTGCCGCTGCCTGTAGCAGGGGGGCCCTGCACTGGATGACGTCACCAGCCCCTGGGCGAAGTCCGTCACGGAAGTGGCCTTCGCCTTTTTAGGAAGTGGCCTTCGGGTTTTATATAATAGATTGTGCAAAGATTCGCCCTGTAGGCATCTCATGGATCTGGTGTATGCACACTTTGGCATCACTATGGGGAGCATGCTGGCTGTACGGAGTCTGAAAACTGACTGTATGGCACTGTATTTGGTGGCATTATCTGACTGCTACTGTTATGGGAAGCATGGAGACAACTGACAGGCACAACCTATGGAAGCAGCTGACAGGCACAACCTATGGAGGCAGCTGAAAAACACAACCTATGCAGACAGCTGATTGTCAGCTAGCGCCATAGATAGTGCCTATCAGCTGTCTCTATAGGTTGTGTCTGAGTCTGAAAGCTGACTGTATGGCACTGTATTTGGTGGCATTATCTGACTGCTACTGTTATGGGAAACCTGACAGTCACAATCTATGCAGGTAGCTGACAAGCACAATCCATGGAGGCAGCTGACAGGCACAATCTATGGCAGTAGCTGACAGGCACAACCTATGGAGGCAGCTGAAAAACACAACCTATGCAGACAGCTGATTGTCAGCTAGCGCCATAGATAGTGCCTATCAGCTGTCTCTATAGGTTGTGTCTGAGTCTGAAAACTGACTGTATGGCACTGTATTTGGTGGCATTATCTGACTGCTACTGTTATGGGAAGCCTAGAAGTCACAATCTATGCAGGCAGCTGACAGGCACAATCCATGGAGACACCTGACAGGCACAACCTATGGAAGCAGCTGACAGGCACAACTTATGGAAGCAGCTGACAGGCACAACCTATGGAGGCAGCTGAAAAACACAACCTATGCAGACAGCCGATTGTCAGCCAGCACCATAGATAGATAGCTGTCTCTATAGGTTGTGTCTGAGTTTGAAAGCTAACTGTATGGCAATATATTTGGTGGAATTATCTGACTGCTACTGCTATGGGAAACCTGGCAGTCACAATCTATGCAGGTAGCTGACAAGCACAATCCATGGAGGCAGCTGACAGGCACAATCTATGGCAGTAGCTGACAGACACAACCTACGAAGTTCCATCTATGGAGGCAGCTGACAGACACAACCTATGGAGGCAGCTGACAGGCACAATCTATGGCAGCAGCTGACAGACACAACCTACGAAGTTCCATCTATGGAGGCAGCTGACAGACACAACCTATGGAGGCAGCTGACAGACACGACCTATGGAGGCAGCTGACAGGCACAATCTATGGCAGCAGCTGACAGACACAACCTACGAAGTTCCATCTATGAAGATAGCTGGCAGGCACTATCTGTGCAGTGAGCTGGCAGGCACTTTCCATTTTATTGGACATTTTAATATACAGCCTAGGCCATTTATATGGATCACCTAAATAAAATAGGAATGGTTGGTGATACCAACTTCCTGTTTGTGGCACATTAGTATATGGGAGGGAGAAAACTTTCCACATGGGTGGTGACCATGGCGGCCATTTTGAAGTCGCTATTTTGGACAAACTTAATTTTTTATTAGTGGGAAGAGGGTCATGTGACACATCAAACCTATTGAGAATTTCATAAGAAAAACAATGGTGTGCTGGTTTTAACATAACTTTATTCTTTATTAGTTTTTACAATTTCTCTTTGTTTACAGCCATTGACATATCGCAGAGGTTAACACATGAGGAGCAGATAGAAAATTGTGTTGATGTCTGGTGAACGCAGTACCCGGGTCATTGCAGCAGATTTCAATGAAAGACACCCTACGAGACCACCCATCTCCCATGCTACAGTTAGCAAACCAAATTTTGTGAAACAGGTTCAGTGTTGGATTTGCCAAAATGTGGACACAAGAAAACTGTCACTAATGAAGAAACATCAGTGGTTGTCCTAGCTTCATTCAGCAAGAGCCCACAGCGTAGCACTCGCCGCATGTCACTGGAGGTGGCATCAGTCCATCATCCCTTCGGTAGATATTCGCTACCCACAAATGGCACCCTTACAAAATCCAGCTGCTGCAGCATCTTCAACGAGGATGACCCAGATCAGCGCACTAAATTTGCAGAATGGGCAAAACAAAAATTGAAACAGGACCTCAGTTTACACAGAACATTATGTTCAGTGAGAGGCAAACTTTTTTGTGAATGGTGAAGTTACAAACAAAATCCACTGGTATTGGTCTGACACTAACCCTCAGTGGATAGATCCCTCCAAGACTGTTCAAACACAAAAATTGATGGTATGGTGTGGTTATGGGGTACAGAGTAGTGGGGCCAATCATGTAGCAATTTCAGATATCCAGTGGCATTGAGGTTTCCATTGATGAAGAATGGCCCACTATCTTTGTACCCATATACCACACATTACCATCAATTTTCCAGCAGTCTTGGAGGGATCTATCCACTGTGGGTTAGTGTCAGACCAATAGCGCTGGTTTTGTTTGTTAACTTCACCATTCACAAAAAAGTTGCCACATCCCTCATCTGAAGGCAATTGTCTATGCTGTGAGATACGGGGTGTGCAGCATCTGAAACAACAGATACTGGAAGCCTGTGCGAGCATATCTTCTGTGGTGTTGCTATCAGTGTGTCAAGAGTGGGAGAAGAGGGTTCATTGACAATCAACACAATGGGCAGCACTTTGAACACATTTTATAAGTGGTCATAAACTAGTAAATAACTCATGAAAGAATAAGTTACGTTAAAACCAAGCACACCATTGTTTTCTTATGAAATTCTCAATATGTTTCATGCGTCACATGATCCTCTTCCCATTGAAAAAAATAAAGTTGGATCCAAAACTGGCCGACTTCAAAATGGCCACCATGGTCCACCCCGCATCTGGAAAAGTTTTCCCCTCCCCATATATAATGTGCCACAAACAGGAAGTTGATATCACCAACCATTCCCATTTTATTTAGGTGCATCCATATAAATGGCCACCTGTATTATTGGTGAACAATTTGTGTGTTTGCCAGAGAGTGGGAACAGAACCACTAATTACTGTATTGTTCTTATTGTACAATTCAAAAACCATGGAGATATGGAAAACCTGCAGGGGCAAGAGTCATTCATCACATCTGGGTCCAGATGGAGAAGAAGGTGATGTGAACTACTATCACTAGAGTCATTGGATTTAATTGTGTACAGTGATCCACAGCCGGAGGTGTCAGCCATTAGTGAATTGAGTTGCAGTGCATTATGTCTGTTGTCGCACATACTCAGCACTGTGATCCTTTAGCTTGCATTATTATGACATGAACATGCAGAATGCCTATATGGCCGTTGTATGGTAGTAATAATCAGTGACGCATGGTACTATGTTTAGTGATAATGGCATGTTGATATTATTTCATTTTAATTGTGCATAATTAAGTTACTGTTTGGCCATAATATATAGACAGTCTAAGATAGTATTGTTAAGTCAATGTATAGAGTTATTAGGTTAGTGAAGGTGTGTAAGGTGCAGTATTAAAAGTAAGTCTGTCCCTAGGTTTTTCTACCCTATTTAGGAGAAACATGTATGTAGGTGCGGAGACCTGATTCAGCAATGTATACGGTATTTACTGGGCTGGCTTGCTGCAGTGTTGATGAAAGAACAAGAATCATAGATAATAGTTGAATAGACATAGATAGATAGATAGATAGATAGATAGATAGATTAGATAGATAGATAGATAGATAGATAGTAAGATAGCTGATAGAGATAGATAGATAATGAAATATACAGATAGATACATAAGGATAGAGTGATAAAATAATAGAGTGATAGAGTAATAAATAAGGATGTAATGAGTAATAGATAGACTGATGAGTGATAAATTCAGTAATAGAGGAGAGATCGATACATAGATAGAGGATAGATAGTGATAAAGTGATAGATGGACAGACAATGATAGAGTGCTAGAGTGATAGATAGTGCTAGATATAGTGATAGTTCGCCATAAATCACCAGTCAAAATCCCCCATTTGAGAACCAATTTTCTGCATCTTATTAATACCACACATGTTCTTGCATCAAACCATTTGCCAAAACTGCTGGATTTTAGTAATTTCCAGATTAATAGCCGCGTTGTGAACAGTGAAGACTTTCAATCACTTGCAGCCTATAAATAACTCGGGGACATAATGGGAAGATTACAGGCCAAATAATAAGGTCTGTTTGGTGCATATGTGCTATTAAGTGATTGGCTAGTAATTTGATGAGCTTGGCTTTGGGAATAGGAGAAAACATTAACATAATGTTAAGATTCACCCTTAATCAAGAAAAGTGCTAGATACAGATGAGAGAATGGCGGCGTTCTTGCAGAGATCGGAGCTGAACCATATGGTAGGTGGGAGTACAGCTCTAGTCCCCTTATGAAACAACAGATATAGCCCTTGAATCATAGTTTATCTTTAGCTTAAAAAACATAATGCTGCATATTTTTCAGCATATTGAAGCTTCATGCAGGACTATTCAATCTGATATACAGGGAAGGACCCTCTACTAATGGGACCCCTAGAGGAGACCACACAATACGGTAACTGTGAAGGGAAGGGTCGTACACAACTACATCTCTTCCAATGCTCAACACAGACATATTGGCCTATACATAGTATGTGTCACTGATAACAAATCTGTATAAGAGCAGTGACCCTAATAATTGCTAGAAAATAGTGACCTAGTGTCTTTGTCTCTGGTCATTCCACACAATAATAACTGCCATGGTCCATCATGTACCTTCCTGCATAAAGAAAACCGTACGCTCACTGGTGTCACAGTTGAGTGTGGATTGTGCCGTACATGAGGCATATACACAATTACTTTCCCATGTATAGGTCAGGCAGATAGAGCAGTGAAAATAGCGGAGTCTCAGAACTGTGTGTACATCGAAGGAAGCACAGCTGGGAATTGAAATGGGGCTACCTAAAAGGGTGGTCCGATACATGAAACACCCTTTATAAATATCTATTTTTACACTCTAACCACTATTGTAATCAAGTTTATTTTAAAATTCCTTACTTTTTTAATATACAGCTAAGGCTGTTTTCACATCAGCGATTTTCGTCAATGGGAGCAGATTCGGCAGTTTTGGCGCACCTGCCGCTTAACGGCTCACTTGTGACAAGCCTGTGTTCAGCCCAATTCATTCCCTTTGAGACTTGCGGTCACATGCGGCACTCACAGTGTTGCTTCTGCTAGTACCAGCTTTTATGACTTGCTGCAAGTGCCACATCCGGCAAAACCGCAAGTCCCATAGGGAGTGAATTGGGCTGAACTCAGGCTTGCCGCAAGTGAACTGTTACACGGCAGATGTTGCAAAACTGCCGTATCTGCCACGATTGACGAAAATCGCTGATGTGAATGTAGCCTAATCCATACATTTGTTTTTCTATACTTTAGCTCCCATGATGTTTTCTTTGAGGAGACAACATCAAAGAGATGACCCTGCAGTCCCTTCTGTGCAGCTTATATCAACCTCGCTGAAACCGGACATCATTATGAGATGGCGCAATAGTCATTTAGCACAGCTTCTTTCACCAGAGCCCCCTGATGACATCCTGAATCAATCATAGTGACAGTGGCAGGGAGAAGTGACCACAGCTTTTATTACTGCCATCACACTTCTATTCCCACCACCTCATTCACTGTTCAATTAAACAAGATATCAGGGGGCAGTGATAGAAGCAGGGTGAGTGAAAGCACCACACCCCTAAGAATGATTTGTTTCAAGGTGTTAATAGAAGCTGTGAGGTGGAGCTGAGATCACCTACATTGCTTCCATCACCGCCCCCTGAAGTCTTGATTAAGTGAACGAGGTGTTGTGGAGAGATGTGGGGAAGCAGTTATAAAAGCTGCATTGATTCCTCTGTCTCCATCCCCTCCACTGATTCCTGACATCATCAGGGAGCAATAGAAGCTGTGGTAAAGGATGGTAGGCTGTCCTCTGTTTAAGGAGGTTGATAGAAGCTGGGGGCAAGTGACTTGAACAGAACATAAACGTAAAGAAAAACAAGATAGAGAGAACGGTATGGAATTTACAATAATGCAAATTACAAAAGCGATCAAGGCTTAACCCCTTCAACCCCCGAAGCCTATTTTCACCTTTCTGACCAGGCCAATTATTTTCAATTCTGACGAATGTCACTTTACATGCTAATAACTCTGGAATACTTTAATATATTCCAGTGAGTCTGAGAATACATATTGTACTTCATGTTCATGGTAAATTTAGGTCAATTTTTATGATTATGAAGATATCAAAAATTGGGAGAAAATGCTTAAAATGTAGCAATTTTCAAACTTAATTTTTATGCCTATAAATCAGATATTTATATTACAGAAAATAGTTAAAAAATTGCATTTATACATGTCTACTTTACATCCGCATTATTTTTGAAAACTTATTTTTTTTAGTTAGGAGGCTTAAAAATTTAATCAGGTATTTCTCAGTTTTCCAACAAAAGTAATAAAAGCAATATTTTGTGACCACATCACATTTCAAGTTTCTTTCAGGGGCCTATGTATCAGAAAATACCCAGGAGTGACACCATTTTAAAAACTGCACCCCTCAAACTACTCTAAATCACATTTAAAAGGTTTATTAACCCTTGAGGTGCTTCACAAGAATTAATCAACGTGGAAGGAAAAAAATGTTAGTTTTAATTTTTCCCACTAAAATGTTGCTTTAGCCCGACATTTTGTATTTTTATTTTTCCATTCTTTATTTAATTTTGAAAGGTAACAAAACATGGTACATGACACTACATTTCCGTACTTGTTACTTATAATATTTAGTACCCATGTCTTCCTTATAAAATTCTGTAACAAAATAAACTTTATCTAAAACTTAAAACATTTGGTTTCTCCATGTTTTCTTAGATGTTATTATAACGGCACAATATCTACATTATCTTCTGATAAAATTATAAAACTGTAGAAATATGGCACTCCCATGGCTGGTGACCGGTCGGTCGAGCAACATCTCCGTCTCCGAGAAACCTCTCACATATTCTCAGACAACGGGAAAATGATATAGCATATATGGGGGGGAATCTCCTTCGGCCATCGCGACTCTTAATATCACCGCCTCCCACCCTCTCTCTCTCCATGGCTTCCACGTCTTGAGAAAAGAGTTGTGGGAGCTCATTTCCCAGCAGGAGAGTTCTTCAAGTCTATATAGTTCTGATATCCTGGCCAGGGAGTCCTTCACTGTGGGTGCATGTTGTTGTTTCCATCTCTGAGCAATTAGGTGCTTTGCAGCTCCTACCATCACTGGGGCTAGCCCATGTTTTTTGGGGTTATAGTTGTCCGATGGGAGCGACAGAAGAGCCTCCACTGCATTTAGATCAGATTCTATGAGATTCATGGACTTTAATATTGTATTTATTCCTGTCCAAAATTCTTTTAATTTTTGGCATGTCCAGAATATGTGGGTTAGATTTCCTCTCGGTCCCTCGCATCTCCAGCATTTCGGGGACTCTGTTAACCCCAAATGATAAAGTCTCTCAGGAGTGTAATACCATCTCTATAGGAGCTTATAGGTTGTCTCCTGTAGTAGTACACATCTAGAGAAGCCATGTGAGTTTTGTTTTATCATCTCTAGAAAGCGTGACACCGAGTTCAATCTCCCAAGAATGTATAAAGAGTGGGAAAGTAGGCATTGTGTTGTCTAGTAGATTATTATATATTTTAGAAATAATTTTAGGTATCGGTGGTTTTATTTTTACCAGTATCTCCAGCCATTTCCACTGAGTGGAGACCTTCAGTGGGCTCTTGACCTTTTTAATATAATGGGCCACATGCATTTCTTGTAAGAACGTCTGTGGTTGTTTTTTGGCTTCTATCGGGCACATATTCCTGCATGGAATGTCTCCTCGCAGTAACCAAGAGATGGGTTTATTCGGGAGAGTCTTCCATAGATTATATGGGTCTGAAAATTCAGCATCTATTAGATATGGGATAATCTTCATCGGAATTTTATCTAGAAAGCCACACTCGGGGAAGCGAATTGGGACCAACTTTCGTCTTATAGCTAGTGTAGTGGCAAGAATCTCATCAAAATTGTCACTGTCTGGTAGGCTATCTGTCCATAATAAGCTGTGGACCCTAGTGTGTAATAGTTGAAGTTCTATGTGTTTATTATTATCTTGAGAGGCCAAATGAATAAGTTTCAACCATCTCACTAAGTGGATAGCTCTATAATAAAATATGAGATCTGGTAATCCCAGGCCTCCCTGTCTTTTGGGGAGCATAAGAATTCTAAGTGAGATCCTAGCTCTCTTGTGTTTCCACACGAATTTGGAGATTATTCGATTTAAAGAATGGAAGAAAAGGCCGGGCAAGAAAATTGGGACCATATTCATTACATAGAATATCTTGCGGAGGACATATGATTTTATAATGTTGATTCTTCCTAACCATGAAAGCAGTGGTAGGTCATATGTCTTCAATATGTTTTTAATATTGCTAATGAGCGAATTGAAGTTATGTGTGTATAGTGAATGGGGGTCATTCGTGATTTGTATACCTAAATATTTAAGCTTGTCTTTGGGCCATTTGAAGAGTGTGGTCTCCCGAAGGGCCCGCACTTCTGTCCTGGAGGCTGTTATGTTTAATGCTTCCGCTTTGTCCAAGTTGATTTTAAAATTAGACATCTCTCCAAAAGTATCCAGTAAACTAAGGAGCTCCGGCACCGCCACCATCGGATTGGATATCATCAGTAGCAAGTCATCAGCAAACGCAGCTGTCTTAATCTGAATGGATCCAATGTTGATTCCTTGTATTTTATCGTTCTGACGGATCGCTTGCATTAACATTTCCATAACCACCACAAACAGAGTCGGGGAGAGAGGGCAACCCTGTCTGGTCCCGTTACTAATTTTAAATTTATTAGATATAAGGCCATTCACCCTGACCTTCGCCGTGGGAGAAGCATATAAGCCTAGAATCGCCTCTATGAAGGGAGGGGGGAAGGCAAATTTGGGCAGTGCGCTGTCCATGAATTGCCAGGTCACACGGTCGAAGGCCTTCTCGGCGTCCGTTGAGAGGACGACGAGAGGCTTCCCCATGCGTCTAGCGTACGAGACAGCTTGTAAAGCTTTAGTTGAGTTGTCCTTTCCCTCCCTTCCCCTCACAAACCCGGCCTGGTCAGGGTGAATAAGGTCTCCCAGGACCAAATTAATTCTGTTTGCTAAGAGTTTTGCCCATAATTTCATGTCCATATTTAGTAATGAAATTGGTCTGTAATTATTGCACAGGGTGCCATCTCTCCCTTCCTTTGGAATTATAGTGATATAGGCTTCCAGGGCCTGTGGCGGTGGAATAGTACCCAACAATAAATTGTTGAATAGTTTTTCTAAGTGTGGTGATAGTGTATCCGTAAATTTCTTATAATAGATTATAGGAAATCCGTCAGGACCCGGCGCCTTTCCGTTCGGTATAGATGCCAGAGTCTCCTCAATCTCCTTTCTCGTTATTTTGGTCTGGAGTATCAATTGGCCTTCAGGGGATATTGTAGGTAATTTAAGCGTGTTAAGAAAATTTTTTATTTTGTCATTGGCAGCGATAGGATCTGACATTGAATCCGAAGGTTTTAAATTATATAGGGAGTCATAGTATTGTCTAAAAGCTTCTGCAATGTCCTCCGATTCAACTAGGTCTCCCTCGCTGTCCTTCCGGATTCGCCGAACGAAACAGCTTTCTTTTTGTTTTTTGAGTATTTTCGAGGTTAATTTGCGACATTTTGTATTTTTAAAAGGTTAACAGGAGAAAATGGACAATAACATTTGTTATGCAATTTGTTCCGAGTGCTCCGATATCCCATATGTAGTCGTAAACTACTGTTCAGGCGCACAGCAGGGCTTGCAAGGGAATGACTTTAGGAAAGCAATACTGGCTGCAATAGAAAGCGGACTTCAAGTTGTACTTGGAGAACCTCTGATGTGCCTAAATAGTGGAAACTCCCCACAAGTGACCTCATTTTGTAAACTACACTCCTCAAGGAATCTATCTAGATGTGTGGTGAGCACCTTAAACCCCCAGGTGCTTCACAGAATTTTATAACATTGAGCCGTGAAAATGAAAAAAAATTATTTTTCATGCAATAATGATGCTTCTGCCCAAACCTTTCAGTTTCACAAGGTTAGCAGAAGAAAATGGACCATACAATTTATTATGACACACTTTTCTGAGTTCTCTGACGACCATCCGCTACAGGCCTGAGCTGCTGGTAAGACAGCACCCTGAGAAACCCCAAGAACCTTTACCCTACACAGGGATCTGGAATTACAGTGGAACCCAGGAGGTAGCTGTCTATGATAAGCAGTGGACTGGAGCAGGAAGGTCGCCAGGAAAGGAATATTAAATAGGACCCGAAAGCGTAGTCAGGAGTCAGGGTCAAAACAGGGAACAGCGAAGGTACAAATTTGTTAGGCAGTAGAAGGGTCAATAAATAAGGCAAAGGTCAGAGTCAAAAACTGGGAGGGAAGCTAAGGTAAAAAATTGTCAGGCTATAGAAAGGTCAAAAATCCAGGCAAAAGATCAGAGTCAAAATACAAACATACACTAGATCGCTGGGGAAACCAAGACTATATCTGGCGGCCTGCAGGACAGGCTCCAAGGTATTTGAAGGGCGCAGTTTCCTCTCATAGGCTGGACCTCACAACCTGATGACTTCATCTGGACTGCCCCTAGAACCTGGCCAGATGTTGATGTATGACTGGTACCAACCACCCTACTTCTGATGGAAGAGTGAAGCCGGTGCCTACCAGATGCCTCTGCAGGAGCCTCTCTCGTACCAGCATCACCCACAAGAGAATCAGGGCGATGCCCAGCGACAGAGGCAGGTGTCAAAGGAGCAAGTCCATATGAGGACCTGGCCCTCCTATCACCAGCACCATCATCTGAAGGAACCCGGAGCCTCCCAGCAGCAGGGGCAGGAACACCAGCCATCGAGTCCAACGGTGACATGACAAGTTTGTTGACAGCCCAGAAGGGGTGGAAATCTACTGTTTGGGTGCACGGCAAGGCTCGGAAAAGAATAAGCTTTATTTTGGCTGGAATAGATTGCGGACACTATGTCACATTTGAAGAGCCCTTGACATACCAAAACAGCAGAAACCCAACAAGTGACCCTATTTCAGAACCTGCAGCTCTTGAGAAAGTCTTCTAGGGGTGTAGGGAGCATTTTTAAGCCACAAGCGATTCACATAATTGTATAAGATTGGGCTGAGTAAAAGAAAAAGTACCATGTTTTCACTAAAATGTTGCTTTGGCCAAGGTTTTTCATTTTTAAAACGATAATAGGAGAATATAAATGGTTAAACTTGTTATGCAATTTCACCTGAGCACACCAATAATACATATGTGGTTGAAAACTACTTGTGAGGCACAGTGCAAGGCTCAGAAGTGAAGAGCGCCATATATAGTGCAGATTTTGCAGGAATGGTTTGCAGGTGCCATGTCACGTTGGCAGGTGTCAGACAGCACAGCCCCCCATACGTGACCCATTTTACAAAAATCACCCTAATTAATTCATCTAGGGTGCAGTGATCATGGTGACACCATTAGTGCCTCACAGACTTTTACATAAATAGGCGTCAAAAAGAATTATTACATTTTTACTATTAAAATGTTGTTTTAGCCTCAAGTTTAGAATTTTTATGAGAGCTAATAGGAAAAATGGACTTCAGAATTTGTCGTGCAATTCCTCCCGAATGTGGCAGTGTTCAGGTACAGGGAAGACTTCAGAAGGAAGGAGCGCCATATTAGCACGGATTTTGTTCTTATGGTTTGTGGTGCCATGTCACATTGATAGAGACCTGATGGGCCGAAAAGCAAAGCTGCCCCCTCCCCTTTAGGTGACTCCAGTTTATAAAAAAACAATCCTCAATGAGATCATCTAGGGGTGCAGTGAGAATATTGACACCAACAGGTGTGTCACTGAATTATATACCATTGGCAGTGATGAAAGGATCATTACATTGTTACCATAAAAATGTTTTAGCCCCTGAGTTTACATTTTCACATGGGGAAATGAATAAAACTGGCACCAAATATATCAGACTTTGTGCTGAAGGTAGCACATTTAGCAGCACAGTCTGCATAGTCACACGGCAAGTCTCAGGAGGGAAGGAGCTCTATTAGACTCTTGGAGAGCAAATGATCACAGAATATTTAGCAGACTCCATTACAGAGCCACTACGTGACAGAACAGGAAAATCACCTCTCAAGTTACCCTGTTTTAGAAACTACACCATATTTGGCAATTTTTACTATTTGACTGCAGGGGTGTCTTCCATAAAAAGTAGCAGTGAATTTGTGAGTGAAACTTGCAATCTGCATTGTAGTGCCTTTACATTGTAGTGCCCGTACATTGTAGTGCCCGTACATTGCAGTGCCCATACATTGCAGTGCCCATACATTGCTAGTGCCCGTACATTGCAGTGACCGTACATTGTAGTAACCGTACATTGTAGTGCCGTACATTGTAGTGTCCGTACATTGCAGTGCCCATACATTGTGCCCAGCTCATGCTAAGATGACACTCGACCTGTAAGTTAAGCGGGCTCTCATCGCCACAGAAATGCAAATCATGTGGATGCTGAATGTGGTATATGTACACAGGGGGTCTAAGAAAGGAGAGGGGCATTTAGATTTGGCAGTGCAGAAATCGCTGTATTCTTATTGGGGGGCTGAGGAGTCATAGCGCTTTTCCAGAGCCTTTTTGTTACCAGTCACATGGACACCCCCCTATATTTCCATTGACATGATGAACCTGAGTGGGGACTTCCTTATTTGTGGATTTAGTTGAGACTTATTGGAAACATTTTACATAACATTTTGTACCACATTTATTCTATGCTCTAAACTGAGCACTTACATCGGAGGTATCCATCTAAATCTCCGAATGACATGAATCAGATGAAACCCTTAAGGGATTCCTTCACTATAATGAGGTAGCAGAGTTACTCTGGACTCCGTCTGACCTCTGCTCAGGGGTGTCCCTTTAAGAAGTGTACAAATCTATGGCTGATTGCACTTTTATGCACCACTGAAAAGACGGACACTGCTGGATCATAGGTTAGAGAGAGTGCAAAGTGACTCCCTCTGCCTCATTACATGGAATCTTCTATCAGGGGTATTAACAGAATCACATGTTAGAGACTTAATGGAGTGTTACACTGAAACAAAAATTAAAATTGCAGTATACAAGGAGTCTGGCTAAAGCAAACTATTACCACATAAAAGATATATAGTATAAATGTAATTATGGTATACAACGCGTTTTTGTTTGTTGACCCACTTCTTCACCACAGGTTCTCAATCAGATTGAGATCTGGTGAGTTTTCTAGTCATGGACCCAAAATGTCAATATTTTGTTCACCGAGCCATTTAGTCATCATGTTTGCTTTGTGCAACGTGTTTTAATATGCTGTGAATGGCATTGTTCATCTATAACATTTCTCCTGGATCATTGGGAGAAGTTACTCTTGGAGGATACTTAGATATCATTTTTTATTTAGGACCAAAATTGTAACTGGGCCCACTCTATGGATGACAAGTACCGCATATATGAATGGTTTCAGGATGTTTTACTGTTGGCATAACACAGGACTCATGGGCGCTCACCTGTTCGTCACTTCCTGACACCATTCATTTATGGGGTTACTTTTCATGACTCACAAGTTCGCCTAAGGACACGGCCATGAATAAAAAATGGAATTTAACCATCCTCCGAACTGTCCGGGAGCAATTTGGTGATGAACAATGCTTTTCACAGCATGATTGAGAGCATGTCACAAGGCAAAATGGCTAACTAAGTGGCTTGATGAATAAAACATTTTGAAATGTTGATTCCGTGTCCAGGAAACTCCCCAGATCCCAATGCAATTGAGAACCTGTGATCAATCCTCAAAAAGTGGGCGGACAAACAAAAATACAGAAATTGTGATAAACTCAAAGCACTGATTAGACAAGAATGGTTTTCCATCAGTCTGGATTTGGCCCAGAAGCTGATATCCAGCATGTCAGGGGGCGACTTGGAAAAATCTTGGAAAACAATGGTCACCAATAATTATTGAGTCTTTGCATAAACTTGATGTATTTGTCAATAAAAGTTTAAAAACTTCTAAAATGCTTACTGTCATCCAAAAACTGAAAACCCGCCTGTTATGATTGTATGCAATCTGACAAAGCAGAAAACAAGAGTAACCCACAATTAGCAAGGCTACTGGAGGAGCTAGGTTACACTTGACAACATTCAGCAAATTAGACAAAAATGAGGCATCCGGTGACTGGTGCCTTGGAGTCATGATTGAGACTTAAAGGAAAACTGTCAGGTCAAAAATAACTGCTATCATTTTCTAATTCCTCACTCTAAACTCTATTTATGTATTTATATTATATATACTTCCCTCCTATCTTTTGTAAACTTCAAATAAAGAGATTCCTTTCATCTGTCACTCACAGTGAGTGATCCACTTAGTTCTCTGCTGTCCACTCCCCATAGGATGAATATTCATGTCACATATTCACATCACTGCACAGGACATCAGTGTGGGGGCGCGGCTGTATCCTCTTCTCTGCTCTCTGTGTTTGAAACATCACAAGAGGTCAAATACAACACAGAAACTTTCACAGCAGGGGCACCTGCTTAGAGAAACAAATGGAGTCTAGATAAGGCTGACCTGTAATAGCTCTCTCCCTCCATGTCCTCAACAGAACAGACCTCATGTAAGTGAAACCTGACACTGCACAGTTAGCAAAGGGAGGAGGTAGGAGAGAGCTGCTGACAAGGAGTGCATAATTACATGGCAGTTTATACAGCGGCCGGACTATTCCTGTTTGCTTATAATGGAGAGGACTAATCCAGAAGATCCCTGCAGGGTCTGACAATGCTGATAACACGGAAACTAAAGCGGTACAATGATTTTACATGTCTTTTAAAGGTCTGCCCAGGCACTATTCAAGGGTAATATTAGTATCATACTGAAAAATGACCTGACAATATTTTTTTACATAAAAAGTAATTTATTTTAAAGGGAACCTGTCACAAAGTTTTTGCTCTCCCAACCTCCACCAGTAACTCAATGTCCTGCTTCTCTACTAACCAAAGGTATTTTTTTGTAGCCCAAATAGATTCCTCAGATTCCACTTTAAAGTCTGAAGATGACAGTGTCTAATTGTCATGATCTCCACATTGCCTGTGTTTGTTCTAGGTTTGTGGAGACTGTCAGCCTGGGCTGGCTCTGGGCCTCAATCACCTGAATTCAGCTAAATTTATTAGACCTCTATTTAATCAAGCTTGCAGCTATGCTCAGTGTCAATTGTACACTTGCTTCTGGCTGTGTGGACTTGATCTCCCTGTGCTCTGAAACAGACCCTGCCTGACTTAGCTATCTTGCCTGGACATGACTCTCTGCTTGTTACCTGACTCCTCTTTTCATTTGTACCTTGTATTCTGTTTTTGTCTCTCTGGTTTCCTGACTTTGGCTTGAATTGGATTTCGCTTCTGACCATTAACCCTTGTTGTACTGCACCATTTCCTGGACCTGACCTCGGATTACTTTGACCTATCTTTACTACCAGTAGGTAGCATTATTGTTGTTTACTTTCCATTTATTTCTGTTTGTCTCCTGCTTCTCAGACTAGTTATTACTTGTGACCAGCGTCACACTAATGATCTCTTTTCTTAGCTAGAACGAGGGACTCACTCTTGACCCCAAATAATAAAAAAGATGACACGGCGCCAGTAACCCGAATCATTGGCACTTTTGATGTTGGCAACAGGGAAGTAGTTAACCTGTTGAAGAGACACTGGGTATTTTGCTCACAGACCCTGACTTAAAGAATTTCATTTCACCTTATCTTAATGTTACATTCAGAAAAGATCATTCCATTGGGGATAAATTGATAAATTAGTCCACAGCCACTACCAACCTCCTAAGCCACCTACCACTTGGCTAAGTAAGATGAGAACCACTGGGACCTTTAAATGGGGTCATTGTAAATTTTGTCCATGGGTGCTTCCCTCTAAGCATGTGACCTGTTCGGTGACTACACTTCAAGAGAATTTGCTAATTGTAGTACCCAGAGCATAATTTATATCATAACGTGCCAAGTCCAATGGACTATATAGGAAAAACTAAAAGGGAGCTACGTAAATGCTTTGGGGAACTCTTAGGTGATATCAGGCACAGCAGGGACACGCCTTTGTCCAGGCATGTGCATGAGTATCATAATGATAATTCTAGAGACCTGAAATTTAGATTCCTTGACGTGGTCAAACCATCACAACGAGGGGAAAATCTTGATAGGATCCTACTCCAAAAAGAAGCCAGATGGATCTACACTTTTGAGAGCATTCACCCTAAGGAATGAATGAATGAACAATTGACCTTCAGCTGTTTTCTCTAAAACTGGTTATGGAATTGGTTCTGTCTTGAATCATAACTTTTGGTTTGGATTGTCTTTAAAGGAACAGTCTTTATTATCCAACTAGCCGTTCATATGGTGTTATCGTCTGTGAAGGTCAACACCATTATTAGAGGACTGTACTCATTGTTATATCCAATCCTCTTACCATTATTTAGTTGTACATAATATTACATGTATGTTTATGTTTATGTGAATTTCAGCTTTGCTACTCCATTCCACCTTCTTCTTCTGCATTGTATATTTTGATGGCTGCACAATGTGTAGGAAACCCGCCCTCTCCCCTATGTTTTCATCCTGCCACATGGTTCTTTCCTTTAATCTGCGTTGATCCCCGAAAAAATCTGCCCTAACTGGTCTCCTAAGCGAAAATATTCATTATTGTGTCCTCCCCTTTTGTTTAAGCTACTTTATGCCCATTCATTATAAAATCTTATGTTTCCCCCTAATTTACCTAATTCAACTAGCATTTATATATTTAGATGCGCTCCACGTATTTCAGGTGGAACGCAATTGTCGCCACTTGATTATACAAGCGGCGACATCACAGCTGCCGCGCCGGATGCACGATTAGCCGGTCCGTGCACGTGTGGACTATGCGTTCCACCGCACTTCCAGGACGGTGGAAAGCATCGGATCTGCGCTTGATGACGTACATCCGCAATGCGACTTGCGCGACCCGGAAACACCGCAGGAACGCCGAACACTGGCAACTGCGGTAGAAAGTAGTGGGGACACATAAGGGGCCGTTTTACAAGGTCCCTACACTCCACCTAGGACCCTTGCCACCTCAGCGCCGCTGGACAGTTAAAGTTAAAAAGAAACTTTTACATTTGCACATATTTTATATTGATGTTACTAATGATTACTTGTTGATTGTAGCCATTGGAGCTGTTTATGTTCTTGGAAAGGCTGAACATCCAAGGCTCCCTATTAATTTCTAATTACGGTAGCTATTGACATATTTTTGAGTTGGCATTTTGACTCTTTGGAGTGACTTGAACAATTTTTGACACAGATTTAGTTTGGACAAATAGGTATGGTCTATTACTGTGGTGGATGTCTAGCTTGACCAGTCACCTGAGGGCTTTGGTAAGACATAAGCACATTTATACAGACAATTACTTAGATATGATGACAATTATCCATTCCTCTGTTTGATGTGCTTTGTAGTATCTACATCCCCGGATATACCTAAACCTGGGTGAATTTCTCCTGTGGTTATCCCATATCAAAGATTCCCTTGAGAATAATGTGGCAAGTATGACGGGTTACTATGTGTTAAAAGCATTTGAGTTTTGGGTTTTTCCTTCATTGTGCAATCATCATAATGGGTTATTGTGCAATAGAAGGTGTGCCATCATTACCTTCCTTTCTAGGAGTATATCTGAAAATAGAGTCCTCCATTTGTGGGTTTTTGAATGTGTATTAACTAGGCTCTAACTGTTGATCTCCTTGTTCGTAGGCAAGCCTACATGCCATCTCCCTCTTCTGATGAGCCTTGTATGATAAGACAAGTTGAAACGCGTCAAGCCTGGAAAAGTTATCCTAGATCATTTTGGGGACTGCATTTGCTGTTGTGTACAGACACCTCCGAGGCTGCCAGACCATTGACTTCACCATGAGTAAGGGTCAGCCATCAGAATTTCAGCCCAAATTTTATGCTGTGTACCTAAGTCACCCATAGGGTTAGACTTAGGGAGAGCCACCGTTGAGTGGGGGCACCGCTAGCCTTAGGGTGTAAATAACTCCATTGTCAGGTAGAAACAGTATATAGGAGTATATATATATATATATATATATGAAAATCTGGTCTGTACAACATTTGCAACCCATTCATTGTTTGTTATATGTTGTTTGTTTACTTGCCTGTTGACCATTTTAAAGGAAATTAATAAAGTACCTTTTTTATATATTTTTCAAAGTTGGTAGTCAAAAATCTTGAGCCCCTTGTTGAAATCTACCTCCTAAAATTATCTCATTATTCTCTAATTGATCTCTTTTCTGTCAAAGAGGTAAAGACCAGTCAATATGGCTTCATACTAATTCTGCCCAGTTGCGTGACTGATGCCCCTTAAAATAAGGAACGTCATCATAGTCCTGGCCAAAATCTGGTGCACAAACAGTGAATCTCAAGTGCTTGTGCAATAATGCTGGGTGTGATTGACCCTGTCATGTCCCACGAGTTGGGAGTCTTACATTATTTTATTGTCATCATATAGTTTTCCTTGTGTTGCTATGCAATAAGGTAATCCTTTGTTGAAGGTAGTCCTCCCTCTCTCCTTATAGCTGCTCTGATGTCAGTAACCCCTCTCTTCTTCCCCATTATATGTTTGTCAGCCATCTTGCTAACAGGATAGCTATGCTGATCTGACTCAGAATTGTCTTTACCTACTGTACTGTGCTTAACCTTCCTAGCAGTATTACCGAGCCTGACTCGGGGTTAACATTCACTGCCAGAAGCGGTAACCCCGAGTCAAGCTCGGGCTTACCCGCGGTCGCGGCAGATGCGGTGAAGAAACCGCATCTGCCGCGATTGCCGCATAGCCGCCGCACTTGCGGCGCGGTTGCGGTAATCGCCATAGTAAGTATAGGGGGACTTGCGGCAGGTGCGGCAAGTTTCGGTTTTGCACTTGCGGCAGGTGCGGCTGCGAAAAAAACTGCACTTGCCGCGATTGCCACATAGCTGCCGCACTTGCGGCGCGGTTGCGGTAATCGCCATAGTAAATATACGGGGACTTGGGGCAGGTGCGGCAAGTGCGGTTTTGCACTTGCGGCAGGGAAAAAAAACGCACTTGCCGCACCTGCCGCAAGTCCCCCTATACTTACTATGGCGATTACCGCAACCGCGCCGCAAGTGCAGCGGTTATGCGGCGGCTATGCGGCAATCGCGGCAGATGCAGTTTTTTCACCGCATCTGCCGCGACCGCGGGTAAGCCCGAGCTTGACTCGGGGTTACCGCTTCTGGCAGTGAATGTTAACCCCGAGTCAGGCTCGGGAATACCGCTAGGAAGGCTAGAGTCTTCTTTGATCAGGTAATTACTAAGAATTGCAGGCCTACTGTACATAACACCAAATTTCCATGCCAAAAAATGGTACCGCTTTTAGCACAAAATTCCTGACATAATCATACCGCCAGGGAGGTTAATACAAGAGTTCAGTTGGTAAATAAACCACTTCTTCAGGAATCTTCATACTCTGCAGTTGAGTCAAGCTATCTGACAACATCTCTGCGTGTCAGTAGTGCTAAGTGCGGACAGCCAAAGAAGTGATGTTCAAGCACCCTACAGTTACAGCTTAGCTATGGCGCCAGAATTGACCAGGCTTTATTAGCACACAGGGCATATCATGATGGGTCATTGGCCATCATAATTTCTGACATCTCATTTTATAGATAGCCATATCTATCAAGCAGAGTTCAAATTCATAGTAAAGCGCTAAAAGAAGATATTTTCTTATCGTTTTTGCCGGACAGGTAGATCTATAAAAGTTACACCAGTTTATTCCATACTCTACTGGATCAATACCAGAGACTTGTGTTAAGTGCCTGACCAAAATAAGTAATGGGGGCAAGTGGCTTTAATTGTGTGAGTTTAATGTTGAGCTCGATATGTTTAATGTTGTGTAAAATACAATGGGGGAGATTTATTACTATCCTAAATTTAGACAGGATGAAACGAGACGTGGCAGAAGCTGTGCCAAATTAATCAGAGGCGCACGCTGTATGATACATTTGGCACATCTTGCTAGACATGTTAGACACGTTTCCTTATGCCATCTCTGGCTGGTGTTTACTTTACACCTATTTTTCCTACTATAATAATGGCACACACCATTAATACTGACTGTCCAGTGAGAGGAAAACGAGTCCAAAACAAATAATAATGTAATTGTCATAATTTGAGCCCGAATTCTGGTGCATTTTGCTTAGTAAGTTTGCTATTGTCTTCACTGGTATATTATAAGAGGTGTTTCCATATTAACACATCACACTACATGTATCCAGCCTCCTAATGTCACGCCGCATAAGAATGTGGTTATTTTTATTAATTCTAAAGGTCTCCATGAATAAAATAAACAGATGTGTATTACACCCACAGAGAAAGCAGAGGATGACCCTGTCATATTTACCACGCCGTATTAATTAGTGCTGTACGATGCTGTGCAAATACCTACAGAAAGTAAACAGGGAGATCAAGGTTTACTGAAGCTGTTTATTATTATGAGCAGATGATTTTTGCCATGAAATACAGCAGGATCTGAGCGAGCTATTATTATCTGCCGTTATACCAACAGACTTAAGGCCCCATTTCATACTTCAATGGTTGAACGATCCGATCAACGATCCGACTTGACCTAGATCACTTGAACGTCGTTCAATGATCGCTAGTGAAATGTCACACGTATACATCTCGTTAACGACGCATCAACGATTCCGCGACAAGCAAACGACACTTGTTGTAGTTAGCTCGCCTACGTCCTTCACTTCTCAATAGGCGAGGTCGTTAACGACATCGTTATCGAGGTGTCACACACACCCATGCTGCAGGTTGGACGAACGATCATCGTCTGGTTTTAGGTCCGGTTCAAAAACCTCCCATCAACGATCTGCCCGATTGTCATTGATCGGATGTACATGTCACACTGAACGACGTTGTTTGAACGACTGAAAACCAGTGACGTTTTAGCGTGAAACGGGCCCTTTACATTTACAATGAACAGGATCTGTCCACAATGGTTACACACATACACAATGGTGTCCAAAACTGCAGAACAACAAAAATGGGTTTTCTTTCTGGCACACGGAGTCCCAAACTTACTCTAAAGGCATAATTCCATTTTAATAAGTCATCACTTCCTAAAAAGATAAGTAATAACGAACTATTGACTGGGGAATTTCCATTGTTGGGACTCCTACTGTCCCAAACATGAGGATCCTGTGTGCCACCACTACTTTTAGAGTATGTTCACATTGCGCTCTACCACACATTCAGTAGTCCCATCTGAGCTTACTTCTAAACGCCCCGCAAAAGAGGATTTGGGCGTATTCGCCGACTGGGCCATTGACTTTAATGGTGAAAAAGGAGTCACCGTGTGCTCTATCGTGCATCATTTTTAAGAGTATACATTTACTGGAGGTTGACACCCAAACGCAGTCTACTACGTCAAAGTGTCTACTTGCAGTAAATGTATACTTTGGAAAATTGTGCAAGACAGAGCACACGGTGACACAGTCTACACTCTACACCCTTAAAGTCAATGGCTCAATTGGCACATACGTCCAAATCTCATTTTGCATGGGGTTCTGATGTATACCTGACGGGACCACTGAACGTGTGGTAGAATTCTATGTGAAAGTAGCCTTGTTCTCTTTGGGACAGCTGGAGATAGTCAAGCCCTGTTCTCAGCTATCTCCATCTGTCACATAAAAAATTAATGGACCAGTTGGCACACACATAGCCATCTCTTCACTCATATGGTAGTACGGTGGCTCAGTATTTAAACCTGTTGCTTTGAAGTATGGGGGTCGCTGAGTTCAAATTTCACTAAGAACACCATCTGCAAGGAGTTCCCCTCTTGTATTGTGTGGGTTCCCTCTCATTTCCATACACATTCCCAAGACATTCTGATGGAGAGCTCCAACGAGGACAGTAAGTAATAATGTCAGTAAAGCGCTGCAGAATATGATGGCGCTAAATAAGCTAAGCATAATAATCCAAATGAGACTTTAAAGGGAACTTGTCAGGTTGTTTATACCCTTTAACCTATCACCACCTGTCCCTGCACCTTCCTAGCATATCCCTAACCACCCCTGTCTGACCTAAAACTGCCCTATATTGGCTTTGAAAAAAGACTTGGTGACTTGCATTTTTGCATGCACTTGAGGCTTCCAGACTATGGTATGTAGTCTGACTGCGTGGTCTCCAGGGCTCCGTCTTCCCTCCTCGCTGCTGTAATTATGATATTTCATCCTCCAGCGCGTTCCTGATTTGAAATTCCACCTCCTTCCAAGTATGACGCGCTGGACGTCATTTCCAGTCAGGTGAATTGTGGGTGAGCAGGCCGGACGTCATTTCCGTTCCCATGCATTGTGGGTGATTATTAGGTGTGCAGGCCAGCTTCAACATGCGCACTGCACATGCTCCAGAGCTGGCCAGGACAGCCCCACAATGCACCGGACTGGAGAGGGCGTCCGGCCTGCTCACCCATAATGCACCAGACCGGAAATGACGTGCAGCGTGTCATACCTGGAAGAAGGAGTTGGAATTTCAAATCAGGAACGCGCTGGAGGATGAAATATCATGCCCTGCAGGGCGTGATTACAGCAGTGAGGAGGGGAGAAGGAGCCACCATCCAGTCAGACTACAGACCGTAGCCTGGATGCCTCATTTGTATGCGAAATTGTGAGTATCAAAGTTTTTCACAGGCAATATAGGACACTACTAGGTCAGACAGGGATGGTTAGGGATGTGGTAGGAAGGTGCAGGGACAGGTAGCGATAGGTTAGGAGGTAAAAACAACCTGACAGGTTCTCTTTAAAGACTTCTATTGTTGGGACTGATGGAGGTCCCAGCAGAGCCCCTAGTTATCAGCAAATTTTCACTTATCTTTTACATGACCTATTTGCGACAACTCCTTTAATCCCTGTCTAAGGGCAGCCCATTTACTCCACCCCTTTCTTAGCTTCTAGAAAAACACCAATGAGTTCTCCTTCACCAATCAGACTTTTTCCTCTGCCCGAAAAGTTTTACAAATGAAATATACCTGTTGGAAGATTGCAGCATTGGGTTTAATATTTTTCTGTGCTAACAGAGATCTATAGCTCCACGGCTGGGAATGGGATCGGCAATGATGGACTGTGATCTGTGAGCTAATAAGTGTTTATTTTCCCCACAGTGACACCACTGGAGAAATGAGGCATTGCACCGTGTCCCCTGAAATCAATGGGCTGTCAATGCAATTCAGAGCGAGAGACTCATTTTGTTCTCATTCTAGGGTCACAATAGGACGACTCCATTTACTCAGAATTTACTCAGAATTTTCTACTAAGAGCCTAAAAAGGCTTTTGTAAATCAGACAGCTGCTTGAACTGATCAGTGTCAGAATTTTCTTCTTTGGTGTAACATTATAGAAGGAAGCACAGACATTATACGATTGTGTAAAAAAAAGCCCTTGGTTTTATGATCCCTAGTACACGTTTCGTATCCCTTGTGCCTATTATACTGTGACACATGTAGGACTGTCTTGCTGATCTCTGATACTCTATACTGAAAACCGAGGCTAATAGGTTATTAATCCAGAAACTAAAAAGCAAATCACATGGATCACTGACCTCTGTGGCAATAATTTCCTCACATACAGGCGTGTTGTGACTCATTGCTGTAGATTGATTGTGGCATGCACAAAATGAATAAACCCCAATGGCGTTCTAAGCTCCACTTCTCCTCTGCTCCTAAGAACTAGCATAAATTTGCGCAGAGAGTATATCCAGAAATGCCAGTGTGTATGTAGCCTAAGGTAGTCAATTACAATATTGTAGGCTAACGGAGATTACGTTTACTGCTTAGGGTCTCACATGGAAATTCAAGATGGGATTGGTAACAGGGATTAAGGACCCTACAACATTAGACTGACTATCTCATGTATATGGGAGCCACCGACAGGTCATTGTCAGGGGAGATGTCTATTTCGCATGTCCAATTTCGGGCTGCCAATATTTTTGTTCTCTCTGAGATAAGCCACCAGAGCTGTGTGACAGTGGTGCTCTTATGGAGGATACAGGAACGCTCGGCAGAACGAGCGCTCCTGTGTATAGGAGTGTCAGCTGTCCTCCAAATGATTTGCAAAACTACTGGTCAGCCAACAGCTATGTATTGTTCTCTAGTAGTCGTCTACAGTGACGAGTAAGCAGTTCCATGCTCAGGTGCTCAGTACTCGTAACGAGCTGTTGGACGCTCAGGTATGCGTGACGTGGACTGAGTATAGTGGAAGCCAGTGGGGAGCTTGAGCATCTTTCCAGAAAATCTTCCAGAAAAATGCATGAACTCCTCGTTGATTTCATTATACTCGTTATGAGTAGTGATGGGCGAGCCCAAACTGTGAAGTGTTCGTGCATGGATCAAGAACATGGACTTTCATGAGAAGTCTGTGTTGATGTTCGGGTATGAATAGGGGGGCTGTAAAAAGAAGCACAATGGCGATTAAAGCAGAAGAATCATACATAACGAGGACCATGAGTTTGTAATACTGCTTGTGGGTCCGCTCATTAAGCTTTATGTTTATTTACTGCATCCCCCCACCCACTCTCTGTGACAGCGTCTATGATTGGTTGTGTCGGTCAGACGGCACCCCACTATCTGCACCGGTGTCTGTGATTAGTTGCCATATACATTAGTGTATGGCAAGGAACCTGCCATCATATGTGTGTAAAAATAAATAAATAATTGAAAAAAAATTGTGCTGGGTTCCCCATATATTGTGATGCTCAGTGCAGATAAAGCACACAGCTGCGAGCTGTGTTTTATTTCAAATAAAGGATTTTTCTCTATGTCTATGAGAACCACACTTTACCTATCCTGTAAGCAAATAGTTAAAAAACATAGAGGCCTGAATCTCACCAATCCAGGGCTTGATGACAGGTGTCAATTCTCAGCTGTCATTAACCCTTCTTTTACCCCAATTGCCACCCCACCAGGGCAATCAGGATGAGCCGGGTGAGCGTCAGAATTTGGCGAAACTATTGGATGCACCAAATTGTGGGGCTATTCTTAGCTTGTGGGGCCCAAATAACCATGTGCCTCCCCAGGGTGAGAATACCAATCCTCGTCCGTGTGCTTTATCTTGGCTGATGCATCTTTTACATTATTTATTTCAATAATTTAAAAAACCATGTTAGGTCCCTGTATTTTGATACAAAGCCAACATAATGCACAGCTGGGAAGCTGCAGCTCGCAGCTGTCCGCTTTATCTGAGCTGAGTATCAATATATGGGGGACTCCAAGCACTTTTTTTTCAATTATTTATTTTTACACACGTACGATGGCAGATTTGTTGCTATACACTAATGTCGGGGCACAGTCTAACTGATGCAACCAATCACAGATGCTGTCACAGAGAGTGGGCAGGGGATGCAGTGAATCTTCTCCCCTCTTGTATCTGTACGACCGAATTGTCCACATTTATTGTTACTTGTATTGTTACTATGTTACTTGTACCAGTCTGCCCCTTTTAGCATGTAAAGCGCCATGGAATATAATGGCGCTATATAAATAAATAATAATAATAATAATGAAATGAGGATTAATGAGCGGACCCAGAGACAAGTGTGACTGGAGCGGTAGACTGGTAAGTATACTATTCCTGCTTTAATCAACATTTTGCTTTCTTTTTCAGCTGCCCAGCTCTCACTGTCACCATTTTATAGCACTAAAGTTCGGATTCTCATAGACTATTATGGGGCTCAGGCTCAAGTGCAGGTCAAGTCTGCCGAACCTGAACATCTGCAGGTTCACCTACGAGTACCGAGCACATGAGCATGGTAGTGCTCGCTCATCACTAGTAGTCAACAATTTCAACATAATGCAATTCTTTACATGGCTGCAGCAATCTCTTTGGTTAAGTTACAAAATTGACTCATTTTGTACACATTTTTATTAAAATCCAGAATTCAAGAGAAATAAATATTTTTTTTTTATTATTTTGCATGACCTTTGCTTACAGCTGGTGAGGTACAGGGATAATATCCGTCAGATAAGATATAGGCATTAGATGAGGTCACAAAGCTTGGGAATCACTGACAAAATGCTCTTAAGTAGTATCCATAGAGAACATATACAATGTATGTGTTGTTTTTAGAGGGATGCAGAAAATTAAATATTATTTGAATCAGGTTTTGAGTTTCATGTATTTTTACATTTGGAAATGTTTCAATTTCATATCACAGTTTAGTAATCTTTGAATTTTCACACTAGGCACTGTGGATTTGTCAGGACTCCCGAGTGTTTTGATTGATCGCCTTTTGGGCATTCTGCCCTCTTCCAAGATGGTGTCCTTTGCTACATTTGCCTTTTGTCTTCCTGCCTTTATAAACCCCACCCCAGCCTCTAGTCATTTTTAGAGTACTATGCTTTGGTTTCCTCTGCCTGGTTTCCTGCTCCTAGTGGCTTCTCAAGTTCTCTGCCTACTCCTGCAAGTCCTGTATTAATCTCTTGCTACTGCTCATCAAACGTTCTGCTACCTACACCTGTTGCAAGAGTTCCTTCTGCTCTGGCTGCTCGTGGTACTCGAACTGCTGCGGCTCTTGCCGCCCAAGCCTTTGCTGACAATGGAAATTGGTTGCATTAAGTGCTCCGTTTCTTCTTACATTCAAATAGATGTAGAGCATATGACTGTTCGGGACTTAGTAATTTGCTCTGCCTCTGTTTATGGACTTTCTAAAAAGAGTTCCTTTCCCTGGCATCTATGGGTGATTTAATGTATTATATAGACCTCTTTAAAACATCTCCTTGTTTGGACTTGCCATAGACTTTATTCTTACAGCATCTCCAAGTGTAAATGGCGCTTTAAAAACTGCTATGTTGATTGCATTCTCCTGTGAAACTTTTCGAGAAGGCTTCATTTAATATCTACACTGTGTGTTTATGGACTTTGAGTTTTCCTCTGCACTTGTGTGAATCACTGTATTATATATAATAGAGACTTTTTCAACTGTAAACTGTGTTCTGTTGTGTCTTTGCTCCACGCAAAAAGACTCCTGAGTTATCCATTATAATTATTACAGGATTTTTAAGACTCATATTTCATGTCCTTCCAAGAAGGGTTTTAAGTAGGGTCATTATCATCAGGGAGGGATTACAGTGACATGTAACTAACATATTTATGCAAAAATGATAACACAGGATACACCATAGAATCCAATCATAATAAATCATGCCACAGCTGACTCTTCTCCTCCTCCCCTCACAGTGACTTTTGCACATGCTCATTAGATGCTTTAATATAAAAAACAGAGTTTAAATCAGTCCACTGCTGCTAAATGACCCTAGTGGCCAGTGTGAAAATTGCAAGCCTTTTCATTTTTTTTTTATTGTTCATACAGATTGTGAAAAATAAAATTGCCAAAAATCTATAGAAAAAATTAAATGTAACAGAAAAACATGATTTAAATAGGGAATGTTCCAATTACCGTATATACTCGTGTATAAGCCGACCCGTGTATAAGCCGACCCCCCTACTTTTGCCCCCAAAACCTGGGAAAATCTATTGACTCGTGTATAAGCCGAGGGTGGACCCTAGCACAAGTATACAGCCCCCAGCAGTGTGGTATACACCAGTCCCAGAGGTAGATACAGCAGCCCCAGTGGTAGTATACACGCAGCCCCAGTAGTATATACAGCCCCAGTGGTAGTATATACAGCCCCAGTGGTAGTATACAGGGCCCCAGAGGTATATAGCAGCCCCAGTGGTAGTATACAGGGCCCCAGAGGTATATAGCAGCCCCAGCGGTAGTATACAGGGCCCCAGAGGTATATAGCAGCCCCAGTGGTAGTATACAGGGCCCCAGAGGTATATAGCAGCCCCAGCGGTAGTATACAGGGCCCCAGAGGTATATAGCAGCCCCAGTGGTAGTATACAGGGCCCCAGAGGTATATAGCAGCCCCAGTGGTAGTATACAGGGCCCCAGAGGTATATAGCAGCCCCAGTGGTAGTATACAGGGCCCCAGAGGTATATAGCAGCCCCAGTGGTAGTATACAGTGCCCCAGAGGTATATAGCAGCCCCAGTGGTAGTATACAGGGCCCCAGAGGTATATAGCAGCCCCAGTGGTAGTATACAGTGCCCCAGAGGTATATAGCAGCCCCAGTGGTAGTATACAGGGCCCCAGAGGTATATAGCATCCCCAGTGGTAGTATACAGTGCCCCAGAGGTATATAGCAGCCCCAGTGGTAGTATACAGGGCCCCAGAGGTATATAGCAGCCCCAGTGGTAGTATACAGTGCCCCAGAGGTATATAGCAGCCCCAGCGGTAGTATACAGGCAGCCCCAGTAATGCAGGCCCCCCCCAGCGTCTCTCCGGTCACCTGTAAAGCAAGCTATACTTATCAGTGTCCCGCTCGCACCCGCCGCTGCCGACATCCACGATCCTCCATCTTCATGCGACTCCTCTTCCTGTTTCCTGTGCGCGTCGCCGGGAATGACGTCATTGCCGGCGACGCGCACAGAAACAGGAAGAGGAGTCGCATGAAGATGGAGGATCGTGGATGTCGGCAGCGGCGGGTGCGAGCGGGACACTGATAAGTATAGCTTGCTTTACAGGTGACCGGAGAGACCCTGGGGGGCCCTGCATTACTGGGGATGCGGGGGCTGCTGTATACCGATGTATACATCGGTATGTACCGATGTATACATCGGTATACAGCACTGACTCGCGTATAAGCCGAGGGGGGTACTTTTCAGCCCAATTTTTGGGCTGAAAAACTCGGCTTATACGCGAGTATATACGGTACACCTTCTTTTTAACCTTCATGACCAAGGACGCAGTGGTACGTACGTCCTTGGTCACCTCCCTCTTTTTGATGTGACCTCACACGCTGTCAAAACGCCAAAATTACATTTTTTTTAGCCTCTGCAACATTGCAATAAGATGCAATAATGAGCGATCAAAACATCGCATCTATAAAATATATAAAAATACTGATAAACAAAACAGCAGATGTGACATGATCAGACCATGTCCCTGTATGGTCAGACACATCCATTAAACAGCACATAGCAGGCACACATATATAAGATTATCTCAGCACAGGAGATGTGGTATGATCAGATCATGTTCCTGTATGGTCAGACACATCCATTACACAGTACATAGCAGGGACACATATATAAGATTATCTTAGCACAGGAGATGTGGAATGATCAGACCATGTCCCTGTATGGTCCGACACATCCATTACACAGTACATAGCAGGGACACATATATAAGATTATCTCAGCACAGGAGATGTGGTATGGTCAGACCATGTCCCTGTATGGTCAGACACATCCATTACACAGTACATAGCAGGGACACATATATAAGATTATCTTAGCACAGGAGATGTGGAATGATCAGACCATGTCCCTGTACAGTCAGACACATCCATTACACAGTACACAGCAGGGACACATATATAAGATTATCGCAGCACAGGAGATGTGGTATGGTCAGACCATGTCCCTGTATGGTCAGACACATCCATTACACAGTACATAGCAGGGACACATATATAAGATTATCTCAGCACAGGAGATGTGGTATGATCAGACCATGTCCCTGTATGGTCAGACACATCCATTACACAGTACATAGCAGGGACACATATATAGGATTATCTCAGCACATGAACATTTTTTTAAACATCCAATTGTGGAACGTTATTATTATTCCAAGATCTATTTAAAATTAACCTTGCTCGTGGAAAACTCCTTAAGGATACCTTTGAAGCCCGTGTAAGAGGTGTGTCAAAATAAAACTGAATTTGTTATTTCTGCTGCTAAAGCTGTACAGTATGGTATATTTAACCCCTTCATGACGCTGGACATAATACGTCCTACGTCATTTCTCCATGTATGCAGCGGGTTCAGCTGACATCAGCCTGTAAACCATTTACATGCCGCTGTCAATCACTAACAGCCGTGTTGAAATGGCTCGGACAGGCTCCCATCTGTCCAGCAATGTGGGGTGCTGATGGGTTGTCATGATTGGCAAGGTCCAACAAAATAAAAAAAAATTATGCAAGTTTCCTTTCCCCGTAATTACACTAACCTGGATAATTATATTACTGGTGTATTGTTAACGTCGCACAATGAACACCTTAAAAGTAACACCAAAAAAAAGAGAGAATTTAGTTTTTTTCACTATTTTACTTCACAGTATTATAGTCCCAGTTTTTACTAAACAGTAAAGTGAACGGTGTCAAAATTACAACTTGTCCTGTAAAAGTGGAAACAGTTATGCGAGATGCATGTGAGTATCTTGCATGCATCTCGCATGACTCACCCGGAACAGCTAACGTCTCTCTAGATGGGAGTGTGGAGCTGCATAGAAACACAAACAGCTGACGGACTCACGTTCAGAAAGGCAGGGGCAGTTCTGGGTGAGTCATGTGAGTTTGTGTTTCCACCCTAAAACGCAAGCACTCGTGTGGTTGAGAAAATTAAAAAAAATTATCGCTCTTGGAAGAAAAGGAAGAAAGAAAATAAAGGAGAAAAATGCTCAGATACTAAAATTGGCCATGACAGGTTAAGCATATACCTCTCCTACCTAGTTCTCTCAGGGTCACAGTGGCTGATGGACTCCTTCAAGTATCTACGGTACCACGATACAAAGTCACATCTAACTAATGTAAAGTACCCTGATCGCCCATATATTCACATACAAGAAAAAAAGCAACAATATGCATAAATGCCTGAAAATCAGTAATTGTGGTAAATGTATACTGCTAGCTATAGTAATAAGGTCATATAGAGGAGGGGAATATATAAAATCCTAAGAAAGTCAAATGAAAACTACCTAGGGTACAAGGGATGTCTGGACTGACAGCTATAGATCACAGCACCCGGCGGAGTCTGAAGTCTGGTCATAGACTGATTTATTAGCCTTGTGCCAGGTCTGCTTTCTCTCTTTTAATTGCATTGTAGCCCAAAGGAGATTTATTAAAGGAGCGGAAGAGACTGAACACCAGGTACAGACATTTTATTTATTTTTCTTTTGAAACTTTAGCTCTTTAGAAACTGAATTCACCTTGTAAGGCTACTTTCACATTACGATTTGAAGGGAGCCGATGCTGTCCGATATAAATCGGACAGCATCGGCTCCCTTCTGATGCCTGGAATCGGGTGCCAAATAGGCGGAAGACGGCGGGGGCTCGGGGGGAGGTGAGAATAACCTTTATTTTTTTTTTTTAACACTTGTGCTCCTAGTTAGGAGCAGTTTTACTGTACTGAGCATGCTCAGTACAGTAAAACGGGGTCCGAGGAGACATAGAATTTCCTCGGACCCTTCTCCATAGGGCCCCATGTTATAGGGATCGGGTCAGATCGGATGTGCACTAAATGCCATCCGATTTGGTCCGATCCGAATCTGTCAGATTTTATTTTCGGTGCTAAAATCGGAGCAGGCTCCGATTTTAGCACCGATAATAAAATCGGACAGAATCGGATCGGACCAAATCGGATGGCATTTAGTGCACATCCGATTCGGTCCGATCCCCATAGGGATACATGGGGTCCGAAAATCGGTCCGATGCTGTCCGATTTTTTTCGGACAGCATTGGAAATCCGAAAATCGTTATGTGAAAGCACCCTTACCCACCGTAACTTTACAAGGCAGTCATTTGTCTAGGGCAGAACTGTACTATTGCAATGTACTGTACACCAAGAATGTGTGTATAGTGAGGATATGCCTGCCATGAGACCCAGGCGACCGCCCCACACCTGACATTCCCCCATCCTACTGTATCCTAACCCGCCCCTCTTTAGACTGGGAGCCCTTGTGGACAGGGTCCCTGCCCCTCCTGTACCTGTACGTCGTGATCACCTAGATTTAGTGTACTTGTTCTTGTCTCCCTTATCGTCATGTAAAGCGCCATGGAACCTAATGGCGCTATATAAATAATAATAATAATAATGATATGAGGACGGCCTTATTCACACTACAGTTTTTTCCTAAAAAAAGGCTATTTTTTTTACTGAATAGCCAGGGCTGTGAAGTCAATAAACCAAACATCCAACTCCTCAATTTCCCTGAATCAGACTCCAGCTCCACCAACATGGACACAGACTCCACAAACAGGGCAGTGCAGTCAGTAAGCCAAACACTCTGACTCCTCAATTTCCCTGAATCCGACTCCACCAAAATGGACTCAAAGTCCACAGCTCTGTGAATAGAACTACAATTTATAATAGGTCACACAATGGCTATTAGCACTGTTGCTTTGCCATGCTGGGGTCAAATCCCACAAAGGACAACATCTGCAAGGAGTATTAGGGTATGTGCCCACAGGACGTTTTTTGAGCAGTCCTGAAAGCAGCAAAACCTGAGGATCCTAGAGTCCTTGACAGGAGATTAGCTATGATCTTGTCTGCGTTTTTTGCGCGTTTTTACTGCGTTTTTTGTGCGTTTTTGATGCTGCGTTTTTACTGCGTTTTCCCCAAAAACGAAGGAAAATAATTAACATGTCAATTCTTTGCTATCCGCACCAAAAATGCAGGTATTTGACAGTTCTTGACACTTGCAAAACTAATGTGTGTGCACAGCGTTTCTGTGAAACACATTGGTTTTGCTGGGAAGCCCAACCGCAGGAACAAATTAGCATACATTACCATAAAACCAATGGTTTTCTGCATGGGGAAACCGCAGCAAAACTGCAGCAAAAACGCCCTGTGTGCACATACCCTTAGGTTGCATGGCGCTTTAAAAGTGAGAGGGTAGACAAAGACAAGTAGTAAAACGACGACAAATCAGTGATACGGGTAAAATAGGGCAGAGGATCATGTCGGCGAGGCCTCACAGTCTAGAGGGGGTGGGGATGGAGACAGTAGGGGGGGAGAGGTGAGATGGTGCAGTGGATTAGGTCTCAGTGTGGGTTATAGGCTTGTAAGAAGAGGTGGGTCTTCAGGTTTTTCTTGAAGGTTCCCAGGGTAGGGGAGTGATGTGGTGGTGGAGGGAGTTCCAGAGTATGGCAGAAGCACGAGAGAAGTATTGTATGCAGTTGTGGGAGGTGGAAATGCGGGGGGTTGACAGAAGGAGGTCTTGAGAGGAGCGCAGGTTGCGCGAGGGGAGGAAACGGGAGACCAGGTCGGAGATGTAGGGAGGGGACAGCTTGTGTATGGCCTTGTATGTCAGGGTTAGGGTTTTGAAGTGGGATCGCTGGGGAGTGGGGAGCCAGTGGAGGGCTCGGCGGAGAGGGGAGGCGGGGGAGTAACGGGAAGATAGGTGGATGAGTCGGGCAGCGGAGTTGAGGATGGTGAGGAGAGGTGCAAGGGAGGAGGCAGGGAGGCCGGTGAACAGGAGGTTGCAGTAGTCCAGGAGGGAGATGAGGGCATGGACAAGTGTTTTAGCCGTGCTGTGGTCAAGGAAGGAGGGGATATGGGGAATGTTTTTTAGTTGGAGTCGACAGGCGGTGGCAAGGGCTTGGATGTGGGGCTTGAAGGAGAGGGAGGAGACGAGGATTACCCCGAGGCACTTGGTGTGGGGGACGGGTGAGAGTGTGCAGTCATTGATGGTGATGGATAGGTCAGGAAGAGGGGGAGGGTTGTTCGGGGGAAAGACGATGAATTCGGTCTTGTCCATGTAGAGTTTGAGGAAGCGGGTAGAAAAGAAGGATGCGATGGCGGATAGGCAGTGAGGAATTTTGGATAAAAAAGGGAGGAGATATCAGGGCCAGACAGATAGAGCTGGGTGTTGTCGGCATAGAGGTGGTAATGGAGGCCATGTGACTCGATGAGTTTGCCTAGGCTGAGGGTGTAAATGGAGAAGAGTAGTGGTCCCAGGACCGAGCTTTGGGGAACTCCTACAGAAAGGGGGTGGGGCGAGGAGGAGGTGTGGGAGTGGGTGACACTGAAGGTCCTGTCCGTTAGGTAGGAGGAGATCCAGGAGAGGGCTAGGTCAGTACAGCAAATCGGATCTGTTTTACGGATCAGAGATCCATAGACTCCTATGTTATGTTACGCGGAACGCAACAGATCTGTTACGGATCCGTGGTGTCCGATTTGAGTCACGTACACCAGAATCACAACAGCCTACGTTTTTGGTTCCGAGATAAAATCGGAAAGCTACAGATGGTGCTAAAATCGGATGCCAATAGGGACACATCCGATTCGAGGCCCATAGGGATACATAGGAGGCAAAATCGGATCCGTGTGTATCCGTTTTGACACAGATACACTCGGATGCAGCAAAATCGTGATGTAAAGCCAGCCTTAGAAGAATTCAACTAGCCTGTTTATAAATCACTTGATATCATATACATAATGGAAAATAGAAGAATTAACTGGGAATAAGGGCAAAATGAGCAATTGTAAGTACACAGCTATAGAATGTGATGATTACAATATATTAAGAATATAAACTATTTTATGGGAGTAATTCTTTAAATTAAAATTTCCCAACATGAGCAGCTTCAAATGCTTATTTGAGGCTGTTAGTTCCAGACTGCAGACCTGTCGGCCTGTGCATTGGAGTCCATAAAACAGATGTTTGAGCTCAGCATTAAAAGTTACATTTGGATAACTAATCCCTTTAACAAACAATTAGGGAAAAGTTTTACTCCAAGTGTAAAGGCCCAGTCACACATAACGATATCGTTAGAGAGATCGTTGTAACTGTGACGTTACAACGATCTCTCCAGTGATGTCATTATGTGTGACACTTAGTAGCAATCAGGCCCCTGCTGTGAGGTCGCTGATCGCTGCAAAGTGCTCTGGGTCATTTTTTGATTGTTGGTTTCCCGCTGGTCAGCACGCATTGCTGCGTGTGACAGCGAGAAACCAGCGATCAGTGACCTCACTAGCTGGTAACTATGATAAACACCGGGTATCTAGGCAGCGCGCCCTGCCTAGATACCCACTGTTTATCATCGTTACCAGCGTCCTCCCTGCTTACAGGCAGCGCTAAGCAGGGAGGACACTGGTAACATCGCATTCAGCGATGTGGGAGGTGGTTCCCAGATCCCTGATCTCTGGGGAGATCTGCCTGTTTGACAGCTCCCCAGCGACCAGGTAACGACGCTCCAGCGATCCCGGCAGGTCGTTATCGCTGTCGGGATCGCTGGAGCGGTCGTTGTGTGTGACAGGGCCTTAAGGTTCTCGTCACACTTGGCGACGTTCCAGGGATCCCGACAACCATACGACCTGGTAAGGATCGCTGGAACGTCACTACGTGGTCGCTGATGAGATATCAAACAGTCAGATCTACTCAACGATGCAGCAACGATACGGCGACCAGTATAATGACCTCGACGGTCGTTGGGACCCTGTCAAACTGTAGCTAGTATGACGACTCAGACCTACACGGCTGAGTTCTGAGTCACCAACAAGATCTTTGTTAAGGCATCAAACACACCGGTGCATGCTGGCCAATGGGATTCTGACAATCAAAAAATGGTCCAGGCCACTTCAACACGATCGGCGATCTCACAGCAAAGACCTGGTTGCAGCTTGGTGCCAAACATAGCGAGATCGCTGGCGAGGTCGCTGTTGCGTCACAAAACCAGTGACGCAACAGCGATCTCGCTATGTGTGACGGGGCTTAAATCTCTAGCTCTAGCAGAAGATCTTTCTTTTAATTTTTCAAATCTTTCTGGCAAACACAGATTGGTCATCATATGTCTACCCCTATATATAAAAAGTGTCTAAAGCACAATATAATTTCTACAAAAGCAATGGCACGAGAGCATATCAATGTATCAATGACACTGTGGTTAACAATGTGCATCAATGTAGAATTGGGACAAAAGGCCAGGCTATTTTGTTTAGGGTTTCCTATTGTAGGTTATGTCCTGGGTAGACCCGTATCGTGTCTGTCATCCAGTTAAAAGCCTCTGCAGAAGATGGAAATGTTTATTATCCATCAGGAAACCCATCTGTGAAGGTTTCATTCTTGTTTGTTTGATGATCCTATAAATGATCGAAGACTTTGTTGGTTCTTGTTCTATTAATGCGATATGCCCCCACCTATGGATGGTAAAGACAGGATCCTCACTGATTTACCGGGGAATATGTTTCATTTTATCACTGCATGAGATTTTCCCCATTATTACAACAATACAAAACAGACACGACGCTCTATATATTAAATAAAACCAATAAGGGTTTCTAAATGGAGCAAAATGACAGCAATAACTTTATATAAAGCCAACAATATGCTCAGCTGTACACAGAGTTATAACTGGATGTGGGGAAAATAATAGATTAATGTTCATTTGTAAAACAGAATATCTGATATTAGGACAAAAATCGCGGTTAGGGTTCGCTCACACCCCCGTATGAATTGGACAAGTGCTGATTTTTTCATTGGTGAGATTGAATGAGATCACATACCGTATATACTCGTGTATAAGCCGAGTTTTTCAGCCCAAAAATTGGGCTGAAAAGTCCCCCCCTCGGCTTATACACGGGTCAATACGGTATACAGCAGCCCCAGTGGTGTATAGCAGCCCCAGTGGCCCCTAAATGCTGGCACTCGCCCCCCCTCTGTTGTAAGGGCCCCCCCGCTGCTTAACTTACCATCCCCGGTCTTCTGCACCGCCGGTCTTCTGTGCTCCGTCCTCCATGCTCCCGTCTGGCTGCATCCGGGATCCCCGGCCGTCGCAGTTACGATGACGTCATCGTGCGACGGCCGGGGATCCCGGATGCAGCCGGACGGGAGCATGGAGGACGAAGCACAGAAGACCGGCGGTGCAGAAGACCGGGGATGGTAAGTTAAGCAGCGGGGGGGCCCTTACAACAGAGGGGGGGGCGAGTGCCAGCATTTGGGGGCCGCTGGGACTGCTATATACCACTGGGGCTGCTATACACCACTGGGGCTGCTGTATACCACTGGGGCTGATATATACTACTGGGGCTGCTGTATACCACACCACTGGGGCTACTATATGCCACTGGGGCTGCTATACACCACTGGGGCTGCTATACACCACTGGGGCTGCTATATACTACTGGGGCTGCTGTGTACCACACCACTGGGGCTGCTGTATGCCACTGGGGCTGCTATACACCACTGGGGCTGCTATACACCACTGGGACTGCTATATACTACTGGGGCTGCTGTGTACCACACCACTGGGGCTGCTATATACCACTGGGGCTGCTATACACCACTTGGGCTGCTATACACCACTAGGGCTGCTATACACCACTGGGGCTGCTATACACCACTGGGGCTGCTATACACCACTGGGGCTGCTATATACTACTGGGGCTGCTGTATACCACACCACTGGGGCTGCTATATACTACTGGGGCTGCTATACACCACTGGGGCTGCTATATACCACTGGGGCTGCTATATACCACTGGGGCTGCTATATACCACTGGGACTGCTATATACCACACCACTGGGGCTGCTGTATACCACTGGGGCTGCTGTATATACTGCTGGGGCCTGTATATACCACTGGGGAGGCTGCTGTATACTACCACTGGGGAGGCTGCTGTATACCACTGGGGGGGCCTGTATACCACACTGCTGGGGGCTGTATACCTGTGCTGGGGTCCACCCTCGGCTTATACACGAGTCAATAGGTTTTCCCAGGTTTTGGGGGCAAAAGTAGGGGGGTCGGCTTATACACGGGTCGGCTTATACACGAGTATAGACGGTACTTGAAATCAAGTTGATTACCCACAATTTTGGGATGTCGCCAACAATTTTCTCTGGACCATTTTTTTGGTTTAGTGTGAAATTATGTCCAATTTGTCTTATTTTCCTCAATTTTATTTTGTGTTGCTCCAATACACTCAGAGAAAATAAACGTGTATGTACAATAATTTACTGGCAGAAATACTTCATTTTTTGGAACAATTTCAAGGGTGCCAGCACTTTTGGCCATGATTGTATATAGCGCCAACATATTCGCAGCAGTTCAGAGGGGACATGTCAAGACAATATGAGACAATACAGAGAGACACAATTCAAGAGATACCAAGAGGAGCGCCCTGCTCGCAAGATTACAGTCTATGAGAATGAAATTCATTTACTCCAAAAAAAAAAGAGATCAATCTGGGGGACACAATTAAATAGTACAAACACATAAATAGTCTGTACAAAAAGAACAGTGACACGATTCCTCCGCTCTGTATTCAGGGTGTGCTGGGCTGGGTAATTGACAGCATACTCTTCCTATCTGGAGCTGGGATATGCTGGGCTGTTGGTGTTCTGATTGACAGCTCAGTCACCCAATCTCTTTCTGGGTTTTTGCAGGTTTTCCTTGTCTCTTGTAATTGCTCTGCCTTTTAGCTGTGCTATTTTTCCCAGAGCTTTTTCCCAGAGTTTTTACTACGCCTTTGTGTTTATCCCCTGTCTTAACGTGCTCTCCAGGTATATGACCTGAACGTTTAACTATTCTGCTTCTACTTGTCCATGTGTCATGTCACATATAGGCAAAAAGCTATTTCATGTAAATCCCCCTAAAAAGACAAAAGGATCGGGGTTGGGGTTGCTAAGAGTCCAATGGTTCCCTGTAGAAGGGGAAACGCTGTCTGGTTACTGTTATGCCACGGTATTGAGTCAGTCTAACTGCTGATAGTTCCCTTATCTTTGCTTTTCTTCCTTTGGTTTGCAATTAGGTGTTTCTCATGTTTCTGTTTGGTATCTGTCCTATCATATCCTGGGTGGGGCTATTTATTTTTAGGCGGTTTACAGCTAAGGAGTTCCATTACTACAAATTAGGGATTTTGCCTGCTCGAAAGAGACCAGTTGTGTTACTGCTCTGTGCTTAAGTATTTACCTTTCCAACACCTTTCCTCTGTTCTCAGTTAGATTGGGGGGAGGTTTCCTTTGTTTTCATTCAATATTCTCCTTTTTTCCCCTTTGTGCACATGCTTTACGTTTCCTCACCTTAGGTCCCCATCTACTTCTGCATACTTTCCGTCTCTTGGTTGTGTATAGCGGCCTACCCTCTGGTTCCTTATGAGGTATGAGAAACCACTTCATGGCCTTTCAGGTAGTCAGGTCCGAGTTGGTGTTTTCAGTTGTGAGGCTAGGGACCTAGTCTGTACAAGGACCAGTAGGGTGGGAGTGCAGCTGTTGTGTTGTAGACTTTATTTGTCCCTTTTCCAACTTTAAGTTAGCTACGTGCATAACACTTATACTGAAGCTCTCCACAATGACTAGCTGACACATTAGATTGTGTCTGGCACTGTATCTTATCCCCACACATTTGAATTTGGCTCAGCTGCAGTACCAGGCACAGCCCCGCAGACGAGCACGCTCGGGCTGGTGTCACACTAGCATTTGTATCTGCATGCGTCTGGCAAGACGCAAACGCAGTGCGGTCGCAGACATTCTGATGTGAACGCAGCGGTGATTGTCCGCATGCGTTCACATAGTATGTCATTCTAAATGTGCTCGGCCACCCAATCAGAGGTGTCGACTCCCGGGAGGCAGAGATTAGTTGCAGCAGGGAGGCACAGATCTGCGGCGGCGGCGAAAAAGAGCTTTGCCACTGATCTCCTGCTTTGCCCTTGCTTGATCTCAACCTCCCGGCCGCCGCTGATCTCCGGGAGGATGAGATCAGCAGCGGCGAAGCACTAGATCAGCGGCAGCGACCGGGAAGAAGAAGAAGAAAGAAGGAGAGAGAGAGACACCGGGCACTTACTATGGAGATTTTGAGGTGATCCGCAGCGTCTGCCTGCGCTGTCAAGCAGATGACAAGATCCATTGAGCTCCATTCATTTTCTGTGCGCATGAGGACGCTTGCGTATGAAGCGAGCACTCTCAGACGCACAAAAAATACAACATGTTGCGTTTGGAGGACGCTTATAAAAAACGCACTCGAACGCAAACGCATGTGAACACAGCCAAACGCCGGTACCATGCGTTCCCATGATAAACATAGCAAGGCAATACGCATGCGTTTTGGCTGTGTTCGCATACGCTGCATTCAGAACGCAGAAACCGGCCTCAGCCATCCGGATAAATGTAGGAAATGATCTAGCTACTTTACCTCCTGTCACTGCAAACTTTTAAATAGTTAGCATATTTGTCCCTTCTTCACACATGAAACCTCATTGTTAGAACAAGCAATCTGACATACACAAAATGTCCATTTATTTAGCTTTCTTGGTGCCCACATGCCAGCTAACTATGTCTGGCATTTCTCTGGCTTAGTACAGCACCATGCAAACTCATGAAAAGATGGTATTCAATTCTTTAGTTCAATGTTGTAAATTTATTGCATCAAATTGGGCATCGTACATCTGTGACACGTTTCAGCTCTAAGGGCGGCCTCACACTGCGGCATGATCCGGTCCGGGGCTGTCCGGGATGACCCTGACAGCCGCGGACTGGATCAGCACACAGGACTGGGGGCTAATATGCCCTCCTGTCCGGTGTGCTGATCCAGTCCGCGGCTGTCAGGGTCATCCGGACAGCCCCGGACCGGATCACGCCGCAGTGTGAAGGCACCCTAAGCTGTTTCCACATGTGATTACATGAATGGATCAAGTGAATCTAGATATAATGTTATTTATATAAATATTACAAGAAAATAATGATTGTTGCTGCCTAAATATAAAAAGGATATAAATGTTACTATATTATCATCGCTACTTCAGGAAACAATGCAGCAACAATATATTACTATACATTCCAAGGAATATGTTGCAAATATGCTCGTGACATATTGATAATTTGCTATAATGAAGTTATATCTTACACTTAATGCTTATTGGTGCAGTTACAAACAGGGATGTAACTTCCATAGGTGCAGGGGTTGCAATTACAACCGGACCCTGGAGCCCAAAAAGTTTTTTTGGCCTATATGAAAAGACCAATGCTATTAAAGATGAACAATAATTGAATAATTGAGGGCACTATTGGAGATTTTGCATTGATCCATGAGCTTCAAGATAAGCCAGTGGTTACAAATATATCCAACCCACTAACAATGCGTAAAGCGCTTTATATGAATAGACAACAAAAACAATTAGTACAAAACTATAGTTTTTAATCAACAAATTGTATGTAATGCCAAACTTCCATAGATAAATCGGTAGTAATAGAATGAGAACAAAGAATTATAAAAACCCAATCATTGTGGTTGATCATAACCAGGGTTGTGGAGTTGGAGTCAAGGAGTTGGTGTCCATTTTGGTGGAGTCAGAGTTGGAGTCAGAGTTGGAGTCAGATTTAGAGAAATCGAGGCATCGAAGGTTTGGCTTACCGGCTGCACACGAGAGCTGTGGATTAGGAGTCTGTTTCCATTTTGGTCAAATCAGAGTCAAAATCAGGGAAACCGAAGAGTCGGAGTCAGAGTTGGAATCAGAGGTTTGGCTTACCGACTCCACAGCCCTAATCAGAAGCATAATAAGGTATTAGATTACATCCTTAGAACTGATTCAGTAAAGATAGTTTTAATTATCCTTAGATCCCTTAAACGGGAAATAAAATATCAGTAAAGGACTACATGAAACTCATTATTTCATATTCACGTTTAAGGCCCATAAGTTCCAGGGTTTACACCATATGAATCCAAAAAGCCTCACGCTTTGTGAGTTGGTGAATATGATCTCCCCCACTAGGAGGGCTGCTGTACTTGTTACAAGATTAGGAAACATATTTGGGATATCAAGTACCGTACATATCTAAAGTCCAGTCACATGGCTGCAGGAGATAAAATCATGGCCGTGATGTCGGTAAGCCAAGCATCTGACACCGACTCCATTTCCCTGAATCCAAATCCAACTAACCAAAACAGACACCGACTCCGACTCCACAACCAGGGCCGTGAAGTCAATAAGGCAGACATCTGACTCAGACTCCTCAATTTCCCTGAATCTGACTCCGACTCCACCCAAAATGGGCACCGACTCAGGCTGTGACTCCACAGCCCTGGAAACAATATGGACCTATACTGTATATATATATTATCATTTCAGAAGATACAGACTTATCAAAAAACAGAATAATCTCTTCACTTGAAAAAAAAAACTGTGCCAAAAAGTAAAAATTACAATTAAACACAAAAATCTGATTTACTCAATAGGTAATTTTCTGATGATAGCTTTCCTTGTTATTTGCAATGATTACTGATATGATTGAACATTTTTGAAAAGAAACAAAATCTAGTTATTGTGAACCAGAACCCCAGACATTCAAGAGCTTGAGAGAATTACAATGGACAAAACTTCCAACAGCCAAGAACAAGAAGCTCAAAGGTGGCAGCAAATATGTTTGGAGATTGTCATAGTTAAGCTGAAGTCACATTAGCATATTGCATCTGATGTGAGAGCATTGGATGCGTTATCCTAATGACACCCGGCTCAGACTGCTGCGAGTGTGACCGAGCATCATCTACTGTTATCTGATCCAGCGATTAGATCACAGCTGTAGAGGAGAGGAAGAGAATAATTTCTCCATGTCCTCCATTGTCGGCTTTGGCGTGTATCGCTCTGCACTCGGATACCTGCCGAGTGCAGTGCAGTTTCACTCGCTCCCATAGACTTGTATGGGTGCGGGTGATCTGAGACTCAAAGAAAATCACAGCAAGCTGCCATTTTTCCCTTGGATTTCCTTGCATTTTATGCTAGTGTGACTCCAGCCATAGCAGAGGTTGTCCAAGTATTACAGAATGGAGTCTAATTCTTTCGAAGTCATAAAGTATTATTCTTATTTATTTCTTGTTGCATGTATATTGAGAGGACAAGTATTTTGTTGAATTTATTTGGATACGCTAATATGTACCACGTGTCTATCTACTTATTTCTGAAGATATTGGCTTGTTATGATAAAGGAGGACAATAATGCTGACCACAACTGTAAACACAATATATGAAGACATCAATCTGTATATACTGTACTGTATATGTGGTGTGTTTTGCTGGAATAGAGAAATTAGTGTCCACCTCATCCAGTACAGACCTTGGCATGGCAGTAGGTGAGGAGGCTCACCAGATAAGATGTACTGGCAGAGGTGGAAGAAGAACGTAGAAGAGCAGATATTTCCATCCTGTGTTGAAGTCATCATTACATAAAGCATTTTCAAGTCGCTGTAATAAACCGTATTTACTAAAAGGCCATGAATTAATTTTGTTGATGTGTGACGATAATGAAGCAGGCCACCAGAGGTGAAGCTAATGTTGTGGAGTGAAATCTAACCAGATGCGTAACCTGAAGCTCACGGGTCTAAATGCAAAAGCTCCAACAGGGCCCCCAATAATTGCAACTCTTTAATAGCATTAGTCTTTTTCTACAGGCCAAAAGGGACTTTTGGGGCCCCCTAGGCTCCAGGGCCCGGCACCTATTGTGGTTACGCCGTTGGTGCCAACATCCCAGGGCTGGCAGACCCCAGGTACAATCAAACGATATGTACATCCGTTTTGCAGCATAAAGCACTTTGAAATTAGCAAAATGTTGGTGCAACTTAAAGTTGCCAAAAAATGGTATGACTTTTGAAAGGGATCCTGTCACCCCCAAAACACCTCTAAACCTATTAAAAGCTGTCCCTAGAGCATAGTAACACTTACCCTACACTCCTTTTAGCTCCTAAAAGCACCAAGTAAAACTGAAGATAAATGTTATTACAGTACCTCATTATGGATGATAATGAGTGACTATGGTATTCATAGTCACTCATCCAGGCTCTCCCACTTCATGATATCACGCCTCCATAGGCGTGATCTTGTAATCAGAATAAAATGCGCGCCTCCGCGCCGCTCTGTGGTGTCTCTGCCGGCCAGTAGTGGGGCTGGGTGACGCGAATCGCGTCATTTCCGGCGCCGGGTGACGTAGTACACCCGCGCCGCTGTTGGCTTCAAGACCCGCACTGCGCATGCGCATTTTGAAGCTAACAGAGCGGCGCGGGTGTACTACGTCACCCGGCGCCGGAAATTACGCGATTCGCGTCACCCAGCCGCACACTGCAGCCCAGGCCGAGACAGCACAGAGCGGGGAGGCGCGCATTTTAATCTGATTACAAGATCACGCCTATGGAGGCGTGATAACATGAAGTGGGAGAGCCTGCCAGGGTGACTATGAATACCATAGTCATTCATTATCATCCATAATGAGGTACTGTAATAACATTTATCTTCAATTTCACTTGGTGCTTTTAGGAGGTAAAAGGAGTGTAGGGTAAGTGTTACCATGCTGTAGGGACAGCTTTTAATAGCTTTAGAGGTGTTTTGGGGGTGACAGGATCCCTTTCACACAGTTCCAGCCATCTGTGTCAAAAGAGGTGAAGCATTGGTGGGACAAAGCGTGGCTAAGCCCACAAGTCTATTTCATGAAACGATACATCACGTTAACTAATGCAAGAAAGGCACTTTAGTCCTTCACTGATCTGGAGGAGACGCATACCAGTGATAGGATGCACCAAATTCATTAAAGGGAACCTGTCAGGTGGTTTATGCCCCCCCCAGTTATCACTGTCTGTAGCTGCAGCTTTATAATACCAGTCTAATCATCCCTGTCTGAGCTCATAGTGTAATGTGAAAGGTGGAAAAAAATGCATTTCTACACTTACATTTCAGTCCCCACCTTGGAGGAGGGGGACTGTCTGGCAGGATAATAGTTAACTCACTTTTAACTTGGATAGCTAAAGGACCTGTGGGATGTAACGATCATGTGACCATAATGAGCTGAGCTAAGCCAGCAAAAGTATTATGTTCTATGAGAATTTAGCTCCGCCTATTGTAGTCACATGATCGTTACATCATATCAGGTCTCCCAACATGTTCTAGCACAAGGCTGAAATGTTAACTATTAACCTGCCAAACAGTCCCCGTCCTCCAAGCTGGAGACTGACTGCCTCATTACATAAGGAAATGTAAGTGTATACATTTTTCTTTCACCTTTAACATTACACTCTGAGCTCAGACAGGGATGATTAGAATAGTATTATGAAGCTGCAGCTACAGACAGTGATAGCTGGGGAGGCATAAACTAGCTGACAGGTTCCCTTTAAGTGGCAAATTAGGCGCACCTTACTCCTGCATGCCTTTGCTCATTAAATTTGGCAAGTATAATGCCAGTCTTAATGAATCGGGGTCTATATCCCCAATATGAGCTCTTGGTATCATAACATCAATTTCATTTTTTTCCAGGGCCTTGTTACCAAAGAAAATAAACCTGCAGCTTATCAGACTGCACCGACACCGCTGACTTCACTACGGCTGCAGAACTTCATCATAAGACCAAGGATCTTTGGAAATACCAAACAATCGACACCAGCCTCCTCCACCGCTGCAGCTGTACTGAATGTGTAACCGACATCTGTCCCCAGCTGTATACAGATGGATGTTCTTATATTCAGGTTCTAAGTAATATATTGACTTTAACATATTTACATTTTAACAGGTAATTTTGATGTCCTGATGTTAGGGGTACTTCACACACAGCGATATCGCTAGCGATATTGCTGCAACGTTACAGGTTTAGTGACATAGCAGCGACCTCGGCAGCGATATCGCTGTGTGTGACACTTAGCAGTGATCAGCCCCCCGCTGGGAGATCGCTGATCGGTAACAAATGGCCTGGACCACTTTTCGATCGGTGATCTCCAGCTGGGCATGCTGCATCGTGGTATGGGACAGGGGGCACCAACCAGCGATCCACATTCTGCGGCCGAGAACCTGACAGATCCTAATGACCGTCGGGTGTCGGCACATTGTTGGTAAGTCTGCCTGTCTGGCATCTCACCAGCGACCACGTAGCGACGCACCAGCGATCCCAGCCAGGTCGGATCGTTGTTGGGATCGCTGATGCATCGCTACGTGTAACGGGGCCCTTATGTATGTATGGAATTAGGAAGACTTTCAATAATTACAGTATATAGCTGATAGGACAAATCACAGCCCACAGCTTTAGTATTAACATGGCATAATTAACCAAAAATAGACACTTTGCATTCACAAAATCCAGACTTGCTGTACTACAGTACTTTTTTACAGACGATCCATGGACAGGGCGGGTCTTATGCCATCAAAAACTCTAATAAGCCATTAAAAATGTGCCAAGATTAATGCATATCACTTTAACCATTGGCTCCTCATTGTCATAAAAGCACATTAAAAATTTGTAGGGGTGTCATACTATTCATGATTGATGGCATATGAAAAAGATCTATCATCCAAATGTCAGTGTTGTGCGTCCATCCATTGGGACCTCTTCTGATCTCAATAGGGTTGTTGCCCTCCATTCTTATGAACAGCGCTGAACTATAATGTCGGACATAGTTCACAGAGGACAGAAATGTGTTTGCTAGAAAAATTGTGATCTATTTATTATGTGTATTGTATCATAACTGTGCCATCCTGGGGATATGCCAAAATATTAAAAAATGTGAAAATTAATACACAGGAAGTTGACATGACGGTATAACAATCGTCAAAATTTTATCCAGAAAACTCAAAAAGAAAATTTTTTTCTCACCTTTCAGCCATATGTAATCCAACAACTATTAAAGGGAATCTGTCAGCAGGTTTTTGACATGAAAGCTGATGAACAGCATGCTGCAGGGGTTAAAACACAAAAGTCAACTGTGACTCTCTTATCAAGTTTTGTGCTATTGTTTATGTAAACTAAAGGCTTTATCATCTGTTTATTAGCATTACAGGACTACATTGTCATGCACAGGTTAGTGTGACATGCCTCCTGCAGTGACTGACACCTTACAATGTCTATTGAGAGTCTGGTGTGGGGCAGGGGCAGCTCTCCCAGCTCTGCTACATGGCTGAAGCTAATTGCTTTGATTGTGCCAGAATATTTTCATTCGAATCATGGTGGGTTTACACATCGCGATATCGGTGTCCAACTCCGACCAAAAGTCACGTGGTTCGGGAGTTGGACCCGATATCGTTCGCGTGTTGTACGGTTTGAACGTACAATGCGATGCTGGAACGATGCCAAAACGATATCGGGGTTGAATGAGCGCGCTATTCAACCGCCCGATATCGGATGGCCGTTGTAGCCGCATCGTCCCGTGTGACAGCCCAACTACGATGTGTACGCCCACGTCACCCATTCACTCCCATGTTAACTGGTCGTTCCTGGGTTGGGGGGCGTACACATCGTGGGACGTTGTATCCCGATATCGGGCTGTCTAAACCGGCGATGCGATGGCGGGAAAGGCGCGCTCAAAAAGCTCCCGCGTCATTGGCTCCGATATCGGGCCGATATCGGGACGTGTAAACCCACCATTACAGAAGAAACTAGGGCACACTGCAATTTTGCACTGCCCCATTGCATAACATTGAGTGCAGTCCTTTTTTATTATATTATTATTATGGACAGTCCTAGGAGAAAATAAAAATAAAAAAAATCAGTCTCTTATGTGGTCACAAATTATGTTTTATGGTCTTTTTCAAACTCTATGTACAACTTGATTTGGTAGATATTCTCCTCCATTAGGTATTCGGATGGTTCTAGTGCTGGCTGTATCTGCCCTTACCTCTCTTTATCCCTTCATGCTATTTTCCTGAAACAATAAGAGAATTAGAGATATTAAGTGCAGCCGCATCCCCCTCCTCCATTTCTACTTTACTATGTTACTGCAGATAAATTATTTGTGGATTGCAGAGGTTTATGCACAAGTATGGAGCCTGCAGGCATGAAAAGCACAAATACAACTTGCTAGAAAGTGAGAACGATGCCACTTCAGATATGTAAAACGCTTCTTTTATTCATGTGTACTACCTAGGGTTGGGCGAATCTCTTCAAATTCAATTTAGGCAAATTTGCTCAATTCAGGGCGAGATTCAATTCACATCGACTAAACATGTTAGGGATCAAAGAGTTTAAAAAAATAATAAACTTTAAGGCTGAAGGCACAGGAGCGAGTTTGATGCACAGTGATCAGAGTGTGGTGGAGTGTGAGGTTGTGAGTGCGTGTGTGCTGCGTGTGATGCTGTCATTGGTCCTGAAGAACCGCGGACAGCATTTGCGGTGACTTTAAACTCGCCAGCTGCAGCCGCTGACAGGTCAGGACCGCGGCACCCGCGGTCCTGACTATCAGCAGTGGGAGCTGCGTGCACTGCACACCGGACCGGAGGGTAAATTAGCCCTCCAGTCCTGTGTGCTGATCCAGTCGGCTGTCAGGATCATCCCGGACAGCCCCGGACCGGATCGTGTCCGCAGTGTGAAGCCGCCCTTAGTAAAAAGAAATAAGACTTAACATGGAGAGAAATCCTTTATTTAGAAAAAAAAAACACCCTTTCTCCAATTTATTAACTCACAAAACACTCCTGCAGGTCACTCATAACCCAAAAACGTGATGTCCTACAAGATCCCAGCACTGCTACATTGAGGTTGCAGTGCACGGTTCACATTAAAGACATGACTGATCATTGTGGCCTAAGGAACAAACTGACGGGATCAGCTATTGTGACAGTAATGACGACAGTGAGTTCACCTGAATTATCCAACACCATTGAAGTCAATAATGCAGCAATCCGGCACCACTGACCTCAATAGCAGATTATTGGATTAGGCTATATGTTGACACTTTGTATTTGATTGCAGAAATTTCTGCACTAAATCTCCATTTCCTGGCAGTGTATTTCCACCTTCAAATACATTAATAATGCATGCCAAAAACACCATTGAAGTCAATAATTCAGCACCACAGAACTCAATGCCGGATTAACGGAATTCAGTTCAATCAGTTAACCTGAGGTGAGTTCACCTGAGGTCACATCTGAGGCACCATGGAAAGCGCCAGCTGTGACCTCAGGTCAATTTACTGATGTCGCCACTCTCACAGCTGGGCTCCATCAGTATGTTCCTTAGGCTAACACTACAAGCGTTAAAAACGGAGCGATTTTTGTCGCACGGCAGTCCTGCGAGTGCTTTGTGTATTGTCCTGCGAGTGTGGTGCGAGTGAAATGCGAGTGCGTTTTTTTTGGCCACATCTTGAATCCGACAGCAATGCGTTTTTCTCTCACTGGATTTTCAGGTTTTACAAACAATTATGATCAAATTAGCTGCCGATTGTACAGTAAATGATGGTCAATTGGCTCCTTAATAAGGCTAGGGTCACACTTGCACAATTCTAAGTCCCCTGCGTTATTTGCAGAAGACTTAGAATCTAAAAATTCTAAGTTTTCTGCAAACAACGCAGGGGACTTAGAATCGTGCAAGTGTGACCCTAGCCTAAGCTGCATCACGCTTGTCCCATATTACTGGATGGTCCTGAACAAGCACTAACATCTCAACATTAATATACCGGGACATGATGCAGGATCAGGCTCTGTGGAGGAGGAAACACAGCTTGTGCTTGTAATGGGACCCCAATTGCAGCTGCGCTTCCTGATAAGCTGATGAGTTAACTTACTGCTCCATTTTTCACGCATGACACTCGCCTTGTGTGTTACAATGGTGCATTTTTTTCACGCATCCATTGGCTTACATTGGGCTCTCGCGCGCGAAAACGCGTGCAATCGCAGCATGCTGCGATTGTACTCGCATTGTCCTCGCAATGCGTGTTCAACGCGAGAAAAATGCACCAATATGCCCTGCAGCATTGCTTAACATAGGTCCGAGTGCAATGCGATTTTTTTCACGTATTGCACTCGCGCGAGTCTTACGCCAGTGTGACTTCAGCCTCAGGCTGAATAACCGGTCATATTTGTTAATAAGTTAAGAGAAAGAAGGTGGGTGTTTTTATTGTTTTGGGTTTTTTGTTTTTGAAATAAATGATTTTTCTCTGTGCTTCATTTTATTTCTTTTTACTTACAGGATTAGTAGTGGTGAGGGCGTCTCATAGACCCCTACTCATTACTAATCCAGGGCTGTGTGGCAGATTTTTCAATAAATCACAGTTGTCATTAACTTCTTTATTACTCCAACTGCCACTGCACCAGGGCAATCGGGAAAAGCCAAGATTTGGTGCATCTTCAGGATGGACGAATTCTGTGGTGGCTGCAAACTGCTATTTTTATCCATGGGAGTGCCCAATAAATAACAAGAAGATGCATGGGGTCCCCTGTATTTTGATACCCAGCCAAGATAACGCACACATCAGCTTTTTCTTCATTGTGTATCCAATGATGGGGACTTCAAGCCGTTTTTCTCAATTAATCATGTATTTTTATACTCAACTTCAGGGACCCAATCAGCTAGTGTGAGGGCTACCAATCACAGATGCTGTTACAGAAGGTGGGTGAGGGAAGCAGTGAATATTTAGGAGGCTTAACGAGCAAACCTGGAAGTAGTGTGACAGGCATGCCATTCTCGTTAAGTATGAGTTAACTGCTTTTATCCCAATTTTGCAATGGTAAAGCTTGTTGATTTAAATGCTGCAGCACAGTCAATGAGCATTATCAAGGTGGCCAAACCCGAACACTAACACAGACTTCTCTGAGAAGTCCATGTCCATGCACTAGGTGTCTGGTACGATCCCAGAACTTGACAGTTTGGGTTCACCCATCAATACTCTTCCTACTTTTCCCTCTAGGTCAGGGGTGTGCAGCTCCAGGCCTCGAGGGCCGCACACAGTCCAGGTTTTCTGGATATCCTTAGCATTTGACAGTTGGAATCATCACCTGTGCAGGACATTAAATTACCAACTGTCAAATGCTAAGGATATACAGAAAACCTGCACTGTGTACCGCCCTCGAGGCCTGGGTTGCCCACCCCTGCTCTAGGTGAACCACTGCTCACCTGTCCCCGTGAAGTCATATCGATGGAAGGACCAGATGGGAGCAGGGAGTCGGAAAAAGAAAGTCAAAAAGAAGGGAGTATAACAGATGATTATTATTACTTATAAGCCCCTTCACTGAACTTACAATCCATTAAAATGTTGGCCAGACTGCTGCCATTTTGCTGGCTTTAAAAGAAAGAAAGTGAAATATTTAGATTTAGCTAAAACCACACATTTTTCGAAATTCTGAACAAATTTGATTAGGTTGGAATCAATTCCTTCATTTCTAGTAGCACTAAAATGGCAAAAAACTATATAAATAAAACCATAAGTACACTTTGAGACTTTGTTAACACCTATGTTTTTGACTTCCAGTTCTCTGTTCGCGGCTAGGAAAACTAAAATGGGAAATATCCAAAACAATTCCATTACACAAGTGATTGACATATATCTGACTATAATGAGACCTGTCTAGTTTCCATTACGTGTCCTATTATATACCTGCTGAGTGCCCACCACCCTCCTAGCAGCTTTTGTTGTTTGCAGTGTCAATGTCACGTTGACAATATTGCAGCCTATAATGAGCTAGCGGCTCATGCTAGCGACATGGGCAAAGTTACTAAGCTCAGTGACTGGTTACAGCACTTTCCATGTGACAGTGTAACAGAAAAGAGACACGTGGCAATGGTGGAGGCTCAACACTGGACGAGGCAATGGTTATGACCCAGGAGCTCTCGCCAAATCCACCATTCTCTTATTCTATGAGTAAAGCATAATTTGTTCTGTTTAAAAAGAAAAACAGAAACTTGCACATAGCCGAATTTGCAGAAAACATATGAAGCCCATTACAGTCAATGGGTCCCTCCTGCCTCTATACACATCAGTGCTGTAACAGATCACATTTGGAGGTGAATTCAGAATGGAACGAAAAACATGGGGGTTAGCAAAGCTTAAAGGGTATTCTCAAGTTTGGAATTTATCACCGCGAGGGATAGGAGATAACATCCAACGACCAACCCTGAGAACTGGGGTCTGAAGATCCACAAGTGAATGGATCAGTGGACAATCATGCGCACCGACGTTCCATTCACTCTCAATGGCTCTGCCGTAGATAGCCGAGTGCTGTGTTCTACTGGTCTTCGGCATTACCATGAGAATGAACGGAGTGTCAGTACCACTGCTCTATTTATATGGGGCTCTTTAGAGCCCAAGCTCTGGCGCCAGTACGAGTCCTAGCAGTCAGCTCCCCGGCAATCGAGAAGTGGATAGGGAATAGCTTTCAAACTTGAGAATTCCCCTTTAAGATCTATTTTAAAAAGTTGTTGTTTTATCTCAGAGATCAGAGAAGGAAGATGTACTTTTTTTCTAACAGTTATATTCCAAATATTTTTATGAATTTACAGTTGGAAATTATTCTTAGGCTATATTCACACACACCGCTTTTGATCCATTTTTGCAGTGAACGGATCACTCTAATGGAATCCCAGCAAACAATGGGTTTTCGCTTTTTGACATTCAGACTGAGAAATTGTGCTGCGATCCGTCCAAAAAAAGTGCATGTTACTTCCTGTGGCGCTTTTCTCATCTGTTTTTCACAATAGGGAACCATTCTAAATGGAGGAAAAAAATGCAGCACCCAAAATGCAAAAAAAACCTGACCAAAAATGGATGATCCGTTTTCTGTTGCGGTCTTTTGAAAAGCTGATCCAGTTTTGCAGCAAAAAAAATAGAGAAAAATGCACCAGAAAAACAGAACAAAAACGGTATGTGTGAATGTAGCCTTAGAGGGGCTGTTCTTTATGTACAACATTTACCGTATTTTTCGCATGATAAGACACGCTTCCCCCCCCACACACACACAAATGGGGGGGGGGGGGGACAGGGGTGAGTCTTAACATCTGAAGCTTAAAAAAATTTTACCAATGAGGGGGGTTGCAGGGGTGGAGCAGGGGTGCGGGAGGCAGGTTTCACTGCGCTGTCATTATCCATGTCCCAGCAAGCATTGCCAAGCTGCAATTAGTGCTCTAGTGTCCAGACTTTTAGAAATGGCTGCGGATCTTGGTCTGTGATGCTCTGCCTCCACGGCCACTTTTTGTATGTTTGGACACTAGAGCACAAATTGCAGTATGTGGTAGGGGGCTATGTACCCCCAGTATGAGGTAACTATCTAGCACCAGGATGGGGGGCTATGTACCACCAGGATGGGGGGCTGGGTACCACCAGGATGGGGGATCTATGTACCACCAGTATGGAAGGCCTATGTACCACCAGGATGGGGCGCTGGGTACCACCAGTATGGAAGGCCTACGTACCACCAGGATGGGGGGCTGGGTACCACCAGGATGGGGGATCTATGTACCACCAGTATGGAAGGCCTATGTACCACCAGGATGGGGGGCTGGGTACCACCAGGATCGGAGGTCTATATACCACCAGTATGGAGGGCCTATGTACCACCAGGATGGGGGGCCATGGAACACCAGGATGGAGGGCTATGTACCACCAGTGCTTCCTATAAAGCAAAAAATATGGTACATTTTTGGAGGGTCTGTTGATCATAAATGGAGCCCACGCTAGAACCACTGTGATCGGCTGTACTTTTCGAAAGGGTTACATGTTTGTGCAGTGTCACACAGGAATAATGACACAGTGCCCATTCAAGTCAAAGGGTTTTCTGTGTAGAGCAGGACAGAACAGGTCCTCCAGAGAAACAAAAAAAAAAAAAAGATACTGTAAATATATAATTTAGGGCCAAAACACAGGTATGTAACAGCTTGACTACCCTGATCACAATATACAGCGTACTTAAGGTCCCGTCACACTTGGCGGCGCACCAGCGATCCCGACAGCAATGCGACCTGCCGGGATCGCTGGTGCGTCGCTGTGGGGATCACTGGTGAGATGTCAAACAGTCAGATCTCACCAGCGACGCAGCAACGATCCGGAATGATACGGCGGTCGTTGGGACTCTGTTTCTCAGACCTGTAGTATTGAGATCGTTGGTCGCTGTACCTGTCAAACACAGCGATGCATGCTGCCCAGCGGGACACCAACAATCAAAAAATGGTCCAGAACAGTTTGTAACGAGCAGCGATCTCACAGCGAGGGCCTGATCACTGCTAAGTGTCACACAAAGCTAGATCACTGGCGAGGTCGCTGTTGCGTCACAAAATTCGTGACTCAGCAGCGATCTCGCTAGTGATCTCGTTTAGTGTGACAGGGGCTTTAGGCCTTCCTGCACACATCTAATGATGCTATCATGATGATACTAGATTCCTAAGGCTGGCTTCACATTAGCGTTTGTGTCTGCATGCTGATGGCATGCAGACACAAACGCTGTCAGAAGCAGGGACACTTTGATGTGTCCGCAGCGGATAATGTCCGCCTGCGGACACATCACTATGGAGCCCGGCAGCCAATCGGCGCTGTCCGGGGGCGGGCCGGAGGCGGAGATCAGCGCCGGAGATCTCCGCCCCCCGGCCGCCGGTAAGCTCCGGGACTGTCGGCGGGGAGAACAGCTGATCTGAGAGCTGTTTGAATCTTCCCGCGCCGACACTGTGAGGAGATGTCGGCGCGGGAAGATTCAAACAGCTTTCAGATCAGCTGTTCTCCCCGCCGACATCGCTATGAGATTACAGGCGGCGGGGAGAAGGAGGACAGCAGAGGGTCAGCTGATCTCCCGGTGGCCGTCGGTGAGCTCCTGTGACATCACCGGCGGCCACCGGGAGATTTTTCAATGGGTCCGCAGCGTTCTCCTGCTGTGTCATGCAGAGGACACTGCGGACCCATTGAAGACAATGCTTTTTTTGTACGCTTGGGGACGCTTGCTGATTGTCCAAGCTCCCCAAACGCACAAAAAAACCCAACATGCTGCGTCCCGGGTGCGGATGCTGGACACCGGAAGCAGCAGATATCGTCCGCATCCGCACCCGAACGCAGCAAACGCAGGCACCATGCGTTCCTATGTTAAACATAGGAACGCAGTGCGCATGCGTTTAACTGCGTATGGGAACGCAGCAAAACGCTGCCTTCCCATACGCAAATGTGAAGCCAGCCTAAGAACTAGGAACAATACGGTAGTAGAACTGAATAAAGATACTATAGGAGCTTCTTTGCTGGAGAGATTGTATTACAGAGGGCACAGCAGCAGGGACAGCTCACACACAGCATGTGGATTTTTTTTTAAGAGGCTAGGAGGGGTGTGAAGTTTGGTAGGAACATTACAGAGACTGTGCCTAAAACATAACATAGATACTCATTGTGTTTACAACTAGAACTGTAGAGACAAAAAACAGTGGGCGACGAAACAGAGGAAGCCCAACAGAGAGAGGAAGTAGGGACAAGGTAAAGCCACAAAAGAGACAATAAAGAAACATAATAAACACTAGGGCTGAGCAGACAAATAACAGAAGAGCTCGCAACCGTCGTTACGGGGTCAAATACTGAGCACATTCAAGAAGCATACAAGACGTGATGGAGACTGTTACAGAATCCTTTGTCGAGTGTTGTAAATTTTGTCTTCTTAAAAGTAAGAATCTAATGGTGGCGTCGCAATATCATGAACAATATCGCGCCTACATCACGGGTTTGGAGGCGTGGCTGCTATGTCCAAACAATATCGTAGTGTGTGACACCGAGATATGACGACGATAATGCGTTGTATCGCTCATCGCAGATTTACGATCATGCAATCTGCTGCTTTGTCTAGTGTGACACCGCGATAACGATGTGTTCCGCGATTTCTTCCATTCACTGCTAAAGAATGTAGTAATCCTAACGATGGCTATTCCAGATCTCACCTCGGAATCGCCACATAGTCGGAGACGATATCTCGCCATGTGACAAGTCAACTGCGATCCCGATCCGCATCGCCAAACGAGCGCGATCCCGTGACTTCTATGCAATATCCTACACGATATTGTGACGTGTAACGGTACCATAAGGGCCCTTTTACATGCTGCAACTTTCCAGCGATCACGACCATGATTTGACCTGGTAGGGATGGCTGCTGCATTGCTACGTGGTCGTTGGTGAGATGTCAAACAGTCAGATCTCGCCAGCGATGCAGCAACGATATGGCGGACGTTGGCACCCTGTCACTCTCAGGAGTATTATTATTATTATTTATATGGAGCACCATTCATTCCATGGTGTTGTACATGAGAAAGGGTTACATACAGACAAGTTAAAAATACAATGTACAAAGTGACAGACCGATACAGAGGGTAGAGAGGACCCTGCCCTTGCGGGCTTACAGTCTACAGGGCAATGGGGAGGGAGACAGTAGGCTGGGTCTGCTCAGGTGGTGTTGGAGCACAAGGTCTAATGGTGCTGGAGTGCCAGGTCCAATGGTGGTGGAGCGCCGGGTCCAGTGGTGGTGAGGTAGCACTGTGGTCATTGCAGGTTGTAGGCTGTTCTGAAGAGATGGGTTTTCAGGTTCCGCTTTAAGGTTCCAAGTGTAGGGGACAGTCGGACGTGATGGGGTGCAGAGTTCCAGAGGATGGGGGATGCTCGGACGAAGTCTTGCAGGCGGTTACATGAGGAACGTACAAGTGTGGAGGAAAGAAGGAGGTCTTGGGAGGATCGAAGATTACGAGTTGGAGGATATGGGGAGATTAGTTCAGAGATATATGGGGGGGGACAGATTGTGGATGGCTTTGTAAGTCAATGCTAGTAGTTTGAATTGGATACGCTGGTGAATTGGGAGCCAGTGGAGGGATTTGCAAAGGGGAGAAATGGAGGAATAGCAAGGAGAGAAGTGCATTATTCGGGCAGCAGAGTTAAGGACAGATTGAAGTGGTGCAAGAGTGTTAGCAGGAAGGCCACAGAGAAGGAGGTTGCAGTAGTCAAGGCGAGAGATGATGAGGGCATGCATAAAGATTTTAGCAGATTGGGGGTTAAGGAAGGAACGGATTCTGTAAATATTTTTGAGTTGGAGACGGCAGAAGCTGGCAAGGGCTTGGATGTGCGATTTGAAGGACAAGGCAGAGTCAAGGATTACTCCGAGGCAGCGGACTTCAGGTACAGGGCAAAGTGTGATGTCAGTTATTGTGACAGATAAGTCTGGTAAGGAAGGTGTGTGAGATGGAGGAAAGATGATGAGTTAAGATTTGTCTACATTGAGTTTTAGGAAGTGGGAGGAGAAGAAGGAGGATATGGCTAATAGGCACTCCGGGATTCTGGACAGCAGAGAGGTAACGTCTGAGCCAGAGAGGTAGATCTGGGTGTCATCAGCGTACAGGTGATACTGGAAGCCATGGGCCTTTATGAGTTGTCCCAGACTAAGAGTATAGATTGAAAAAAGGAGGGGCCTGAGGACAGAGCCTTGAGAGACCCCAACAGAGAGGGGATGGGGCGAGGAGGTTGTGTGGGAGTGGGAGACACTAAATGTGCAGTTGGAAACGTAGAAGGAGATCCAGGAGAGGGCAAGGTCAGTGATACCAATGGAAAAGAGGATCTGTAATAAGAGGCAGTGGTCAACTGTGTCAAATGCAGAGGACAGGTCTAGAAGGAAGAGGATGGAGAACTGTCTGTTAGCTTTGGCCGTGAGCAAGTCGTTAGTAATTTTGGTCAGAGCAGTTTCAGTGGAGTGGTGAGGGCAGAAGCCAGATTGAAGTAATCAAAGAGAGAGTTGGATGAGGGGTGTGATGAGAGTACAGTGTGGACATGCTTTTCAAGAAGTTTGGAAGCGAACGGGAGCAGAGATATGGGATGGTAGCTGGATGTAGAGTGTAAGTGGTGAGGTGCGATCTGGAGAGGGGGTGTGCAAGTTTTCCTTCAGTGATGTATGGGAGGAGGGTTAGTGGAGGAGAGGAGTGATCCGGTATACATGGGGGTTGTGGTGGTTGGGTAGCAAAGACTTGTCTGATCTGGTCAATTTTGTTGGTGAAGTATGTTGCAAAGTCTTCTGCAGAGATACGAGAAGTAGGAGGGAGCAGTGGGGGGCGAAGGAGGGAGTTAAATGTGTTGAACAACTGCCTGGGGTTGTGGGATAAAGAGGATATGAGGGTAATGAAGTAGTATTGAGATCGTTGGTCATTGTCCCTGTCAAACACAGCGATGCATGCTGCCCAGCGGGAGCGCAACAACCTAAAAATGGTTCCGAACGATTTGTAACGATCAGCGATCTCACAGCAGGGGCCTGATCGCTGCTACGTGTCACACATAGCGAGGTCACTGGCGAGGTCGCTGTTACGTCACAAAACCTGTGATGTTGCAGCGATGTCGCTAGTGATATCGTTGTGTGTCTAGTACCCCCAAGTCTTGAGTGTAGATATCAGTAATAAGTAACTGTACTTTTACACCATGTAAAAATCTAAGGCCACTTTCACACTGGCATACTTGCAAATCTGTGTCCATCAGTTTTAAAACTGATCCATTATGGCCTCCCATGTTAGGATGCCAACGGGTGTCCACGGAACGTTTTTTTAACAGATCCATCATCAGTCACCAGAGATAGGGCTGGGAGGAGCTGTACCTTGCTTCTGAGCATGCTCAGTACAGCAAAACGGATCCGTGTCACGGATCCATTTTTTTTTACAGATCTGTCCTCCATAGAGCTCCATTATAATGTCATACGGACACCTACGGATCTGTATCTGTCCATTGCTGTCCGTGATCGTCAAGGAAGCCCAGAAACGGAGCAGTCTCCATTTCTGGGTACATGAAAAAAGCTGACACAAACGAATCAGTTACAAAAATGAGACAACACGGGTGGCCAAATGCCCATAGGATAACATGGGATCAATAACAGATGCATGGCCCTCAGTTTCAAAACGGATGGACACGGATTTGCAAAATTGCCAGTGTGAAAGCAGCTCAATGGTAACAAAGAAGCATTGAGTTTGCTTGGCAGGAACAACATAATGGCGGTATGTATCTAACTGTACTTTATGTCAGGCCCCCTTCACACCACATTTTTTGCCTGTCCATGTCGATCCTTTCATTTGAAGGACCAGACGGACAGGCACGGATCTGTGCAAATGGATGACACTCCCGGATTTTTTTTTTGACTGATCTGTTTTTCTCCATAGAAAAGCATTAGCAATTACTACGGCCATACGACATAATGGTAATGAGAGAGAGAAAGAGTGAGAGAGAGAGGAAGACAGACACCTGAATAGAACTAGGGCTGGGAGAAGCTGTACCTTGCTTCTGAGTATGCTCTGTACTGCAAACCAGATCTGGGAAATGGTCCTTTTTTTACCGGATCCATATCCATAGACCTCCATGTTATGTGCGGCGGACCATGCCAGATTAGTTTCTGTTCGTTTTTGCCCGCTGCGCCCAAAATTGGAGCAGTCTCCGATTCTGGGTACAGGAAAAAACATGACACAAACGGGTTCCTGAGTAAATTGACACAATTGGATGGCCATATAAGACCAATCCATGCCCATAGGGACACATGGGAGGCAAAAACGGATCCCTGCCTATCCATTTCAAAATGGATACACACAGATCCCCAGAAATGTGGTGTGAAGCCAGCCTCAGACACAAATCAGAAGCAGACTTTCCGGAACCGGAATGATTACTGGAAATCAACAGATTGCTGCTGGATCTCTTCTAACGGTTGATTACTGGACATGCCAACAGATTGATGCTAGATCCCTTCTAACGGAGACTTACTGCACATGTTAACAGATTGCTGCTGGATCCATTCTAACAGATGATTAGTGGACATGTCAACAGATTGCTGCTGGATCCATTCTAAGAGATGATTAGTGGACATGTCAACAGATTGCTGCTGAATCCCTTCTAACGGATGATTACTGGACATGTCAACAAATGACTGTTGGATCCCTTCTAACGGATGATTACTGGACATGTGTGCTCAGGCTAAGTTGTAAATGTTCGGACAGCTGCACGGAGCATTTCGCACAACCCAGATGACTTTACACCGGCCATTTAAATTCTGAAGGATTTTTTTTATTTCAAACCCGCTTATAAATGTACAATCTTGAGGGAACAAGGCGGTGCTGAAATGCTCCCTGCTCCTTCCAGCACTGAACAATGCACATATTTTATCAGTAAGGTCTGCAATGAGCTCATTTCCACTTTACATTAACCTGAAACCTTGACAGACCCCTCGGCCGCAGCATTAGGCCGTGAGAGCAGCGGGAAGGCAGCCGTAGGAGAACTATACAAGGTTTCCTTCTATTTCAAAAATGATATTACTGTTTATCCTTGACTCATTATTAGATAACCGCTTCTCGTCTAGCAGTGCCGGTTAAGTCAAAAGGACAGATTTGTGTATTTGTGCTCGGTACGGATGGGATCCAAGGACAGCTGGTGAACTGGCCTTCGACTGCCTACAAGCAGATGTTTTCTGCAACCTGTGCAGCGGACAGAAAAAACACCAAGAAGGAACTGCCAATATCGGATACAAAGGTTGACTTACCGAATTATGTCACACATGCTCTGCAGACTTTCCTAACCCGCCATTTGGGTATTTTTTTATTATTTCAACATTCACCCCAATCTAATGGGAGACACTGAAAAAAGCAACACATAAATATTAATGGATCATTTCGGATTTATTTAAAAATGGCTCTTAATTTACCAGAGTCCCCAACGCCTTGATCAAGCAGGTGACAATTATGGAGGTAAAAAGATCAGCCTGTCTACTAAAAGCCCTGGAAAGCTATAATTTCTTCATTAAATGTTCATTTCAGTGGCTTTTAATATATATGATCAGTTTACGAATGTAAAGTCATCTGGTGGCAGCAGCAAGAGTTAACCCCTCATTGCAACCAATGTATTCTAGACGTGAAAGTGAGGACACAACTACCTGAATCCTACAGTGATAACATACAATAGAATTTACTTATTAATAATTAATGTAGCGAGATGTACAAACCTGACAACATGTATAAAAATTGTTCATAACTCCTAAGCGGCCGTCACACGCTAAGATATCTCTTGCGATATTGTAAGCGATCACGTGCACGCGCGATCGCTTACAATATCGCTCACATCGCTGGTGAGATGTCACACAGACAGACTCACCAGCGATGTGGATCCGCGATCTCGCTGGTAACTATGGTACACATCGGGTTACTAGGCGCCGTGCGTCGCTTAGTTACCCGACGTGTACCATAGTTACCATCTCCCAGCATAGGCTCTGCCGCTGGGAGATCGATCATCGTGGTGTTATACACCACGATGAAGCAGATCGCTAAATCGTAAATCGCTAGATCTGAGGTCCGGAGCTCAGATCTCGATTTTGCGATTTGATCAGATCTCGTTCGTCGTATCTTGCCGTCACACGCACAGACATCGCTTACGCGATGTTTAATCTGCCGCGTTCAAGCGATATCTTGCGCGATATCTGTGCGTGTGACGGCCGCTCTAAAGTGAGTTTGTCAGCCAAGACTGATGGTATAAAATATGCAGATAGGGTACGGATTCATCAAAGCTTTCAGGTCAGAACTTTTGCATAAAAGCTTTGAAAAGTTGTACAATTTAGCTAATTTTGGCATTTTCCCGCTAGTTTCTCTGGGTTCAGATAAAATGGGCAGGGGTGAGGTTCTAAGGGTATCATGTTTATAGGCGCTATATCCCCTACAAAGATATGTACTCAGTTTATACTGTTTGTATGCACGGACTCCCTTTATATCAGTTGAGTATGAGGTGCAATGTCCAGATGGTTTAAGCAAGTGATACCACTTAAAGAGTTTTAGTTACAAAAATGACACCTTTATTAATTAAAAGCAGAACAGTATTTGTTAAATGCAATGAGTTTTAGTTAGGAGATCCCAAAAGATCCCCGTAATCAAGCGTTGCGAAACGAGCGTAGGGGGCTCTGCTGGGCGAGGCATTGCAGGGTGAGCTGAGGAGGACCACCACAGGCACAACTTATGGGTAAGTGGCAATTAATGAGATAGTTGTCATGATAATGATACTGCCCAAAAGGTTGTTGATGATTATTTCCATTGTGATACTTGTGTAATTGTGGATAGACTCTCTGTGGATAGACTACTTGCCCTGCAGTATCTTTTGGGATCTCCTAACTAAAACTCATTGTATTTAATGAATACTGTTCCGGTTTTAATTAATAAAGGTGTCATTTTTGTAACTAAAACTCTTTAAGTGGTATCACTTGTTTAAATCAGTTATGGAGTGTTACTAAGATATATCCAGATTGCACACCACTATGGTAGACTATTAGTGACCATGCAAAATCTAAATGATGGTTGGTGTGGGTTGTTTTTGAAAATACTGTCCAGATGGGCCCGAGAGTCTCCTGACCCAAACTCAACAACCACAAAAGCATATATGAGACTGGTGAGTTTAGGACAGAAAACCCACTGCTAGTTTGGGCATTGCAGTCCGTATTCAGATCGAAAATGTAGGACTTGTGAACTAAAAGGTCAAACAAATACTAAGCCATTTAGCTCATTAAAGAATTGTCACGCTTGTGTTGTGCCCTGTTGCGACCTCTGGGTATCTGGGATTAGAAGGTCACGGCGTCTGGCTGATCGCAGGTCCTCCTAGCTCTCCCTATGCTGGTTATTGATCTTCTATACTGACCTGTCTGGTGAAGTTGTTCCATTAGAAGCTGTGAAATCCCTTTCTGGAGAAGCTGTGGAGTTCTTTTGCTTGTGCTGTGTCCCACTTTGTCTCTCTCCCCATGTTGTCGTCTTGCAGTAGTAAGACTAGTGTCTTGTTGCCCTATTCACTGGCTATGGCTAGCCCAGGGTCAGCCAGGGCCTAGGCACATGATCGCGCATGGGGGAAAGGACCCGTCTAGTCATGATAGGGAGCTCAGGGTTCAGGCTTAGGCGAATCTTAAGGGGTGACCTCTCTCCCTTTCGCCAGGGCCTCCCTTTTACCTGGTGCCCATAGACTCCCATGTTATGTGTGCCGCATCACCCCAGATCCGGGGAGGATCCGGTTTTGTTAGTTTTTGCCACCAGACACAAAAAATGATGCAAACTCCAACTTTGTGTCAGGGGCAAAAAACAAATAAAACTGGATCCTCCCAGAACACCACAACACTGGATGGCAAATAACAGCCAAACGGCACCATAGGGACATATGGGGGGCAAAATCGGATACGGTTCTGTCCGGTTCACATTAGACAGACCCAGACCTGAAAAATCGTGGAGTGAAGAGGGCCTAACTTTTCACAAACTTTGAGTCAAATGAGAGGTTCCTGAAAAAAGCTAAATTCTGTCTGCACTGGTACAAGAAGATGGAAAGCTCTGCAGACTTTGCCTTCAGAGAATAAGAAATTAGATCAGTCCTGTCTCTATCTGTGGATAACACGCTCTTCATCTTTTATGTTTGTCATTGTTTCTTTGTTACAGAAATGAAATAAGTGCTGTATGTTCCAAGACTTGAATCGCTGCCATCTCCTCAGGGATAAATTGTGATCTTGGCTACATCCAATCCCATAATGCAACAAACAGAAGGCAAAGTATGAGAGGTCTAGATGTCATTCTGACAATCAAGTCAACATTATTGAAATGGGTTTGGGAAGATTTTCATTAATAGAGTTGGACAGAAAATATTTAACAAATGTTAAACAATAGTAACTTTCATTAAGTTTGTTCTTACTGTCTGGTGCACCATGACGTACTGTACGCTTTTGTACATGTACATCATGTAGATCACACAGGAACACACAATTGAAATTAGAAAAAAAAGTGCGATCATGGCCATTAACACCAAAGATGCCACAGTTCACAGTGATTATAGCATCTAAGGTGTTTTGACAAGGGAAGGTACCTGGTAACCCAATAATGACCCACACCGATTGCAAGCACTAGTGCAACCAGGGTCTAACAACGGCTCCCAGCCGGGTTTGCATCTGCCTATTAAGCCACAACTTGTGTGGAAAAAACAAGCTCTCACACAGCTACATACACATAAAAATAAAATAAAAACATAATAGCTGGTAAAATGAAGTTGAGAAAGCAAATAAAAAGAAACACTCAGTCTTTTACCCCACAACCCTAAAGGGTTTGCTCACAAGGGGCGGATACACTCCAAAATTTCTGTCCAGATTTTTGCACTGAAATTTCGCAGAGATGAGAGTTTTCCATATTTTAGTCCCAACCTATGGAAAAGTCTATGAGGAAATTAAATGGAACTCCAGTGAGAAAACCTTTTAGTACAGTTCCTTCCCTCCCACATGATGAAGCAGAGCTGTACATTGCAGTTCTAGGATCTATAGATCACTTATAAATTGATAAAAATCACTATCTGCTCCTTAGCTCTGACCCTCCTCATGGGACAGAAATTTTCAGGCAGCTTCTTGCAGGAACAAAAAGCAAGAGTGGGAGGGGGGGAAGGGATGTGGATGCTGGGAGCTGCAGGATCATCCTACATTCTAACCCTCTCACACTTCTGTATAGGGAGGGGGCGTGGTCACTGACACCATGCTCACACTACAATTCTGTCCATGAAATACCATCCTATGTGACAGGGGGGTCCAGGCTTGAAATAGAAATTATGTCACCAAGCAGAAGGAAATACATGCTGTGATCCTCTGCTGTATGATGATGAATAATGTGTACTGTTATTGTGGGGACTGGGAGCACAGGCAAAGCATTACACTGATCGATTCAGCTCTGCATGGTCTCCCCTCCCCACTAGGGACATGGTATCTACCTATCTCTCCAACTTTCAATGGATCATCATCATCACTCACTGGGATGTAGGATGATCCTGCAGCTCCCAGGTCCACACCCCCGACACACCACCTGTTCTCTGCTGCTGCATGAAGCTCTCAATTTTCTGTCCAATGAAGGAGTTCTATTACATCCTAGAACTGCAGTATGCAGCTCTGCTTCATCATGTAGGAGGGCAAGAACTGTACTGAAAAGTTTTCCTCCCGGAGTTCCCCTTTAAATGGAACCTGTCACCCCCTTTGGGCATTTTAAATTATGCCCACCAGCATTTACATTATGTAAGTGGGGTTACCGTAGTAACCCCTGTATGTGCCCAGACTGGCCCCTCATACCTGAAATATGCACTTTTATTAGGTCCAGAGCTGGCCTCCTACTGAGACTGGTAGGATGTTGTTTAGACCAGGTGGATGATGTCCTCGCCGCCCCTCCAGCTGCTAAACCGCCCTGCAGTTTTCAAATTTCCCGCCCCTCTACCAGCGCAGTAATGACAGCCACACTCACGCGGCAAGTGGAAGGGGTGACCACGGTGCATTTAACAGGCCGTTGTCTTGCGAGACTTCACAAATCTCATGAGACATCGGCAATATGAATGGACTGCGCAGGCGCGCCTGTCTGTGCCGATGTCTGCGAGATTTGTGAAGCGCCACTGCATAAATAATGCCAAAATTACAGTACTGTGAACATAGCCTTACAAGCACTTTCCCAATATACTACTGCTACCTACCCTGGTCCTATAAGCTCATCTCTCTGAGGTGGATAGTACCTTTATTGTTGTAGATTTGATCCTTCCAGTCTGAAAACCAGAATCGGACAATCAGAGCTGGGCACATCACTGGTGGGGCTCTGAGGAGAGTCAAATGCGAGTTGGAAATGCCCAGACTGTTGTCACTTACACAGAGGCAGCCCCGCCCTCACCACTGACGTTGCCCTGCCTCCAGTTGGTCCCGAATCCGAGCTGTAGACCGAAAAGATAAACGGTTTTAGAACAGTACAATTTGTATTTTTTTCTTAGTAATCTTAGAGATAAGCTTACAGGAGCAGAGTAGATAGAAGTATATTAGGAAAGTGTCAGTTAGGCATGGTAGGACAGAAGAGTGGGTGTCACACTAGCAGTGGAAAACCTCATTAAGCATACTTGCCGATAAAGGTGGTAATGGAGGATTTGGGGTCCCATTTTAAGAATTGCATTGGATTCCCATTTCAAGTTTTTGCAAGATTTGCACTGGATCCAAAAAGTTACAGTTTTGCCTCGGACCACAGTGTCTCTTAGGAACCCCTGAAAGTGTTAATGGCATCCCTGTTACTTCCTCCGATATGGATTCAATGCGTCACATATAGGGAATGAATCACCCACAATACGATTCTGGGAAAGAAGATGCTGGGAAAAGTCAGAGCTAAAACGTATCCTTTTTTTTTGCATAAAGTAGAATAATCCAACTACATAACGACAACAATTTATATCTCCCAATTTACTTACTTCTTTTTTTTGTGCTTTAGAATTGTGCTGGGTTTTTTTTTTAGAAGTTTTATAAGGAAAGTCATACAAGATGTGGCATTAAAATTTCTCCCTTAAGCATTGTTTTAATTGTCTGAAATTTACAAGGAAGTTGTGACTTTCATACTAATGTAGAGCAAATTGTTACACAGCTCTTCTAGTTGGTTTAATGCATATCACTGGGCTGTCTCCGGGGGTAAAGTAAGTGTTTTATCACCTCAAAGGCTGCAGAGGAGATTATACAAACATGTAATGCCAAGCATAGAAAATGGAGCGCACAAATCAATTTCCTCTGTCTCCTACTGTAAAATATAAAAGCGCTTACCGATATTTTACAATTCGTTCTTCAATAATAAGTAGTGATTGGCCATCTAGAAGAGGATGGACATTTTCTATGATGATCTAGTGTTTGCTTGTCAGAAATACTCTAGTATAGCAATGTACAACATCCATAATCCAAGCTGTGCTATGGAAGCCGAGGCCAACCATCGCTGTTGATAGCATTTACAGGTCTTGTCTAGCATTAGGATGATGGCCGGTGGATGTATCATCAGTCTAGGTGAGGGGTTGAATCCCGACACCCGCAATAATCAGGTGTTATCAGATCTCAGGACTGAAGGTAGTGTCACACCAGGCGATGTCGCCCGCGACATCGCCGAAAAGTGACGTAACAGCGATGTCGCGGGCGATATCACAAGTGTGTCGTGCTGTGTGACAGTGCGACGCAACTGCAAATTATCGCTTGTCACAGGTTGACAGGTTTATGAACATGTTCATAAACCTGTCAACCTGTGACCAGCGATTAGGCTGGATCGCGCCGTCTGACACTGTTGGCGGCACGATCCAGCCTATATTGCAGCGTTCCTGAGCCATCGCTCGCTGGGCTGAGCCCAGCCCAGCGAGCGATGGCTCCGCCCACATCGCCGCCGCGTCACCGGCAACGTCGTGCCGTGTGACAGCTGGCCTGCGATGTCGGAAGCGAGCGTGCACCTGCACATCGCTTCCGACATCGCAGGCCAGATCGCCACGTGAGACACCACCTTGCCAGACGTACCAGTTTACTGAGCTGAGAACATTGTTTACACTGATAGCACCTATGAGGATTTAGTTTTTGATTGGATACCAACAAATCCTGATGGATGCCATTGACTTACAATTGGGTTTGTAAGGTTGTCATAGGTGCTTTGCTATTTTTGACTAGATGAACATTTCTGCAGACTGCGTTATTCTCACCCTGAAAAAAATCATAGAAACTGCTCATATAAGCAGATATTCTTTCCGGTAAACTTTCCCCAAAGTAACATTTGATTTTTGACTGATCATCAACAAACTCTCAAAGTTATAATAATACTAGGCCTCATATAGGCAGCACAGGACTTCCCATGCTCCATGGCAGGCAAGTTCTCTACATACAGGAACCAGTGAAGAATGCCATGATTATGTCGGATTCATGCCTCCTTTTGATGTTGGATGAATTTGAGACGTAGTCTACCGACATCATCAAATGGTGGACGACGCCGGTGGTAACGTGAGGTTTCCACGGAGCCTTTGGCAGTGGAGGGTGAGAATGTGGTCGCAGGAGAGGCAGGGGCCGTGGAAAAGGACGTGGGGCCCGAGCAGGCAAAGCTAACAACAAGGAATGGGTTCAAGTCACCAAACGTGGCCATTTGGTCAAAGACATGAAGATCAAGTCCTTGGAGGAAATTTACCTCTTCTCTGTGCAAATCAAAGACTCTGAGATTATTCACTTTGTACTTAACTGCTCTCTGAAGTACGAGGTCCTGAAGTTTAAGCCTGTGCAAAAGCAGACCCAGACAGCACGCAAGTTCAAGGCTTTTGTGGCTATCGGAAACTTCAATGACCATGTTGGTCTCGGTGTGAAATGCTCCAATGAAGTCACCACCACTATCCGAGGTGCCATCATCCTGGCGAAGTAGTCAGTCATGCCCATGCGCAGAGGCTACTGGGGTAACAAGATCAGCAAGCCGCACACCATGCCCTACAAGGTGACCGGATGTTATGGCTCTGTCTTGGTGCGTCTCATCCCTGCACCCAGGGGTACCGACATAACCTTCGGTCCTGTCCCTAAGAAGTTGATAATGATGGACGTTATTGATGATTGCTACACCTCGGCTAGGGGCTGCACTGCCACCCTGGGCAACTTTACTGACACCACCTTTAATGCCATCTTCAGGACCTACAGCTACCTGACCCCAGACCGCTAGAAAGAAACAGTCTTTACCAAGTCTCCATACGAAGATCTCCATGTAATCTGTATAGGACAGTCTAAGGCTATATGCACACGTACAGGATTCATTGCAGAACTTTCTGCAACTCTTGGCAAGAAAACACAACAGCAAAAATGTGTTGTTTTGCTGCTGTTTTGACGTGTTTTTATTGCAGCTTTTTCCCATATATTAATATGGGTGAAATCTGCAGCAAAAATGCTGCAAGAATTGACATGCTTCAGGATTGGTTCTGCACAAATCTGATAGTCAAAAATACTCAACGGAGCATTAAACTTAGGATTCTCATTAACTTTTCTGGCATTAGGATTACCTTCAGATTCTGTGACAAATCTGCACTCAAAAACTGCAATAAAAACGCAACATGTGCACACAGCCTTAATACATACCCATCAAAAGCCTATGCATGAGGCCATAGTGTGCATAGGGGAGACAGAAAGCACACTCTTATGAAGTGACACAATTTTCTCAATGCACCTAAGGAAAGAGGAAAGCAAGACCACGTATAGTCAAGGACGAAAGCGTTGCCATCCTTTGTCATTTTATTTCCTTTGTATATATTGAAGCAACACAAGAAAAACTGAGAAAAAAGGCAAATTGAACATAATTTCAGACAAATCCCCAAGAATGGGCCACACCAAAATGATAGCACCTTTCCAAAATTGTGGGAAACAACTTTGTTTCAAGCAAGTAATGCTGATTCAAACTCATATGTGGCAAGTAAAAGGTGTGGGCAATATGAAAATCACACCTGAAGCCAGATAAAAAGGGGAGAAGTTTAGTCAATCTTTGCATTGCATTGTATGTCTGTGTGTGCCACATAAGCATGTAGAACAAAAAGAGGAGAGAACTGTCTGAGAATTTGAGAACCAAAATTGATGAAAAATATCAACAATCTCCAGAGAACCTCATGTTCCTTTGCCCACAGTGTGCAACATACTCAAGACGTTTACAACCCATAGCACTGTAGCTAATCTCCAGCAGAAAAAAACTTATTAAAGGTGGCAACGTAGGATAGTCTGGATGATGGATAAGTAGCTTCAATCAAGTTCCAAAGAAAGAAAAAGAAAAAAAAAAAATTAATACATCTTGGCTGCTTTCACATCAGTGTTTTACACTGATCGCGGCATTTGCGTTGTAAAAAACGCAACTGCCACGATTACCACATAACGGCCGCACTTGCAGTACACTTGTCCCTATACAATGTCTATGGGGCTTGCGGCAGGTGTGGCAAATGCGATATCGGCACTTGTGGCAGGTGCGGCCGCAAAATAAAACGCGGTATTTTTTTTGTGGCTGCAGCTGCTGCAACCACACTTGCCGCACCTGCTGCACACTTACCGCAAGCCCCATAGACATTGTATGGGGCTTGCCGCAAGTGAACTGCAAGTGCGGCCGTTATGCGGTAATCGCGGCAGTTGCGGTTTTTTCACCGCAACTGCTGCGATCAGCGAAAAATGCTGATGTGAAAGGGGCCTTATTTTGTGGACAATCACAGTAAAATAAAGATCTTGTGTTTACATTTCAAAGACTCTGCTCGATTGTCCAATCCTAATAGAACGTTACACATAAAGAGGAAAGGGCTCATTTAATACTATCCACCATTATTTTTCACAAAAAACCTCTGTGATCACTTCTGTTATCGTTTATAACAAAATAAATGCTTCTAAAGCGGCCGTCACACGCTACGATATCTTGAAAGATATCGCTTGAACGCGCCAGATTAAACATCGCTTGAACGATGTCTGTGCGTGTGACGGCAAGATACGACAAGCGATACATGATCAAATCGCAAGATCGAGATCTGAGCTCCGGACCTCACATCTTGCGATGAACGATTAAACAATCTGCTACATCGTGGTGTATAACACCACGATGAACGATCTCCCAGCGGCAGAGCCTATGCTTGGAGATGGTAACTATGGTACACGTCGGGTTACTAAGCGCGCGCGGCGCCTAGTAACCCGATGTGTACCATAGTTACCAGCGATCTCGCTGGTCCACATCGCTGGTGAGTCTGTCTGTGTGACATCTCACCAGCGATGTGAGCGATATTGTAAGCGATCGCGCGTGCACGTGATCGCTTACAATATCGCTCATGATGTCGACATGTGTGACGGCCGCCTAAGTAATATCTCATGGTGGTCTCTATTACACGCTTTAATAACGGACAATATAGAGCAGCCAGTCACAAGTGTCTATTCCACTTGTCAAGTATTCAAAGACAAAGGGCCTCGTAATCAAAGGTGTAGATCAAGCACCTGCTCTCAACATGAGAAGAAAACCAAGTCACCACTAGAGTTTCTAAAGAAGGGAACAACCAAATCTTGTAGAATCCAATTGACATTATAAGTCAAAATAATGGAGAAATTATGTAATCATTTACAACTCAATATTTGATAGGATTCAGTAAATGTTCACCCTACAATATATGTAAATAAGCTACTTGTAGTGGTGGTGGTTCCATCACTGAGTCTGCCATTTTGCCAATAAAGTGTATTGTGCATGTTGCACTATTTACGCCTGTAAAGGCGTTTTTACATCACAAATATTTAATAGTTATTCTATATCAATGGGACCTGCCATGAACAATAGATGTTGGACCCTCTTCTATTACAAGAACAGGGTCCTGTCTGAAATGGAGACTTGGTCACACACAGGCAACTATCTCCACTCATCTGTATGAGAGTCTGAGAAAAGCGAGCAAACACACCCTGCAAATGTTAAGAACTTCCATACGAATCAAGGAAAAGACTGGCGCAGGCTCCGGCCACACAATGAGCTTAATTCTTGAGGATCATAATGAGAATAACCATGGGACAAAGTTAAACAGCGGCTCCCTGAACATGAATTTTAGTACCATAGAATACTGGTCCTACATCGGTGTCCTAGTTTACCCCCTCGGAAGAACTGAACACTGTGTGTTTGTGATGGACTTTATATGTAGAGTGTGACAGTTCCTTCTGTCTTCTTTTGAGGCTTCTAGATAAACTACTTGGGATGCTGGACAGCTCCTTTCCGAGAGTCAATCTCAGCTGTACCTGACTATTGGCAGATTCCTTGTTCTACAACTCAATGGCTTCTATGTAAGCTTTCTGCATTCCTGACTACCGTTCCCTTATCTCACTAGCTGCAGCTCTCCAACTCTCCAGCGTTAATTATGTGCCAAATCCAGATTGTTTCCTGACTACTGCTCTGCTTCCTTTAATATTACCTGAATCTACAACCATACAATTTCAGGCTGTTCAGCCATAGCACTCCAGATTATCACAAACCTGGGGATTTAACTGTGAAGCCAGTATAGACTCGGTATGTGCCATCAAATACAAGTAGAGTAAATCTACAGTGTGTATCGGGCACTAACAACATAGGGCCCTGTGCTACAACAACATACGTGCTCCATACTCTCCAACAAGTCATTATAGAGCACATCCTTCATGTTTCTCTAACAAAACCCTGAAATCAGTTAATTTCTCTGGTGGTTTGCATTCCACCAGTAATTGTGAGCTATGAAACCCATTAGCTTAGTCCCTTACATGCAATCTAATTGACAGACAGCATTATTTTCCTTCATAAGATGGCAGCCAGCTCCATATCTATACAATTGCAGTGCAGAAGCACTAGATGCACATTATGATGATGTCCACCCATGGGGGGGGGGTTATATATTGAAAGTAAACATCATTAATTATGATACAAGGCAGAACTAATTTAATGTGTGACCATAAAAAGGCCTCCAGTAAAATAAACTAGTATATATAAGCTAGAATGTATAAGTTACATGCCATCCACCAACCATATTACAATTTAGGAATCCTCCATAAAATCGTACAAATGGAAGAGCTGGATAGATTAGTGGTGCAACATGGCAAGAAGAATGCTCTGTTTGTCAGGTCTATACCAGGAGTACATTGTAGGGATAAAACTGTAAGGGCACCTTTACACGCCGCAACCGCGGCAAGGAATCTGACCGGCGATGTGTCGCCCTGGCACCATCGCCGTCAAATTGCCTTGCAGTTGCGGCGTGTAATTTTGGAATTTGGCGGTGATAAAAAAGTTGTTGCCCGGTTCCGATTTCACAGCACTGCTCCAAAATCAGAGACAATCATGAAGGCGACATTCCCGGCTTTTGGCGTGTGAACGGGCGATAGTGATGGAATCTGCGTCACCTGTTGATTTCCCGTAGGTGTGCCACAGCGTGCTGGAGACCACGCCATGTCAGCGATGATTGGTGGTGGCTAGTGTTCCCATTGGCTGTCACTTGACACCGCACCATATTTGAAGAGCTGTCCATTCACCACCACACAATGGCAATGGCGTCATGTATTAGCCAGCCTTCCAGCGCAGGCTGCCCAATCATAACTTTATTACGTTGTCTAATCAGCGTGTTTGGGGCGCGGTATACACCAGTCTGCCATGCCTATGCTCTCGCGGCGCTGAACATGTACGCCCACATTCCTTTGGGGATTACGGCGTGTGAAGCAGCGAAGGGAGTCTACCGGATGTTTCCCGCTGTTGGTGTGGTGATTTCTGGGGCAACACATCGCCTTAGGTTGAGGGCGAAATTGCGGAGTGTAAAAGCGCCATCGGCAATCTGAGGCAACCATCAAAAACGTGCATGTTAGATTGCCTCCTATCGCCACCAAAAATTGCAGCGTGTAAAGGTACTCTAAAGCAGGAGAGAAACCAAAAAGCAAAGGGAAATCAAAATGAGGAATGCCAACTGGGAAGCAAAGCAATACAGTAAGATGTTCACAGGAGCTAGTCAAATTATAACTGGCAGTAGACAGCAGGTTTTTAGGAGCTTAAATAGCTTGAAGCCCCACCCCCGCCCAGGCCAAACAGGAGGAAGATAACACTGATAAAAGTTAACGCTTGATCTCCCAGTACAGATGGAACTACAATCCTCAGAGGACACAGAATGAGAGTCTTTGCCTGATGTCAACTGCAACAACAGTGTAGCACCGCCTGGCTGATAGAACAAACGCAGGAACAGCAGGCACCGACGTAGCAGTTTTTGCAATATTATGATATTGACGATTTATCCTTAGGACATCATTGTCAGATTGGTGGGTGGCCCGGCACTTTGAACCCCCACCGGTCAGCTGTTACCACCTCCGATGAAATGAGCAGATCACCACATATCCGTACACGGTTTATTGGATGGTTCGGGTGATCTCCTATTACTTTTACCAATAAAAATTAATGAATATAAGAAATATGCAAATAAATAGAAGCTGATCTTTAGTACCTGGCAGCAGCTACTACACAGTGTATGGGGCTGTGATGTTTTCCTCCATTCACTGTTTACATCTGCCTGGAGACAATAAGAGCCGATTGGTGGGGGTGCCCGGAGTTGGACCCCACCGCTTTGATGGTAAGGAATTTATCCCATGAACACAGGAGATGATGTAGGAAAACCTCACTGGAATATGTGGACTACAGGCACCCTAAAAGCTCTTCCTTGTCAATAAGAAGCTACCAATGTATCATGCAGTACAGCAAATAGGTAAAGGAAGGAATTTTATTATTTCGAGAATGCAATGTCCAGTATGTATATAGACTGCTACAGTAAAATGAGAGATGATTTATTATCTTACAGGAATATGTTTACTGAACACCGATATTGAGAAGACTGGCTGGAAATTTGTAGGTTACCCATAGTTGAAGTATTTCTAGTAATAAGTACCTGAGAGTAATTTTGCAGTAATGTCCCCCCCCCCCCTTCTCTTCAACCGCCAGTGCACGTTGAGGAGAATCAAGCACTACACATAATAGGGCTCAATATCTTCCAGGTCTCAGCCCTAGAATGGGAACATTAGCTAAACCAGCTCAGTCAGGTCTTCAAATAGCTGAGCATTTTATAAGATCTCATATTCAGGTGGGAATAAACATGAGTTAACTCAATGACCTTGATTTTCATCTGGGGAATGGATTTAATATACCCACTTCTTTTGCTCTATTGCGCTACTGGTCTAGATGTCTCTTGGGCAACATATTACCAGGTCTGAATAATTCACCGTTTCCAAGCTGCAGAAAGCAATATTGCTGAATAATGTCCCACATATATGATCACGGAGTTCGGTAATGTAGTTCACTATATGGTAAGATGGGTTAATGTGCAGGGATCGGCCCTCCATTACTCCATAGCAGACGCCTTCTATTTAGATCTCTCTCATCGTATTATCAACACGTTGGGCATCTCGTACAGCAGAAACTCAATTACTGTTTGCACTGAACGCCAGCCAATAAAATTCTGTCTGTGTCAGCTCACCAAAGTAAACTTTGAGTAGCGGTGATAGTCAATACTGAGTTGGCTGGGTAAACCGTGTACATGTCTAATTTATATCCTTGATGGTTTTGGAATAAGAAGACTGCTGAAAGGAAGACTTGCATATATTGTCTTCTCTCCTATCAAAGAAACGGATCACATAACTTATATGTAGAAGACGTGAGGATGAAATTCAGGTCTGTTAGTTGCTACATTATATCGGTTTAATGCAACAGCCAAGCAACAAATAAGAGGTTATATCCAAGGCACTCGGGACATCACTGAGACACGTGGTGTGGCACGTCTCAACTATGACACTGATTCCTACCTAACCAACAGGCTGCATACATTGTAACCTTCAAAACAGTTGCCCACCATGGTCATAGTCAACTGTGGCCAAGCAATCACTTGTAAAATGCAGACTGTGGCTTCGCCTTCATATTCATGTAGAATTCTTTTGCAAAAATGATACCTATGTAGCATGGTACTGTCTATTCCTATGTTAAGGTAGAACTCCAACAGTCTCTGCCTCTAGAATGAAACAAGACCAGAAAATGGCAGTTGTGATCCTAGAAGTAAAGCTGCATATTTGCAAAATGTGTCTCCATTGGAGTTTTGGGGTCCAGAATGTCTCATACTGCCTGCAGCAGGGCTGTGGTGTCGGAGTCGGTGTCCATTTTGGTAGAGTCGGATTCAGGGAAATTAAGGAGTCAATTGGATGTTTGGCTCACTGACTTCATAGTCATAGTTGTGGAGACGGAGTCGTGGAGTCAGAGTCTGTGTCCATTTTGATGAAGTCAGATTCAGAAAAATAGAGGAGTTGGATGTTTGGCTTACTGACTTCACAGCCCTGGGCTGCAGTCCTTTTTATTTGTGGACCGCTGGCAGCGGCTGCCTTCACAAGGGTGGTCTGATGTAATAAACTAATTCCGTGGAAAAGAATGGTGAGAGAAGAGGTGGTTCTGCTTTGAGATTCCATTAATTACCATTATAGCTCTATCGAAACGGGTTTTACAGGATCCATGATAGATATGACTAAAGAATCCAAATAAATGCCACCAACCCAAAAGTAATGGAAACCTAATGGTGGGTTTACACGCCGCGATATCGGCGTCCAACTCCGACCCAACTCCGACAAAAAGTCACGTGGGTCGCGAGTTGGACCCGATATCGTGTGCGCGTTGTACGGTTTGAGTGTACAACGCGATGCTGGAACGATGCCAAAACGATATCGGAGTTGAATAGCAGAGCTATTCAACTCCCCGATATCGCATGGCCGTTGTAGCAGCATCGCAGCGTGTGACAGCCCAACTCCGATGTGTACTCGCACCTCACCCATTAACTCCCATGTTAAATGGTCGTTACTGGGTTGGTGGGCGTACACATCGGAGGGACGTTGTTTCCCGATATCGCAGCGTGTAAACCGCCGATGCGATATCGGGAAAAGGGCTGAAAAAATGCGCGCTCCTGCGCCGTTGCCTCCGATATCGCCGCGATATCGGGACGTGTAACCCCACCATAAAGGTTTATGTGTAAGCACTTTCAAAGGGGGTAATGGAGACATTGGAGGACAGCCTATTCAGGTTTCCAGAGGCTCATCTCTTGGATGCTGATATTCCTAAGTCAGTTATGAATGGCTGAAATTACAATAGCCCTTTAAATGTATTAATATTAAAATAATCCAACCAAGAGGTGGTGGTGTAGAGCCGGTTCCACCCATCTGACATTCACAGTCCAAGTACAGATAATGTATGGATTGACCATTTGTCTCCTGACCCAATCTATGCAGCCTCCTAGGCATATATGAAGATGTTGAGTTCTGGTTAGAAGACCCACGGTCTGTCTGGACATCACATTTGGTACTTGGACCATCAATGTAGGACATGTGAAACTGGCATAAGTTAGAGGTTCTGTGTTTCTTCTCTAGGTTCTGCTTTCTACATTTATGACTCAAATAATAAATCTACCTCAATACACATTGGTCCTACTGTGAAAAATAACCCTATTGTGCAGGATTACAATGCCCATGATAATAACAGGAAATGTACAATTATTTGTCACGATGCTGATGCCACGGATCAATGTCTTAGTCACAGAACAGACCATGGACACATTCATAGTAACTAATTTTAAGTAATGTAGTGTTATCGATTCCATGCGTCAGGTTCGCTTCTCCTGCAGTAAATTCCAGTGATTCAGTTTGCTTGTTAACATTAGTTACTGGCTATAAACCCAGCACTGGTGAGGGACGGATGCTTAGAAGAAGCACCATCCCCATGCCTGACCCGCGAGTGAGGTCACTCTCACAATGCGTCTATTGTCGTTATCTATGGGGCTGTCAGATAGTACATTTGGAATTTTAATTCTGTTCCATTATTATTTTTATGTTTCCTTGCTTCATTCTTCTTTCTATCCAGATGACATATAAATGTGCATTGTTTTGCAAAATTATACTCCCTGCCTCCTGCTACTCTGCCGGGACAAATGTCTCATCTGAATTCCTCTTCGGACGTTGCTTTTGCTAGAACATCATGACATTTAATAACTTTTCATCTAGAACACACTGCTTTAAGTATACATTTTTCCCGTTTTCAGATATTATGTTGACGAATGATGCACGCTGAAGCTTATAGTTCTTCATCATCCAAAGGACGGCGTTTACGATCACTGTCAATTTTTGACTTAGAGATCAATACATGCAGCAATCTCCCAGCGGAATATCACAAAAAGGGCTTCTAAAGGCACAGTCAGAGCAGCCATGTTTTTATTTTATGTACATAATACAGTGGAGGATAAAATTCAGCTATTATAGAATCAGAAGGTGTCTGAAGCTATAAACTCTGAATAGCGCCACAGTACAATGCCCCCCGTGTAATGGAAAGAAAAGAGGACGTGTACGTGTCCGGAATACCTTGACAAAAGGTAATTACCGTTTTGAGGTTAGGTTGTACGACTATGGGTGATATGATCATAGATTTCCTGGCTGGATGAGTAGAATGGCTCGTAACAGCAGTTGGCTCTATCAATGCTGTTATCATAAAGGTGTAACAATGAAACACGGGCACAATTGGGAAGCAACATGTTGTTGGCACTTCCAGCATAGCGGGAATAATACTGACGAGGATGAAAGGTTTAGTGATGAAATGCATTAGCAGGGTAAGAAAGGGTTACAGTCGGTGAAAGGACAAGAGAGCGGGCTAAGGAATTACATGGTTTGTTTGTTAAATTCAATACTCAATGCTTCAGCACAGTCTGCTTATATCAGCAATACTAATTTTTGCCCCAAGCATCAGCCTGCTGTTTTTCAAAGCCATAATTCCCTATATATGTAATGTAAAGGCTGATTGCACTATAGGGAGAGGGTTTGGAGAGACCCAGTGTATGGAAATATACATTAAAAGGGGACCTGTCAAAATTGTATACACCCCCAGACCCAAAAGTGTTTATATGGCTGGGTAGTCTTTAACAGATAAGTCAGTCCATCCCTCTATGACCCCAAAGTGCTCAAATAACTGAAAAGGAGCTCAGTATCCATCAGCTTTGACGTGCATTAAGGCGTGGTGATGTACGTCCTGCTCCCTGGCTGGAGCCATCCTTCCCTGTAGAAAGCTGAGTGTATGTGGGGTATCCCGGTACCCGTTCTACTGCTGCTGAGTGACACACTCGTCACGTGGCAGGAGATTTCTTCCAGTGTGCCAGAATTACTTTGGGCAATGTGAATTAGAAACATGTAATACATGTTGTGATGTGATGTCCATACACCGAGGACTGATAAATGGACATTCTGCATTGTACTTTGCTGCCATCTAGTGGTCAATCTATGTGTATAACAGATCATTTTCCTCCTAACTACCTGCAATAGCAACGGTGGGAGGAGCCTCTAGCTCAGACCTCACAACATATAGTAACAGTGGAGGAGCCTCTACCTCAAGCCTCACACACATCGAAATGGTGGGAGGAGCCTCTACCTCAGGTCTGTCTCACTTCCTGGAATTGGTTCAGACAGTGTAGTCAGGAGAAAGGGAGGAAGCACTACTGCTCCCAGAATGTCTACCACAGTCCATGCTGAGGGGACATCATTCTCTCCATTTAATTACCTCCACAAAGGAGTGAAGAATTTTACAGCCAGGAGTGATAAGGCTTAACAGGTGTCTCCTCCATACTGGTTTATACTGGCTTCCAGGGAGAACCAAAGCAACAAGACTTCCATGCCACAAGCTTTGTCTGCCCGACCCCCTGCAATAGGGAACAGTAGCACCAAAATCGTAAGTAACTCCATATCACTAGTGTATCGCCACAGGGAGCCAAGCCATGAAGATCCCTCCAACAGCGGAGTATTACCTGGACTATGTGTAATATTACCTCCCATAGCAAATGCAGAGACCTGTACTCCAGCCGCCTGAGAGGCCCTAAATGTGCTTGTTTCATGAGGAGAAAACACCATCCTTCATACACAAAATATCCAGTGTATCCTATACAGTGACTGATACAGCCTGTCAAAGGCAAAGTGGCTATCATATAATTCCCTTAAGTAAAGTGTTATGTTTTCAAGTTTACCGGTGTGTCTGGCTGCCTATAATTACACCAACATCAGGTTCATATACAATACCTGCACCCAGACATCACCACCACAGGAGCGCCCCCGAAGGTCATATACAACACCTGCACCCAGACATCACTACTACAGGAGCACCCCCAGAGGGTTATATACAACACCTGCACCCAGACATCACCACTATAGGAGTGCCCCTGGGGGTCATATACAACACCTGCACCCAGACATCATCACTACAGGAGCGCCCTCAGAGGGTCATATTCAACACCTGCACCCAGACATCACCACTACAGGAGCACCCCTGAGGGTCATATAAAACACCTGCACCCAGACATCACCACTACAGGAGCGCCCCCAGAGGGTCATATAAAACACCTGCACCCAGACATGACCACTACAGGAGCGCCCCCAGAGGGTCATATAAAACACCTGCACCCAGACATGACCACTACAGGAGCGCCCCCAGAGGGTCATATAAAACACCTGCACCCAGACATCACCACTACAGGAGCGCCCCCAGAGGGTCATATTCAACACCTGCACCCAGACATCACCACTACAGGAGCACCCCCGAGGGTCATATAAAACACCTGCACCCAGACATCACCGCTACAGGAGCACCCCCGAGGGTCATATAAAACACCTGCACCCAGACATCACCACTATAGGAGTGCCCCTGGGGGTCATATACAACACCTGCACCCAGACATCACCACATAAGAGTGCGCCATCAAGGGTCATATTCAAACACCTGCACCCAGACATCACCACTACAGGAGTGCCCCTGGGGGTCATATACAACTGCACCCAGACATCACCACTACAGGAGTGCCCCTGGGGGTCATATACAACACCTGCACCCAGACATCACCACTACAGGAGCGCCCCTGGGGGTCATATACAACTGCACCCAGACATCACTACCACAGGAGTGCCCCTGGGGGTCATATTCAACACCTGCACCCAGACATCACCGCTACAGGAGCACCCCCGAGGGTCATATAAAACACCTGCACCCAGACATCACCACTACAGGAGCACCCCCGAGGGTCATATAAAAACACCTGCACCCAGACATCACCACCACAGGGGCGTCCCTAGGGGTCATCGGTCATCAAAAATCTGTTCATCTTTGCACCGGAAGGTAAAAACAAGAATGTTTATCAAACGACTCTTGAATAAAGAGTTGCATATAAAGTAATTCACATTAATTGGGTAATCATTTAGGTAATTTGTGCTGTTGAATATATGATGTGAAATGCTTCTATTACTGTTTGTTTTTAATAATACACTTTCTGTCTATTTACCGTACTTTGTGACTTATCTGCAAAATTTTTGCTTAATAACCCATTCTATTTTGTTGTAGAGAAGAACTGTTAGTTACTATCCTAGGCAACGCCAGGTGCTAGAGCTAGTATATAATAAAAGCATAATTGCGATCTAAATATGAACAGTGACACTGGAGCGCAACAAGACCAATATCCCCCTCCTCAAACATCACACACCAAAATATAGGAGATTATCAATTTCCAGGCGATTCCAAAGAGATAACCACAGATTGATACCAGGCCAGGCATTTTACATGCTTTTATTTCAGTCATGAAAAAAAGGGAGTGAAATCTATAAATTGGCATCTGTACTGGAACAAACGGATGCTTTTGCCAGAAACATCCATTTCTAAATAACACATCAGAATAATAAAGTTATCAAGTACAGTCATTAATGTGCCACTTGTAGCACGTGATTCTGGTTCACATCACTGCTACTTATCTTCCTCAATTTAAAATTCACAAAACATACAAGAAAATACCCTTTGTAAGCTTTAATTGCCAGGTACGGCAGATCAGCCATTATTCTCTACAATAGTATAATGTTTTAGGGTGCTTTCACACAGCGTTTTTCTGGGATCCGTGGCTGTCCGTTGTAAAACGGACAGCCACGGATCCGATTTGGCCCCCATGTTAGTCTATGGGCACGAATCGGATCGGATTTGCCCTTAGTGGCATCCGATTTTTGCCAGTTCCGATTCTGTCCGATTTTTTGCTGTGCCCAAAATTGCAGACTGCTCTCGGATCCCCTCGGACAGCACAAAAACGCTGTGTGAAAGCAGCCTTAAAGGTAAAAAGGGGAATCACGGACAGACTAAGTGTAAACCGCACCGTCAGGCACAACCCCAAGATACCCAGACACTCTTTAATCCCCATACAGGGATTTGGCTTTACTGCAGGGTCCAGGGGGATGCTGCCAATAGATGGGTTGCAGTCGAGGAATAAAAAAAGTCACTAAGCAAGGTCAAAGCGGAGAGGTCAGAAAATTACTAAATCTTTAGGCTGGAGAATAGTACAAAATCAAGCAGAGGTCAATCCAGAAAATCAATAATACAAAGCAGGACAACAAAAAGGGAACCAGGAAATATATCTGGCAACCAGCAGAACACAGAGGATTCAAACAGACTACAAGTATTTCCTAATTGGCTGAAGTCAGAATTAACGATTGCAGCTGGGCAGCCAAACAACACATCCACAAGTCAAACTACTACCGTGTTTCCCCGAAAATAAGTCACCCCCGAATATAAGGCAGGGCAGGGCTGGCGCAGAATTTTCCAATATAAGTCATACCCCGATTATAAGACAGGGTGACTTATTTTCGGGGAATACGGTATAAGACAGGGGGATGGGGTGCGGGGGGTGGGGGGCACTGCGCAGTATTTCCTACCTTGTCCCCCGGTCTGCTGTGCCTTGTGGTTCCCCCTGCTTCAGTTCCATCATCAGCGGTGCTGGGGGCTGCCATCTTGCTTCTTCTCTTCGCCCCCGGCCAGTGATGTCAGAGCAGGCCGCGCTGTGATTGGCTAGCACCCGTGATCACGTGTCACGGGTGCTAGCCAATCACAGCGCGGCCTGCTCTGACATCACTGGCCGGGGGCGGAGAGAAGAAGCAAGATGGCAGCCCCCAGCACCGATGATGATGGAACTGAAGCAGGGGAAACCACAAGGCACAGCAGACCGGGAACGGAGCGAGGATCCCACCGGAAGGCACAGAGGACATCCCAGCACAGAAGAAGAAGGATTGAGGAGGCAGCACAGCGGCCGGCACAGGGGACAGGGTAGGAAGCTGTGTGTATGTGTATATATATGTGTGTGTGTGTATATATGTGTATGTATGGGTATGTGTATGTAAGTAGGCTGGTGGCTGCCAATATAAGCCATACCCTGAAAATAAGACATGGGGCCACTTTTGGCCCCCAAAAAAAATATAAGACAGTGTCTTATTTTCGGGGAAACACGGTACATCTCCAGCCCCACCTTTAGAGTGAGCGCAGCGGCCCCTGGTGACAGATGCAGAAGTTGCAGGAGCAGACTCGGGATGTGACAAATAGGAGCTGATCTGCAGTATCCAGCAGTGACCACTAAACAATGTAAGGATCTGTGCTGTTCCTTTCTGTACATTTTTCACAACCTGCCGCCCCCAGAGGTCATAACAGCTAATCGGTGAGGGTGTTGGATGCTGGACTCCCACCGATCTTAGGGCTCACTGACACCACCATATAACTCAGTCAAGTGCTATCCAATGTTTTATCGCAGTGTTTCCCAACTCCAGTCCTCAAGGCACACCAACAGGTCATGTTTTCAGGATTTCCTTATCATTAGACAGATGATGGAATTATCCCCTGTGCAAGTGATTAAATTATCACCTATGCAATCCTAAGGAAATCCTGAAAACATGACCTGTTGGTGTGCCTTGAGGACTGGAGTTGGGAAACACTGTTTTATCGGATAACACTCAGTCCAATGTTACTCTATGGGGCAGTACTGATTGGCGTTTTTTTCCAATGCCAATGCGGCGCTGCAATTTGAAGGTAAATTGGTTGGCACACACCCATTCAAGTCTATCATGTGAAACATCGAACTGCACTCGGATGTTATCTGATGACAGAATGGAGAAAATTGTGAACTTTTGTTAATCTTCTCCTGACAGTATGCTGTGATTCTCTCATCTGAGAAACTCTGGTCAAAGTTTGATCTGACTGTCATCTGCATAATTAACCTAATTACTTGCATGACAGAATCTACGCTTGTGTGACCCTGACCTTCATAGTGTTGACCTTTCCTAAGTATACAGTGCTGTGCAAATTAATTGGGACAAAGCAAGTTTTTCTTGCATTAATTTTACTATTGCTGATAAGTGTTTATCAGTTCTTGGTGTCGTTTTCCTTTTTGTTCCACATTTCCCATTTCGTTTTGGAGAAAACGATCCAGTTTCATTGTCTGTGTTTCCAAAACCAATGGTGGAAGGGATTTCTCTTTCAGTCAGACTTGTATGTTCATTAAGAGTAATAATTCTAGACCTTTTCCATGGAGTAACATCCATTTTTACAGGCACGAATCACAATGAGAGAAAAAGTTCACTAAACCACTCCTCACATAAACAAGCTCTCACCTGAAGCTGAGGGGGCAGCTAGCTGTTATTTTCTGACTAAAACAAGTCAAACCACACTTTGTTACTCAAGGTTGTACACTCACACCTGTTCAAAGCAGTTAAAACTGGTTTGAATCACTGACTGGTAACCCCAACTTACGATTTTACTTAAAGAGGACCTGTCACCCTCCCATGCATGCTGATTTAATAGCAGCACTGAAAGCAGCATGTCTGCTGCATTCAGGCAAGGGGTCCCCCATCCCTTAAGCCCCCCTGTACCCTGAGATAATTGAATGTAAAAATTTACAATCTGGAGCCAAATAGGTGTGGCTTAGTGGCTGGAGCCAACGCTCTTCAGATGGATAGAATATCCTCCCTCCGCCGCCTCCTCCTGTGTGTCATGTTGTCCCTCGCCTGCTTGCCTGCTGTATGAGACGCAGAACGCAGGCGCAGAGCCAGGGATCATATTCCTTAGTGCTGCTCGATTGACCCGCCTCCTGCAGTAACGTCACCGCCTTTCCCGCCCTGCTCCATTGATAACATGGAGCAGGGCGGGGATAAGCTGTGACATCAAGGCTGGAGGCGGGGCAGTCAGCCTCCTGTGGTGATGTCACCGCCTTTCCTGCTCTGTTTCATTGATAACATGGAGCAGGGTGGGGATAAGCGGTGACGTCACTGCTGGAGGCTGACCGCCCCGCCTCCAGCCTTGATGTCACAGCTTATCCCTGCCCTGCTCCATGTTATCAATGGAGCAGGGCGTGGGAAGGTGGTAACGTCACCGCAGGAGGCGGGGCAACCAAGCAGCACTGAGGAATATGATCCCTGGCTCTGCGCCTGTGTTCTGCGTCTCATACAGCAGGCAATCAGGTGAGGGAGAACATGACTGGCAGGAGGAGGCGGCGGAGGGAGAATATTCTATCCAAATGGGGTGAAATTGCCCTCTGAAGAGCATTGGCTCCAGCCACTAAGCCACACCTCTTTGGCTCCACATTGTAAGTTTTTACATTCAATTATCTCGGGTTACAGGGGGCTTAAGGGATGGGGGACCCCTTGCCTGAATGCAGCAGACATGCTGCATTCAGTGCTGCTATTAAATCAGCATGCATGGGAGGGTGACAGGTCCTCTTTAAAAAATGCTTTGTCCCAATTAATTTGCACAGCACTGTACATCATTACCAAGATCATACTAATGGACAACCCCAATTTGGTTCCCTTAGATCAAGCTTTAAAATCTAATGTGATCATCCTACAGTGTTAGAGCATATCCGGATTCTTCTCTTTGGTTACTCTTCTTGATATCTGAACTTTTCCACCACACTGGTGATAATACAGGCGAACATCTAATTAATTCATGTCTATCTGCCAGCTGTCCTAAAGAGTATCCAGTATCTGTGAGAACAACATATTAGGTGTCGATCACAAGGAGAGGGCGATACAGGATTCCAATATCGGAAACTGTAATACGTTTATAAGTTAAGAGGACTAGCCTGATTGTATATTTTACAGCAATATATCATGTGAACATACAAGTGACACCCTGAACAGTCGGCACCCTCATTACACACTGGTCTGCATTATATAGTGATGGTGAAATAAGATAAAACCATGAGAATAGGAGCAAAATATCACAAAACTTACACATTTTTTGGAGCAACTAATAATGTTTATATGTTTATTATGTGGCACCCCTGCAGACTAGTGGCCACAAAAAAAGTGCAGCAGCTGGGATGGTAAGCCATTCACCCCAAACCAAGCACCCAACATATCCCTGAATCCTCAGACCTAGGACTTTATGCCAGGCAGGGGAGAGATGGGGAAGAGCAGAGTGGTGGGTGGAGCTTAGGAGACACCTGTGTGAGGGGGACGAGTTACAATAGTTTACCTCAGGGAGAGAGTGACAGTTAGCCAGATGGAGGTTGGAGCTGGAGAAGGGCTCAGGACTGAGAAGAGGTGCAGAGTGACAGCAAAAAAAACTGTAAACAACAGAGGAGAAAACCGGGACCCAGCGGCTGGTGTCATCAGAGGCTGACCGGGTCCGGGACTACTGACCAGGTATAGTGGAGAAGGAGTCCAAGGTGGTAGACTGGCTTTACGGAGACACCGAGGGACTGGGTCGACGGACAGGGTACCGGCCTTGTAAAAGTGGTTGGCAGCTACAAGCCCCGGTCACAGATTAACCAGTGTGGTGAAGGGTCTTTATGCCCGGAACGAAACAGACCGTCACACCAAAGGAAAGGCCTCATATAGGACTTGGGATCCAAGGAGAGGGCTCCCTGAGAGGTCCGTGACTGCTAGCCCTGAGGTAGTGAGTGGTCCTGAAGAGAGAGACCCGAAAGGCTTAGAGAAAGGGGGTGCTTTGGTGAACCACCTTGGCAGCTGACAGGCTACCGGTACACTCACAGCAGGAACACCATGACTGTCAAGTAAAATCAAGCAGTGAGTAAAGTACCCGGTTAAACTTGAGACTTGTGTGAGAGCCTTTATTGAAGGTCCATGGCTGTGGAGACCAGCATCTGAGAAGAGGTCGAGCCTGAGAGATCTGAAGGACACCTGTCAGAAGTAAGTCGCACCCCTACGGTCACCACACAACCACTTCCCCAAAAACTATTAACCCGGCCCAGGGGTTAAATCAGCCCTGCCTGTGGAGGGCTTATCACCTTGCTGCTTCCCATCATCATCGTTTGAAGCGGAGACAAGCAGTAGCGCCAACATCTGGCCGCATACCACAGGTGGCGTCACTGACAAACTTTAACTTTATTTTCCTCCCCTTTTTACATTTTTTCCCCTTTTCAATTGAGGTTTCCTCCAGGGCCACAGAACCAGTCCACGGCCACTACTGTGACATACCCCTGTGACCAGAAAAGCAGGGACCGAACCCGAGTAACCCACAGCCCTGAGAGATGCAATTATGAAAAACTAGGCCTTAATGGTGCTGTTACACGCTAGGATATCGTTAACGATATCCTTAGAACGATCACGTGACAGTGATTGTTCCGACATCGTTAGTGCGTTGTCACACACAAGGATATCGTTGACGATATCCCATTCGGCAACCCACCAGTTAAATAGGAGAGCAAGGACTGAACGATAAATTAAAGAGGCAGGAATAGGAGATTTTTGAACGAGATCGTTCATAAAGGTATCACACTGAACGATGTGGCTTCTTCAAGCTGTGTTAATTGGACGACTAACGATAGATTTGAGGTCTCAAATCTTGGATGAACGATTCAACGATTTTTTTCTTCCTACATGGTTCATTTACACGCAAGGACGCACAAACAATATCGTTAGAATGTTCACAAATCCGTGATGTTTCAACAATATCGTTAACGAGATCCTAGTGTGTGAAGTGGCCTTAAAGTTCATCAAAGTACTAAAGTGTAACCGCAAAGAATGGATTGCTCCATAAGCTTTTGCGTGGAGCAACATGGCCACACAAACCCTGACAGAAAACTTTCAGGGAACTGTCAGTGGCTAAAGTGCAGACCAATCAGGGATAGATTACATCTGACCCTATCAGGAGTACAGATACCTTGGCAGTTGCTGTATGACCTTGGCAACTGCCAAGGGTTTACCTGGTGACATTCCCTGATTGGTCACCTGGGTTGGGGCCAATGAGAGGGGGGTATATATACTGAGGTCGTCCTGTCAGGTCATCAGAATCTGACAGGACTTCAAACTATGGAGGACCTTGTGGCTGACCTGTTGTTGAGGGCTTCTCAGGAAGGTGGGGAAACTTGGCTGAGGGCTTGCCTGGCTTCTCCCACTCCAGCTTTGGAATTGCCGGGACCTTCTGCTGTGCCCCCTCATACCGGATTGGTGGTCGGTGTACCTGCTGTGCTCCCATCGCCTGTACCTGCTCTGCCACCTTCATTGTTGTCTCCAGACTGTGGATCCCGCTCTCGTGTGGAGGCTGCTGCTACTCGCAGTCTCCGGTCGAAGAAAGGGAAGAGGGATCGTTATTCTCCTTCTCCGCCTCGCCGTTCCAGGGCCCCTTCCCGCCGCACTTCTACTCCGGTCCCAGCAGCTTCATCTGGCAACCGTAGGAAGCCTCGCGAGACACAGCAAGTATCGCGAGAGGCGGCGCTTCTGCGGGAATCTCGCCGGTCGGCCAGAGCACTTTTGGGCTCTGCTTTCCGGCCTCAGGTGTCCGGCGGGACGTTTGAACTGCCATCGGATCCGGCGAGAGCTGTCAGAGTTCCCCCTGGTGCAGCTGTTTCTCCGGACTATTTGGCTGCGCATATTGCAGCCCTCCATGCTGCTGGTCAGGTAGCTCCTGAGGATCTTTCCCCTGCGCAGCCCCCTTCTGGACTCTCTGCAGCTGCACTTTTTTCTACCAAGGACAACAACACTGACCGGACTCCTGCTGCCCCTGCGTATCAACCTGGACCGGAACCAGCTCTTCAGGCCTGGATGTCGTCGGGGACCTCTTCTGATGACGACGCCACAGGGACTGCGTACCATCCATCCTACCACCCGGATCCTGCATCATCCTGCCGTCGCTCTGTACATCCAGCTGATAATAATGAACGTGGTGAGACTGTACATTACTCTGTTCCGCCTTCTAGCTCTTCCTTATCTAAGGGTTTAGTGACTGGGATTGTGAACAGGGTAGTGGAGGAGGTCTTGTCACGAGGGGCTTTAGAGGGATCTGTAGATCTCTATCATAAAAGGGACCCCATAGTACCAGAAAGTGTGTTTAAGGAAGCTTTAGTTTGTGAGATTTCTCCTCTGGGTTTTCACTTGCTTCCTGCTGTTAAGGAGCGGATCTGGAAGCAGGAGTACATTGATATTTTTTCATTGCTACCTGTTTCTAGAGACCCCGTTCCTAGGCAGGACAAAAAGGACGAGAAGCCGGAGGGTGATGGGGAGCGCCGGCGGCCGAATAGGTCCTTTCATAGTTGGGTTCAGGCTTTCTCCATCTATTCTTCAGTGCTGGGAGAGAGATCACCGCATCTTTGTAGTGGCCTTTTCCAGCATCTGGACATTATAATGGAAGCATACAAAAATTTTGGTGGTTTAGCTTGGCTTCACTACGATGAAGCTTTCAGGCAGAAAATGTCGGTTCACCCGTCTATCCGGTGGGGTGTAAAGGATGTGGGCCTATGGCTTAATTTAATGCTACCGCAGCGCTCCGCACAGCCTCGTGTGCAATCTCAGAACCAGACCTCAAAGAAGGGAGTCTGCTTCGCTTTCAACGAGTCATCTTGTAAGTGGCAAGGCTCCTGTCGTTTTCGACATGAGTGTTCCTTTTGTGGAGGGTCACATCCCGCGTTTAAATGCTTTAGACGCCAGCCCCTGTCTGGTCAGCCCCCTTCCCGGGAGCAGGTTTACAAAAACAACGACTCCAGTGATTCTGGAAAACATGCTCCCGTGGTTAGACAGGTACCCAGACAGGGTGAAGGCCAATCTAATCATTGAAGGCTTTCGGGATGGATTTTTTGTTCCGCAGTTTTCTGGCCCGGGTTGCAAAATAGTCAATAATTTAGCATCTGTTGCTTTTCACCCTGAGGTAGTATCCCGACATTTAATTAAGGAATTGGAGTTGGGCCGTATTTCCGACCCTTTTTCCTTTTCACCTTTTTCCCATTTTAGGATTTCCCCTTTAGGGGTTGTTCCTAAAAAGGAGGCCGATTCTTTTCGGATTATTCACCATCTTTCCTTTCCGAAAGGCGCGTCGCTGAATGACGAAGTTGACCAATCAGCTACGTCGGTTAATTACGGTTCTTTTGAAGCGACAATTGAGTTGCTCCGCCGTTGCGGCCCGGGGGCGTTCCTTGCTAAAATGGACATAAAATCGGCGTTTAGATTACTCCCAGTTCATCCATCTGGTTTTAATTCCCTGGGTTTTTACTTTAATCATCAATTTTATTTCGATATGTGTTTGCCCATGGGGTTTTCTTTGTCCTGTTTTTACTTTGAGAGTTTTGCTACATTTTTGGAGTGGGTAGTTTCGGTAGATTCAGAGTCGGGAGGTGTGGTACACTACCTCGATGATTTTTTATTCGTTGGCGATTGCTCGTCGAACGCTTGCAGAGATCTCCTTTTCAGGTTCATTAATATTATGCATCATTTTGGGGTCCCCTTAGCGGACGAAAAAACGGTTTTTCCCTGCAATCGTTTGGAATACTTAGGTATTACAATCGACACGGTTCGCTGTGAGTTCAGTCTGTCCCAAGAAAAGATTGCAAAACTTCGGGTTTTAATTGCCCGCGTATTGTCAAAAGAAAAATCTACTCTCCGTGATTTGCAATCTTTGTTGGGCAGCTTGAATTTTGCTTTGAGGATTTTACCCATGGGTAGACCATTTTTGCGTCGCCTGTACGATGCCACGAAAGGTTTTTCCTCTCCCCGTAGTCACATCCGGCTTACTGCACCGATTAGGGACGATCTTTTGGTTTGGAATCGCTTTCTATCGGATTTTAACGGGATTTGTTGTTTTCCGTCCCCTTTCGTTGATGTGAACGTTTTAGATTTGCAATTTTCTTTTCCATCTTTTGCGGGAATCGGCTTAGTATTTGTCCACCAGTGGAGTTTTTCCTCACCGCCGTTTTTCAATGTTAATTCAGACATCTTTTCCTTGCTGATGTTTAGGGAAGTTTTTGCTATTTTGTCTATTTTGACCATTTGGGGAGAGCAATTGACGGGTAAACGCTTGTCCTTTTCGGTGATGTCATCAGGTACGGTTTTTGCCTTGAACGCACTTATATCTAAATTTCCTTTGATTGCTAAACTACTACGTCAGATTGTTTTTTTGTCCTTACGTCATAATATTGGGTTACAAGCAGTGCTCTCTGAGCCTTCTGCTAATGGAGCCGCATTTTTTCTTTCACAGCAGCGGTGGGTGGATTTTCACAGGGTGCTTCCTTTGGCCGAACCAGAAGGGACACCTTTTCCGGCTTACCTGTGGGAGAGCCTATCGGATTGATTGAACTCTTTATTCAGAACTCCCTTGCTCGGTCAACATGGGCCGCTTATTCGGCCGCATGGCGGGAGTGGCTGATGTTTTGCGACGAACGGCGAAGCAATTACGTCCATGCTGATGTTCAACTCGTTTTATCTTTCTGTAAACTATGTGTTACTCGGGGTTTTACTTACTCCTCTCTGTTCAAGAAATTGTCGGGTATCTCTTTTTTTTATGAAGCTGTATGGAGGAACTTCTCTGGTAAGTTTATTCCCAGTTCGACAGTTTTTAAAGGGCTTAAAAAAGGTGTATTTTCGCCCTGATGACAGGAGACCGATTTCTTTGGATTTGCTAAGCAAACTGTGGTTTATCTTGGATGAGGTTTGCCTTAATAAATTTGAGGTTTTCCTTTTTAGAACCTGTTTTGTCTTTGCATTTTTTGGGGCTTTTCGCGTTAGTGAGCTTATTTCTTACAGCAAGTCACGTTCCTCTGGCCTCATGGTGGACGATGTTAGATTATGTAACCAGTCATTGGTTATTCTTATTCGTTCGTCGAAAACGGATCAACTTGGTAAAGGGTTGCGTATTAGAGTACGTGCTATCCCCGGGTCTGTTCTTTGCTCTTGTGCTAACTTTAAGCAATGGCTAATGTTTCGCCCCTTGCTCCCTGGCTCCTTGTTCATTCATTCGAATGGGGATCCAGTGACCATATTTCAATTCAAGTCTATCTTACGTAAGTGTTTAATTCGTTTGAATTTGGAACATCTCCGCATTTCTTCTCATTCCTTCAGGATCGGAGCTGCAACAGAGGCAGCTAAACTAGGTTTGAGTGGAAAACAGATTCAAAAAACTGGGTCGATGGAAGTCTGAAAGGTCACGTTTGTATGTTCGGCCGGATCTTTTACCTGATTTTTAACGTCATTTTTGTCTTTAGGTCCTTTTATTATATGGATAATCGGCCATTCCTTCGTCTATTGGGCTGAACAGAGAGCCAGGATTCGACCGTATTCGACTAATCTGTCCTTCGACCCTGACCGGGTTCGCATTTTCTGGTATGGAGATAGAGGTATGCGGTTGCATGACCTGTGTGAATGCTTGGCACGCCTTTCGGCTTCTTTCCCTTTTCCTGATGCTATAGTTATCCATGTTGGCGGGAATGATCTCGGAAGAATTTCTACTCTGGATTTTTTGGCTAATTTTCGCCGGGATTTTCGGCTGATAAAGGATTTGTTTCCAGGTGTATCTCTCCTTTTTTCCGAGATTGTTCCCGCCTAATTTGGACATCTGTTCATTTGCATTTTCACGAGTGTATCAGAAAAGGGGTGAATAAGTTGTTGGCGAAATTTTTTCAATCAGAGGGAGATCTGTCTAATAGGCATGTGGATCTTGAAGGTTTTCTACGGGGTCTTTATAGGATGGATGGAGTTCATTTGAGCGAGGTTGGCCTTGATATATTCAATCTTGGTCTGCGGTCGTTGGTTGAGAATTGGCGGTGGCTTCGTTGGGGGGGGGTCATGCTAATGCATTCCCCCTTTTGGGTAAAATCGCCCAATTGCATTTGGGCGGATTTTGGCCCATTTGTTGGTATTAAAGGTTTATGGTTTTTTACATGGTATTTATGGATGGTTTTGAAACAGAGTTTTAAGATAATATTTATTATGAATATTTTAATAAAAGAAATTTATACCTTAATAAAGCCACACGGCCAATTTTGATCCAACGAAGCAAGTGTCAGTGTTTAATTATTTATTGGTGAGTATGACTGTGGGTTTTGTGTTGCCATGTCCATTACGTCCCATCCATCTTTCATCAGTCTTGTATCAGTCATTCATTGTTATTGAGAATGGCTGTGTATTACAGCTCCTCAAAGCATTGGGGATTTGGGTGTAAATTATCAGATCATTTATTATATATTATGCAATATATTGTACAATGCTTTCTCCTGGAAATACGACATTTCTAGTAAGTTTATAGCTTTCTTAACACAAGAAGCCTTTTCCCAGGCTCTGCACTAATTCATGGAAAACTCATCATCTCAGGAGCCTGATTGTCTGGTATATTAGCCTGCATTCATCCAGTAGGCTGCATCCTATAGGGGGTTCCCAGACAAAATATGTATCGCCTATCCAGTGGAAAAGTGATAAATGTTAGATTACTGGGTTTGACTGCTGGGTCTCTCCCACAATCTTAGAAAGGGAGACCCTGGTCCCTAGTTCAACTCATCTCCACAATAGTAGCAAGGACCATGCCTGACTGCCGCGCTATTCACTCCATTGTGGGGAGCATGGGGGGTTTGGATCACAACAAACCTAAAATATATCACTTAACTTGTTCTGGTTGGACTTGACATTAAAGATGTTGTCCAGGAAATATAAGTTATTATTATTAAAATGACACACACTTAAAAAAAAAAAAGAAATAATGGAAGCGATTTTCTCCTTCCCGATCACGTGCAGCTCAATCATATTCCGACACTGTCAAGTCTCCATTGCTCTGTGCTTCCTTGTCTTGTCCTCAACATGCGGGAAATACCCGCTCTACACTGAAGGCAGTGATGACCCACCTCAGCAGAGCATTTCAGGTGTAATGAGTACAAGGCCAGAAAGGTGGAATGGAGCCCAGACAGCTTCTGGGTGGAACCAATGGTGGATACCTTAGGGAATGTACGACTTAGATTTTGTTTTAATGGGCCTTGGCTGTTTTAATAATAACTTATAGTATATTACCTGGAAAACGCTTTAAATCAAGGGGTTCAGATTTTGAATATGCCACTGTATGTGAATGCATTAAGAATTTGCTGCAGAATTGTCTGCATCAAAAACAAAGAAAAAATACTGCTTAAAATATGGATGTTTATTTGTGTTTTGAATGGGTGAAAAATTCTGCAAAAACACTGAAAAAGAATTGCCACACTGCAGATCTAAAAAAATAAAGCTTTGATGGTTCAAATCCACAAGATAAAAATAAGCCGCCAGTGCATGAGATTTCAGAAATATAATTCTTCTTACAGGTGCTGTAAACGTCTGCAGCAAAAACGTACCAAAACCACAATGTGTGAACAAACCTAAAGGCCCCGTTACACGGTACGATATCATGAACGATATCGCTCAAACGTCACGGTTGTGGAATCGTTGAAACGACATTGTTAGGTCGTCGTTGCATGTTACACAGAGATACGACTACGAGAAATCGTTTGATTGTTGATCACAGATATGAGAACATGTTCTCAAATCAAACAGTCCTCGATCAGCCAACCTGCTGCATCGTTGTATGTGACACCGCGATAACAATGTTATACACGACTTCGCCTATTCACAGCAGTCAGCAAGTATCGTTCGCTGGGTTGTGAGAACGATAGCTGCTCGCTACATCATTGGTGCGTCGTGCACGATATCTAGACGTGTAACATCTCACCAACGATGTCAAAAAGATGTCCTAATGACCGCGCGCCCATGAGATCATTGGTCATATCTAAATGACATTGAAGCGTGTAACGGTACCATATACTGAAATTCATATACTGCGGACAACTTCAATATGGAGTCCTGCAAAGCAGTGAATCTCGGGGTCCTGTTACAGATATTGCTTCTACTTGAGCAGTTACCATCGCACTGCGCAGACGACGAGAGCTCTTATAGCTTTAGCTCTTTATGTTTGGTTCCTTTCATACTAAAATCCTTATGATACTTTCCATCTACTATAAATTAATATAAGCTGCACAGTATCAACATTAACCCTGTCCAGCCCAAGCCTTTATCCCAGCCATTAGGCCGCACAAGCCAAGAGTGGATGCTCTAATGTATTATAATTACGGATGACTCACGCTTTCAACGTTTAAATCTTACCAAATTCAAGTAATGTATTTTCATCCTTAGTCCCGCTGTTAACACTGACACTAGCTCCAGTTTCATAGTCATGTTGCTTAAAAGAAATTACAAAACTCTATTTTGAGAACATGACCCCCTGATCTTCAGGAAGGATCATACTTACCCAATATAAGTACAGGACTTGAATATTATTTTTTCTTTTATAACTTCCTAAATCAAGATAAATTCTACTTTAATGTCATTTTTAAGAAATACTAAATACTGTTCCCAGGTATAGGCCAAGATAAAGAAAAGCTCCTATCACCTGGTCTAAGGTAATCAAGTTTACTCATTTTTATTCCTAATGCGGTCATGGAAATATATTTTTTGTATTTTTAAAATCCACCGTACAGTTCCAGAGATATAAGCCTTTATAATGCGATTTCAATTGCCCTTACCAGGGGGTGTGGCTCACAGGACTCCATGGGGGCGTGGCTCAAACGACTCCATGGGGGCGTGGCTCACAGGACTCCATGGGGGCGTGGCTCACAGGACTCCATGGGGGCGTGGCTCACAGGACTCCATGGGGGCGTGGCTCACAGGACTCCATGGGGGCGTGGCTCACAGGACTCCATGGGGGCGTGGCTCACAGGACTCCATGGGGGCGTGGCTCACAGGACTCCATGGGGGCGTGGCTCACAGGACTCCATGGGGGCGTGGCTCACAGGACTCCATGGGGGCGTGGCTCACAGGACTCCATGGGGGCGTGGCTCACAGGACTCCATGGGGGCGTGGCTCACAGGACTCCATGGGGGCGTGGCTCACAGGACTCCATGGGGGCGTGGCTCACAGGACTCCATGGGGGCGTGGCTCACAGGACTCCATGGGGGCGTGGCTCACAGGACTCCATGGGGGCGTGGCTCACAGGACTCCATGGGGGCGTGGCTCACAGGACTCCATGGGGGCGTGGCTCACAGGACTCCATGGGGGCGTGGCTCACAGGACTCCATGGGGCATGTCTTTAGGCTGGGAACAACACCCCCTTAGTAAAGACCATAAAAACATTAATAAAAAAATATTTCAATATCTCTGGATCCATATGGTGGATTTAAAAAAAAAACAGAAAAAATGTATTACATAGTGGAGCAGTGAGAATAAAATAAGAGAGGAAACTGGCTATTTTTGGCAGATTAATGTCCTATATTGAAACGCACAGTTGCATGCCATAGTAAACAAGACTTCAAGCACCACTCCAATGTTTTTTTTGGGTAGGTGGGAAATAGCACTGGAGTGGCGCATAAGTCCCTGCATCCTGTCATATTCTCATCTTCCAGCATCTCCTTTCTTTTTTGGCTCTATCTTGTACCCTTAAAGCGAACCTGTCACCCCCTCCAGGCATCTAAAGATAACATAGCCACCTTCTGCAGCACTAAGGCTGCAGTCTGACAAGGTGTCTATAGCATTTATGCTCCCTTGATTCACTGAAATAAAGACTTATATAAAATCTGTTTCAAACCTGATCCAAGACCGGGAGGCGGGTTTTCAAGTGTCTATCTCCCTCTTCTGTGGTGTCAGTCATCCCTCTCTGCTCTCTGTGCACCGCCTCCAGGGCCATCTGCCTGCATTACAGAGCTTTGTCAGCTCTACTACAACATAGAGCTGCTGTTATAAGAGACCCCACAGTAGTAAATCTAGCAGGAGGACGAGCAGACAAAGCACTGCCTGCTACGTAGCAGCCCTTGAGCTGAGCTGTCAGCAGTGCAGCAGAGTTGAGTTTGTGCTTTAGATCAGGGGCTGAGGAGCAATGCTGCTGGGTACAAGAACCTGAAAGTGAAAACTGCTCAGCTCAGGGGCTGCTACGTAGCAGGCAGTGCTTTGTCTGCTAAGGATCCTCCTGCTAGATTTACTACTGTGGGGTCTCCTATAACAGCAGCTCTATGTTGTAGCAGAGCTGACAAAGCTCTGTAATGCAGGGAGATGGCCCTGGAGGCGGTGCACAGAGAGCAGAGAGGGATGACTGACACCACAGAGGAGGGAGACAGACACTTGAAAACCCGCCTCCCGGTCTTGGATCTGGTTTGAAACAGATTTTATATAAGTCTTTATTTCAGTGAATCAAGGGAGCATAAATGCTATAGACACCTTGTCAGAATGCAGCCTTAGTGCTGCAGAAGGTGGCTATGTTATCTGTAGATGCCTGGAGGGGGTGACAGGTTCGCTTTAACTTCTGACTGGCCAGAAATCATAAGTTACAAGGCACAGGCGCTCAATGAAACTATGAGAAGCAGAACAAGGTCCCCATAGAGACGTACTGAGTTGTGACCTCTGGTGCTGTCCATGGAACACTTTAGCGGCTGGCATGACACACAGGAGACTAATTGAAGCGGAAAAAGGTGAAGATGCCAGAAGATGATGGGGGTAGGGTCTTACATTTAAAGCAACATTCAAGTGCTGAAATTTAAAAAAAGATGCTGTGAGTTGGGTCGGACTCTGTCGGATGGGGATTGGGAGCGTTGCTTTCTGCTGAATCATAAACTCCCAGGATGTAGTGAGGCATCTGAAAAGGGATATAAACTGCAGTTTAGATGGTACCTCACCCCTGACAGGTTACATAGGATCTCTCCTTCAATTTCAAACTGCTGCTGGAGATGCGGATCTGGAATTGGCTCACTCTTGCATATCTGGTGGGACTGCCCCTTGATTAGAGATTTTTGGAATCAAGTATTTCATAATTACAGCTTGATTACAGGGAAGTATATCACTGGAACCCCTGAGATGGCCCTGCTGTCTATGATTCCCGGTTCGGTGAGATCCCAAAAAAAAGACCTTCTCAGATTTTGCCTAGCGGCTGCCAGAACAGTGATTCCCCGTCATTGGAAAGACTCCGCCCCCCTACTATTGTAGAGTGGTATACAGAATTTGAAACCATCTTTAGGATGGAAGAGATTAATGCAGACTTACTCCAAACTACGAGTACCTTCCGGTCTATTTGGGCCTAATGGATACTGTTTAAATACTCTGTCCACTTTTCTGACCTGTTTAATTGATATGATCTTATATGGATGATCAGTATTTTTCTTTCCCCCTCCCATTGCATGTACGGTTTTCTTCTTTCTTTTGTATTCTCTTCTTTCTTTTTTCTGTTTTTGAGTTTATACCCTAACAGTTTTCTTTCCCCCCCCCCCCTTGCCGGTATTCCCCCCTGGGCGAAATGTACTGGTCTACCGGCTGGTGGAGCGGGTTTTGTTTATTCTTTTTCTAAATTCATAAAGAACTTATTATGGAATCATGACTCTGGCTAACAGGGTCATTGGCAGGGTGTTATCAGTATTATTATTTGATTTGTATATGGCAATGATGCTGTGGTGGACCCCTATGGTGTGGGGGTTGACTACCGTTCCTGCGAGAAGGGGCTTCCACACTTGATTTTTAGGGGCCTCCACCCCTGGAGCTTTACGATGTGTTATTTCCTCCATCATATGGGTGGCCCCTAACGTTTTTTTCTTTCTTTTATTATACATTTTTGTGTTTTTGTAATGAAAAATGTATGCTGTTGCAGCATTTTACTTCTGTTTTTTCTATGCCTTATTCTTTGCTTAATAAAAATATATTTACAAAAAAAAAAAAAAAAAAAAAAAAGATGCTGTGGTAGTGCTTTAAATGTAAGTTCCATGAGCCCCGTCTGATACTCACCTTCCGCCACCTTTTTCCTTTTCCAGCGACATGCTGGCCAATCTGCAGCGAAAAGTGATCTTCTGGCTGCTCCAGTGTTTCATGAAATGTGTTGAAACTCACAACTGAATACATCTCAATAGGAGCCTTATTCTGACCTCATTTTGCCCCTCATAGATATGCACTAAGCACTTGTGATGTAAGTTCTGACTTTGGAAAGCCAGAAGTTACGGGAACAAGACAGCGTTGCCGGAAACATGCGGTGTTGGTAAGAGATGAAATATTTGACAGGGGACCTAGATTTAAAGCACCACTCCAGCACTGAAGAAAAGTAAAGTGCTGGAGTGGTGCTTTAACAGAAGAGATCTATGAGATATTAGTTGCCACCCATTATCTTGTCTTCATTTGGGATACATGGAAGATGCCTGAGTCAATATAGGTAGACATGGCCTATATTTATGAAACAAAAGTATCGGTGTCTTTGGACAGCTTGACAATGCACTGAATGACCACGTTACAAGTCGTTCAGCACCTTTTTACTTATGTGTTTATACAGGCTGATGAAAAATGATGACGATGGTACAAACTCAGCATTATTTTATCTTCAACACAACCCTAGTCCTCACAGGTGCTGCCAATAACAAGGATATTTCAAATATATAAAGAAAGGAGGCACTCACCCATATGTAAAGTTGGTCTCAGTCTTTTTTATTCAGCCTTCCGGCATGAAGCAGGGTGCAGGTTGCAGGGGAGGGGGTGTTGGAGGTGCAGACAACAGCGACTGTTTCGGATGTAATCACCCTTCAACTGTTCTTTGCTCAATGCAGCCATAGACTCCACTTCCTATATAGGCGGAGTCTGATGACCTCATACTCACAGCATTGAGTAACAAAGTGCAAGTGCATAGTGAATAAAACACAAAAACAATGTTACAATTATATGACAAGGATTTCAAATAAGAACATGAGCGGACACTATTGTGTTACTATATACTACCGCACAATAATAGCTTTTAATTTGGTTGCTAGCGTTGCCGTGCAACCATGAACGGCATAGCGCTTTACGATCATTCGCAAGGCGCATGCGTATTGTATAGTCTATTCCCCCATAGGTTACCCTGGGCAGCGCAGCTGTTAACCCTGCAAGCACTCGATATAGCCTGCAAGGTAACTGAACAGCGCTGTCGCTTTCCCCTGGCCAGACCTACAATGTTTTGCTTATGGTCTAGGCATGACTTAATATCACTACTTGAGCTGGGGACTGATAAGCAAATTTTTGCACTGGGGTTGAATGAAAGACATAACAATAGCCAGTATACGTGCTTAAAGAATATGGACTTAATGTTTACAAGTGCGAAGTCTTAAGGAACAAGATAGAGACACTGCTGTAGATCATGAGAAGGAGTTTATGGAAGAAGAAGAGGAGTAAAAAGGGATAAAAAGGAAAGGAAAACAAAAAAGGTGGGAAGAGAGGGTCACCCCCTCCCCTGCAACCTGCACCCTGCTTCATGCCGGAAGGCTGAATAAAAAAGCCTGAGACCAACTTTACATATGGGTGAGTGCCTCCTTTCTTTATATATTTGGACTATTATCTAGTGCTGACACAGGCGAGCACCCCCATTGAATGACTATCTGCTGCTATATTGGTACAAGGTGTCCAGTGCCCCGATTCATTCTTTGTGAAGTTAATAACAAGGATATTTTTGGCAAAAATCGCCAGCATGTTTATATAGACCGATAATTGCGAATACACATACCTTTATTACCAACTCATTTAAATGCACCTTTAGGTAGACAGGGCCTGCAATGTATTGGTATATACTTCCAGACTATACTCTGTAATAGTGACTATTAGTGGCAGCTACTCAGTATGAACCAAATGTAAAGTTCCAACATATACAACTGCTTGACATATCTATATCAAGATTGCTTCAGCCACAAGAGAACCCCAACGAATGCCACCACAAACAAGGGTACCCTGGGGACACTGTAACAATGGTGGGCCCTGACGCTAAGGAGAGAGGAGATGGGTCACCTACTGTACTGACATGAGGCTGTACTCTAAACTCGCTAATGTCCCTATACGGATTCTTCTAACCCATTGCCGAGCAGGATGCCTAGTCCCTTGCTAGCCCTGAACTTACCTCTCACTAGGGAGATGGCTGACCAGAGGGCTTGTGCGACCGCTGCAATAACAAACCAGAGGGAAGGTAAACAACAGGGAAATGCACCAAAGGGTATACATCTACTTCTCCCAGCAGGACTACACTAACAACAAGGGCTAAAGCAGCAGCAAGGCTTACTGTCTCCTAGAGCAACCTTCGTCCTCAGTGGTTAGTTTAAGAATGAAGGAACATGGGACTATTTAAAGGTGATGGGTGACCAGATGCACATGAGGAGAAGTAAGAAGAAGCTGCTAGCAAGGAAACCTGACATTAACCCTTGATTTCACCCCCCTCCCCCAAAAAAAAAAAAAAAAAAAAAAAAAAGGAAAAACACATTTAATATCCAGAGTCTCACAAGGCAAAGAGACTCTGGACTCAAAATCTATAAATAATTTCCTAAGTACATGAGACATTTGTGACAATATGTAGGGCCGAACCCTACTGTTGCACTTTTGGGATAAGCGCAAAGCGTATTCTCGAAACATAGTCCAAGCATATACCCAGGGATGTAACTAAAGTGGGTGCAAGGGTTTCTCTTTGTATAGAGCTTTTGAGCCTTGGGGTCCTCAAAACCCAAAAAGTCCCTTTGGCCTATATGTGAAAACCAATACTAATAAAGACCAGTGATAGTTGGTGGCCCTGTTGGAGATGCTTCATTGCCACCCACAGGCTACTGCATTAACAAAAAAAAACAGTGATAGTTGGGGAACTTGTTGGAGATGTTGCATTGTGGCCCATGTGATACTGCAAATAATGGAGTGTGAACATAGTCTTCCCCAGATAAGCAAAACCCTTGCTAATTAAATGTCGAGGTAAGGTATTATCATATTGCATATCTTTTTATCCGTCTGTGGCAAATATGTTTCTGAATGCGAAAAAAAATAAAACTTGAATAAATAGATCCAAGCCCAATTTATTCCTATTCCTGAGATTTCTTTCACTGCAACAGATACAGTCTGTACGATTAGCCAAGGCCTTGAACTAACCTGCTGTAAACATGAAGTCACGTTTATATAAGGCTGGTACATGCCACCCTATGTGTTTTGTCAGTTATACAGCTGTAACATATGTTCTGTATGAATAATTAATACGTACTGGAAGATACGTGGAAATGTGTAAAAAAAATTCTGACTTTGGCAGTTCTAGGTGATAAAGCAGTAATGCTCCTTTGAAGAGGCATGTAAATATCTGTTTTAGCTGTTATATAAATGTGATCTATGCCAGGGCCAATATAAGGTGGCACTGTACTCAACTATTACTTATTATACCCCATAAAGGCTGGATAGATTACCGATCTCCCAGAAATATTTCTTTCACTGTAAATAATTTGAGGCTACACTTTCTGTATTTAAACCATTACCAATGATTATGGAGAAAAAAGATCTGAAGAAATGGGAATGAGGAATAGCTGAAATCTCCATCTTCCCTCTCATCTCACAAGCTTAGTAACTTGGGCCAGATGTTCCTTCCAAGTGACCATTTCTGCATCTTTATGGCTCATGTGGACAATGAATATGTGACATCTTTTGATATGATCCCAATGTATACAAGTGGATGAGGAAACCTGAGCTTTGGTAGTAAAGCATACAGAATTATAGATAACAATATATAATGAGTTGGAGGTTGTAGGACACGTAAGGAAACTGAGGACATGGTGGCATAAAGCTCAGACATCAATCCTCTTGCTCTGCAATCTCTTCGCTAATCAATTGATAACATGTAATCAAATCGTATAATAAAGAAATCTGTGATTGATCTCTTCTTACTGCTGACTGAGAAGGGCTACATTTAGAAATAATTGAGGGACACCTTAAAACAAAGCTTTTTTACTCATTAAAGGAACAAGTCTGGTAAAAAGAGTATTTCAGTCTTGCCGGAAAAGAAGGAATCAAAATTGGTGGAAGAATCATCAACAATCTAAGATACGGAGACTGAGTGCAACAAGTGTAGATGAAATTAAGGACTTACTACAAAGTGTCAAGGTGAAAAGCTCAAACATGAGACTGTTAGGCTACTTTCACACTACGATTTTTTAAAATCCGATGCTGTCCGATATAAATCGGACAGCATTGGATTCCTCTGATGCCTGGAATCGGATGCCAAATAGGCATCCGATTCCGACAGAAAATAGGATGCCCGCCCTCCTGTCAGATCGCTCCCTAGCTGTCACTGTCTCTCCCCCGGTCCTCTCCTCTTGGCCCCCGGTCCTCCTCTCTGCACCCCCGGTCCTCCTCTCTGCACCCCTGGTCCTCCTCTCTGCACCCCCGGTCCTCCCCTCTTGGCCCCCGGTCCTCCTCTCTGCACCCCCGGTCCTCCCCTCTTGGCCCCCGGTCCTCCTCTCTGCACCCCCGGTCCTCCTCTCTGCACCCCCGGTCCTCCCCTCTTGGCCCTCGGTCCTCCCCTCTTGGCCCCCGGTCCTCCCCTCTGCACCCCCGGTCCTCCCCTCTTGGCCCCCGGTCCTCCTCTCTGCACCCCGGTCCTCCCCTCTTGGCCCCCGGTCCTTCTATGTGTCCTCCCCCAGTCCTTCAATGGGGTGCCCCCATGTGTCCTCCGGTTCCCCCCATGTGTCCTCCGGTTCCCCCATGTGTCATCCGGGTCCCCCCATGTGTCCTCCCCCTCTCCAATCTTTTCTCACCTGTCCACGACTCCTGCACGGTCCCGCGCGTCTCCCGGTATCTTGCTGTTCTGTCTTCTGTGCTGCTAGGACCTCTCGTGATGTCACAATCACATGACTGCGAGTAACCAATAGCTGGCAGTCATGTGATTGTGTCATCACGGCAGGTCCTGGCAGCACAGAAGACAGAACAGCAAGACACCGGAGACGCCGTGGCCTCGTGGACAGGTGAGTATAGATTTTTTTTATTTTTTTAACCCTTTGTTTCACCTTTAGGAGCTATTTTAGTGTACTGAGTATGCTCAGTACACTAAAATTGGGTCCGAGGAGACATCAGATGTTTCCTCGGACCCTTCTCCATAAGGCCCCATGTTATATGGATCGGGTCAGATCGGATGTGCACTAAATGCCATCCGATTTGGTCCGATCCGAATCTGTCAGATTTTATTTTCGGTGCAAAAATCGGAGCAGGCTCCGATTTTTGCACCGATAATAAAATCGGACAGAATCGGATCGGACCAAGTCGGATGGCATTTAGTGCACATCCGATTCGGTCCGATGCCCATAGGGCTGCATGGGGCCCAAAATCGGTCCGATGCTGTCCGATTTTTATGGGACAGCATCGGAACTGATAAAATCGTTATGTGAAAGCAGCCTTACTCAACACAAAGACTACAAAGACATTGACTACTGCCAGGTATGGCAGGGACACATTTGAGATGGACGGCAATGATCTGGAAGACGTAAAGGACTTCAGCCTAATCAGATCAATGATCACTAAAGAATCAGCGACAAAACCAGAAGCCGATAGGACAATAGCTATGGAAAAATTAACAGTGAAGACACTGGACAAGGTCTTCAAATCAAGAAACATTTCACTGTCAACAAAGACACGGCTCGTACATAGTCTGGTCTTTTCTGTATTAACATATGGAAGTGAAGCATAGACGATAAAGAAACAAGACATAAAAAGAACACCTTCAATAGTGTGGTCCCGGAAAAGGATGTTATCACTACCATGGATAGCTGGAAGAACAAACAAATCCATTCTGGAACAAATCAAGCCAGATATTGTCACTTGAAGCAAGGATCACCAGGCTACAACTTTCCTACTTTGGACACATCATACAAAGAGAAAAATCACTAGAGAAGGACATTATGGTAGGAAGAATAGAATGTAAAAGGTGAAGAGGAAGACCAGCAACCCGATGGCTTGATACTGTCAACATAGCGACAGAGAAGACCCTGGTTGACCTATTTAGGCCCGCACAAGATCGATCTTCAAATGGAGAGTTCATCCATCAAGTCGCCATGGCTTGAAAAATCGAGCTGAAAGCCGATAAATAAAATAATATAAATCTCATTTGTGGACAGCAGGGTATAGAGGTGTTAAGCAGACTGATACTTAGATTAGGCATAACTTGTACTTTATTTATTTAGTCCCCTCGTCTTTCTAGGCCGAGGAGTCTAGAGGGTGGTCCTACTGAGTGCACATGAGGGGAAGGAGGGAGGTCCAACACTATACAGCAGAGGTCCCCAACTCCAGTCCTCAGGCCCACCAACAATGGAGGTTTTCAGCATTTCCTTAGTATTTGACACTTGGAATAGTCACCTGTGCAAGAGATTGAATTACCAATTGTCAAATGCTAAGGAAATCCTGAAAATCTGGACTGTTGGTGGGCCTTGAGGACGGGAGTTGGGGACCTCTGCTATACAGGACCACCCATTGAACTATTTAGGCATAGAAAGAGCAGATGATTAAAAGTAAAAAATACAAGTTATACTGAACCTTTTTTTACACATCCTTACACCAAATGCTGAGCTGTGAAGAGACATAATAGGGCACTTACAAACTTCATGGGGCAGCACTATACTTCTGCATGCTTCTGATTTTTTACAGAGATCCTTTCTAGATGATTACATTTAATCGAACTTCAATGATGAATATGAAAGAATAAACGACCCACATGAAGCACCATAATGAAGCACAAAAATTTCTTATGAACTCGTATTGCCCAGCAAGAACTTCTGAACACCTATGCAACCTCCTTAATATAGCTCTGGCATGTGCTGAGGCCTAAAGTGAACCAGTCAAGTCAGCATTGGCGTAAACAAAGGCCCCTTTACAATAAGGCAGAGTTTTAGGATGACAGAAGGACATAACATCAGGAAAGGTTGGCCAGTCAGCTGCTGTCCTCCAACTAGCGCTCCTCAAAGACTATCCTCCACAACCCATATCCTTTCTCAGAAGGATCTCGGTAGTGTTGTACATCACCAATCTTTGGTTCTGATAACTGTAAAGTAAATAAAATCCTTACCCAGTAATTTAAGGGAGTTTTCTCCTATCAACATATTTTACTACGGTAATTACTAGGACCCTAGCTGTGTTAAAAATAATGAAAATCAGCTTGTACTCCTCCCCCTGGACTCAGCACTGCTCCCCGCAGTTATCGTACACAGGCAGCAGCTGTGACATAACATCAACAGCGCTGCAGCCGATCCCTGGCCTAAGTGGTTCATGCCATCACCGATGAACCTAGTGACTGGCAGCAGCACTGCTGATGTGTATAGGCTTCAGTTGTGACTTCACAATAGGTGCATTTGTAGGGCAGGTTGAGTATTTCATGATTTTTAGCAAAGAAAGGCTGAATTACCGTATATACTCGCGTATAAGCCGAGTTTTTCAGCCCAAAAATTGGGCTTAAAAGTCCCCCCTCGGCTTATACGCGAGTCACTCTATACTGTATACAATGTATACATTATACAGTGCCCCCCATATCAGTATACAGCCACCCCCCCCTTTGGTAGCAATCCTGTAAAGGAAGAGATTAGTATACTTATCCCTCCGCTGTCCGCTGCCGCTGTCCTGCCGCCGCCATCGCGCTCTTCCGTCTTCATCCAGCGTCTTCCGTCTTCTTCTGGCTTCCTCCGGTGGGCGCAGGCAATGACGTCATTGTCTGCGTGCCAGAGGAGGAAGCCGGAAGAAGCCGGAAGACGCTGGATGAAGACGGAAGAGCGCGATGGCGGCGGCCGGTCAGCGGCAGCGGGACAGCGGAGGGATAAGTATACTAATCTCTTCCTTTACAGGATTGCTTACCCAAAGGGGGGGGCCTCTATACTGATATGGGGGGGCTGCTGTATATATCTCTGGGGCTGTATATACCTCTGGGGCTGCTGTATACTACCTAAGGGCTGCTGTATACTACCACTGGGGCTGCTGTATATACCTCTGGGGCTGTGTATACCTCTGGGGTTGCTGTATACTATCACTGGGGCTGCTGTATATACCACTGGGGCTGCTGTATATACCACTGGGGCTGCTGTATATACCTCTGGGCTGTATATACCTCTGGGGCTGCTGTATACTACCACTGGGGCTGCTGTATATACCTCTGGGGCTGTATATACCTCTGGGGCTGCTGTATACTACCACTGGGGCTGCTGTATATACCTCTGGGGCTGCTGTATATACCTCTGGGGCTGCTGTATACTACCACTGGGGCTGCTGTATACTACCACTGGGGCCGCTGCTGTATATACCTCTGGGGCTGCTGCTGTATACTACCACTGGGGCTGCTGCTGTATACTACCACTGGGGCTGCTGCTGTATACTACCACTGGGGCTGCTGCTGTATATACCTCTGGGGTGGCTGCTGTATACCACACTGCTGGGGGCTGTATACCTGTGCTGGGGTCCACCCTCGGCTTATACACGAGTCAATAGGTTTTCCCAGGTTTTGGGGGCAAAAGTAGGGGGTCGGCTTATACACGGGTCGGCTTATACATGAGTATATACGGCAGTTAAAAAAAAACATTGAAAGAATAAAACTCCATTTATTTATTTTTTTATATAAACAATATATGGACTTTGGAAAATACATCTTTTTCATCTCCTAATTGTAAATTAATTAAGATTTATTCTGGTTAAATCTCAAATACCCTATAAGAAATAAGAAGGAAATTACCGTATTATAAATTTTGGAAAAATGGCATTTGATATATTACGGATCTATCTCTGGCATACTGTTATCAATATGGAACAGAATAACTGGCGCTCTGTAATAATCCAGCTGGACGGGTGTCCATCCCCTCCATCTCCTGGCTGTAGTTTATCAAGATATCACACATGACCACACTGTATGGGGGGGGCCTTTACTAACAATTTATTCACAAGAACCCTGGTTACAGATATGATCAGGAAGGGCAGAGTACATGTACATATTGGCTGTTATTAGGACATTATAACAGAATACAGACTTTATACACTTAAACCGATAGTACCCAATTAGTAGAGGACAAAGCAACAACAACATAAATGCTTCATTACGATTCTCAATTTGCTGCATCAGTTGATTTGAGAATAAAGCCTATTTACTGCAGAATAATGCATGGTAAAATGACTATCGATCATTGCTGCAACAGCAAGAAGGCTTCTTAAATATTGCATTGAGACTTCTGTTTCATTTGCGAAGACAGATTGCTTAAATATTTAGAGAAATTTGCATCCACTAAAGAGATCATTTACTGATTGATGTGTATAGTCCAAATGACCTGAACTCCAGTGTTACACGAACATCATTAAGATAAGAAAAGATAATAACTAGCCTGGTCTATCCTACATACAGTATAGATACTATGTATCTACATTACTAATCCATTAAGGAGAGGAGCAGTGATTAAGTCATGGTCCTTGTGTTACCTCATGCCATTTACTGAATTCAGGCTAATTTTATCATTCCCGGAAAACACATGTAAAAGTCAATCTGTCACCCCCCCAAACAACTGCATAAAGTCCTATCAAAGATGAAGCCAGCAATACCAGTACATGGCCAGTCCGTTCCTCCAGTACTGGTAGTCGTGCAAGAGGAGGTGGCTCTGGGCTGGAAACAGAGCTGGAATGACAGAGGTTTCTACCTTCAGCAGCATTTGCTGAGAAACAATGATTTCTCAGTATTGGAGTAAAGGAGTGGACATATAATGGTATTGCTAGATTTATTTTTGAATAAGCTACAAGCGCACATGAATAGTTTTAATAGCAATGAAATCCTGCTGACCATTTCAGATTACAATTTCAAAGAGGCAATGCGTTTGGTCTTCAAGTAGTAGACACCCTAGTAAGGCTGTTTTCACACTAACGGTTTTTGGAATCCAGGAGAATGTGGGTAAAACCTTCACCTTCCCCCGGGATTCCCGTGCAATTGTTTATCATGATGCAACTGGATGCACCCACACCAGTATAATCATTGATTCGTTTAAAGGGAATCTGACAGGTCAAAAAGCCATATGTAACTGATATCATTTTCTAATTCCTCCTTCTAAGTTCTCTTTATTGATGTTTTTCTATTATACAGCAAATAACAAGATTAATTTCATTTGTCAATCACAGTGAGTGATCAATTTCTTCTCTGCTGTCCACTCCCCATAGGATGAATATTCATGTCACATATTCACATCACTGCACTGCACAGGAGATCAGTAGAAATCATTCATATTGGGGGAGGGAGGGTGTATCCTTCTCTCTGCTCTCTTTGCAGCAAAACAAGAGGTTAAATAAACACAAGAGTCTGTCACAGGACATCAGAAATACCTGCTTAGAGAAACAAATGGAGTAGACACCTTATCCAGATCAGGTAAGCCTGATATGTGCTTGTAATCTTTCCCTCCATTAGAAGCTCCTAAAAGAAAGTGAAACCTGACAGTGAGAGCAGAGGGAGGGGAGAGCTGCCTGAGAAGGAGTGAATAATAAATCAACTAGCCGGACTAATCCTTGGAAAAAGTAATGGGAGAGGACTAATGTAGCAGCTGCCTGCAGGGTGTGAAGATGCCTATAGCAAGAAAACTAAACAGGGTACAATAATGATTTTACATCTTTTTAAAAGGTCTGCCCAGGCACTCTTCAAGGGTAATATTAGTATACGGAAAAATGAACTGACAGTGTCCCTTTAATGGAACAGTGATAATACAGGTGCGAGAGCATCCTGTTGCATCTGGTTTTGTACCTTTTTAGCTGGATATGATGTAAAATGACACAGCCCCTAGTGGGTGTGTCATTTAAAGGGAACCTGTCACCCGATTTTAAGTGCCTACACTATCTCTAGCTGTCCCTACACCTTCCTAGCAGCTCCCTATCTATCCCTTTCTTATCTAAAGTGTCCCTATGAAAGAAGTGTAAAATAAGTATAAACTTACTGCAGTCCCCGTGGTTGGGGGACTGGGTAGGCGTGGCCTCAGTTCCTTCAGCACACCTCCGTCTTGTAATGCACGCCCCGCTGGGCGGCATTATTCTGGGTCCACTCAGCCCCATTAATTGTAATCTCGCGCCCTCTACACCTCTTTGCACCGGCCGGGCGTCACATCCGGCGCGGTGCATTATGGGCCGTCACGTGATCGGCCCTAGTGCATTCTGGGTCCGATCACGTGATCGGCCCCAGTGCATTATGGGCTTGATCACGTGATCGGCCCCGGCTCCGCGCATGCGCACTGAGCTTATTGAAGCCGGGGCCGATCACTTGATCAAGCCCATAATGCACTGGGGCCAATCACGTGATCGGACCCAGAATGCACTAGGGCCGATCACGTGACGGCCCATAATGCACCGCGCCGGATGTGACGCCCGGCTGGTGCAAAGAGGTGTAGAGGGCGGGAGATTCCAATTAATGGGGCTGAGTGGACCCAGAATAATGCCGCCCAGCGGGGCGTGCATTACAAGACGGAGGTGTGCTGAAGGAACTGAGGCCACGCCTACCCAGTCCTCCAACCACGGGGACTGCAGTAAGTTTATACTTATTTTACACTTCTTTCATAGGGACACTTTAGATAAGAAAGGGATAGATAGGGAGCTGCTAGGAAGGTGTAGGGACAGCTAGAGATAGTGTAGGCACTTAAAATCGGGTGACAGGCTCCCTTTAAAATTGGGTTCTGGGCATACTCAGTTAAAAAAAAACAGATCTAGCATCTGAATCCAGCGGGATCCGGATTCTGCCTAATCCGGGTTCCATACAGCACCATTGTAATTTAACCCAGGTGTTCATGGTTTTGAAACGGACACCAAAATCACTCCAAAATGTATTTTTGGTTATAGTGAAAAAAACATCTACACCCGGCTCAGGGAGAACCATAAAGAACTGGTACACCTACAGCCTCATTGAAAATCAATGGAGCCAAAAATAGATGTGGGTGTATCCAGTTTTAGCTGAATTCACACAGATACCGAAAAAGGTAGTGTAATACCAGCCTCAGTCCAACCACTACTCCGTCCCTAAGGGACTATTCACACGTTGCATTTTTTCCCATGCGTTCTCATCATAGAAAAAAAAGAGTATTTTACAGCCTCAGCAAAATCACGTATATGCTGCTAATTTTTTTTCTTTTAGGACTGAACCATGCAAATGTTTTTTTTTTTTATATCTGCAGCATTGCAATTCTTTCAGCATGTATGAAGCATTTTTCACTTACCATATATACTCGTGTATAAGCCGAGTTTTTCAGCACAAAAATTGTGCTGAAAAGTGCCCCCCTCGGCTTATACACGAGTCACTATACGGCTCAGTGGGGGGGGGCCGGTGTCTGGGGGCTGGAGGAGGCAGGGGGAGGCTGCACTATGAGCGGCCGGTCACGTGGGGCCGCTCATTAGTGCAATGCAATATGCACGGCATCCCCTGTCCATCAGCGGCAGGGGGAGCCGTGCATATTACATTGCGCTCCCCCAGTAGTTTATACAGGCCCCCCGATCCCCCCCCCGCCCCGTAGTATATACAGGCCCCCCGTAGTTTATACAGGCCCCCCGATTCCCACCCTCCCTGTAGTATATACAGGCCCCCCGCGCTCTATATACAGGCCCCGGTTGCAGCCACAGACCTGTAAGAGAATCGCTTTCATACTTACCCTCCTCGCTGTTACCCGCGCTCCTCCGGTCTCCTTCCCGCTTCTACCCGGCGCGGGAAGGAGACGAGGACGCACGATGACAGCGAGGAGGGTAAGTATGAAAGCAATTCTCTTACAGGTCTGTGGCTGCAACCGGGGGCCTGTATATAGAGCGCGGGGGGCCTGTATATACTACCGGGGGGGGGGGAATCGGGTGGCCTGTATAAACTACGGGGGGGGGGGGGATCGGGTGGCCTGTATAAACTACAGGGGGCCTGTATAAACTACGGGGCGGATCGGGGGGCCTGTATATACCACACTGCTGGGGAGGGTGCTGTATATACCACACTGCTGGGGAGGCTGCTGTATATACCACACTGCTGGGGAGGCTGCTGTATATACCACACTGCTGGGGAGGGTGCTGTATATACCACACTGCTGGGGAGGGTGCTGTATATACCACACTGCTGGGGAGGCTGCTGTATATACCACACTGCTGGGGAGGGTGCTGTATATACCACACTGCTGGGGAGGCTGCTGTATATACCACACTGCTGGGGAGGGTGCTGTATATACCACACTGCTGGGGAGGCTGCTGTATACCACACTGCTGGGAGGCTGCTGTATACCACACTGCTGGGGGCTGTATACCTGTGCTGGGGTCCACCCTCGGCTTATACGCGAGTCAATGGGTTTTCCCAGGTTTTGGGGGCAAAAGTAGGGTGTCGGCTTATACACGGGTCGGCTTATACACGAGTATATACGGTATTTAAATGAATAGGAAAAAATGCAAGTAAAACATGAGGTTTTTTTTATACAACATTGTTCCTGCTAATACTCTTGTTTTTGATGCTGAAAATACTACATGTGTTCGGGGGTTTGCATTGCGCCATATAGCTTTCATCACCGCAAAGTCCTTTAAATGACTCTTCAAATGGTGCATTCTTCAGTTTCAGGTCTTTAAATGCTGCACCTCTATAAGGCTGGGTTCACACAGCAGTATTTTGTCTGAAAGGAAGGGTCCGATTTTGCTAACCAGACTTATATCCAATTTCCATAAGAGTTTGATCAGAGTGGGATCCGTATTTCCTGGATGTGGAAAATTAAACAAAAACGTTTCTTCATCTTCTCCATTCTGATGTCATCAGAGTGCGGCCGATTCTCTTCAAGGTCCCAGAAATGTGAATGGCAATTCTCAGCGGCACATGGTGCATGCTGCAATTCTTTTTCTCTGACCAGTCTGTGGAAAATAATCGGACGTGCACTGCCTCATCTAGTAACATTGGTGTAAGTGCAATCCAATGTTTTGTTGCATAGCACTCGGTCCGAAAACACGGCAGTCTGCACAGCCTAAAGATGGGTTCAGATGCCGGGGAATATCCCTGCATCCTTTCACTTGTCCTATAGGCTTCATAGTAACTTAGCGAACGCTGAAAAACAACCCTTCTTAGCATACTGCATTTTTCCACCATTCCCCATCTCTTAAGCTATGTTTCTTTTACTTCTTCTCTTTACTTTCCCCATTTAATCATGATAGTCCCCTACCATAGTTATTACAGGCTTCAATGGCGGACACAGACAGAAAGGGGCTCCTGTGCAAGAACAATATACGGGCCCTGTACAGCCAAAGCGCACCTGCAGGTAGAAATGGGCTCCCTAACCTCTGCACAGCTGCACCAAGGATATGTCCGCCTCTGACATTCTTTCCATCGCTGTTTTTCATATTCCAAACATATAAGAGTACAGACTACTTTATTACTATTGACAGCGCCCCATAGTGTATTAACACGGGGGCACATGATTGCACAGACCTCAAATATATTTTAGGTAATTGTTTTACTAACCTTCTTTTCATTGTAATATGTTTTTCTTATTAAGGGTCAAAGGTCACCTCTGTCAGCTGTGGAAAAAGACCAGCAGGTCAATTCAGGATGGAACCAGCATCATGGTGGGACTTTCTCCCGGAATTTTAGTTGGCTAATCTGTAAAACCCAGGCTTATACGTGGATGAGCTATTTTGGGGGGATGGATGGAACTGTACTTAAATCCCCTGTTTGCGGTATCAGCTTTCAATTGATGCAAGAAAAACTAAGGTGTGCCCGCCCTCCCTCCATATGATTTTTTCATCCAAGAAGATCATTGATGGACTGTGGTGGTAATAGAGGGATAATCACGTGATAATCACCCAGCTGATTGCTGGGTGGATTTTGGTCAAAAATGTGTAAGTATGATTTTTGGTTGGTTATAAGTATTTATATTTATTATGTTTCAATGAAATGTGAACTCTTATTAATCATTGCGGCCTATTTTAATCCAATATTTTGTGTTTATAGTTTTTACTATGTAGTTTCGCATCATGTGTGGGTCTTGTACTACCATGTGCTTAGATATATGCTCAGTCTAAATGCAATTTTCTCACGCTGGCCTACCACTGTCAGCCAACCTTGTTCTCTTGAACCAGCATTCTCCCCCATTTTCTCTGTGGCGGCGATTAACATTAGTTGAAGGTCCTCCACATGTCATCCATCTCAGTGTATAGATTGTGATGCAGCGGCTTCCTGCATTACAAATGGCAGGTTTATGTCACTGAGGCAGGTTGTGCTCTGCGATACAAACCCGCAAAGGTTTCTATGGGACTTGTGGTGCCATAAGGGTTAATGCATTGCAAGTGGTAGGTCAGCAGAAAGACATGGGAGTGTCTGACTAACCTGAAACCTAGCATAGGTGTGGGTCACGTGGACCAGACAAGATATAGACTGGCTTCCTGTTTGGTCATATGGTCCCTGGGCTGGCAAGAGGCACGTCTGTGTGTTTAGAAGTAGGAGGCTCCTTGGAAGACACATGGCCAGGAGAACCTGAGATGGCTGTGGCAGAACATGTGAGGGTTTGCTCTCGGTGGTTGGAGCAGCCGCTATCCTGGAACGTACCTGGTGAGGTATGCGTGGAAATGGACAGCGTCCTGGAAGGTACGCGGTGAGGATACCACAGGTGTAGGAAGTGGCAGTCTTCCCGGACGACTGACAGGAGTCAGGGAATTGAGCTGGCAATAGCTCCTGGAAGATAACCTCGGCCCAGAGTGCTGTATTCAGGAAGCTACAGTCCTGCTGCAGGTCTGGAATTATCAAGTACTGGTGATCCCAGATAGGCAGGGTGGTAGGCTGAGGCCCACTTCACATCACGTTTTTTGGGGATCCGTGGCTATCCGTTGTAAAACGGATAGCCACGGATCCAATTTGGATCCCCATGTTCCCTATGGGCATGGATTGGTCCTTTTCACGTCCCCAAAATTGGAGACCGCTCTGATTTTGGGCTGCCTTCATAAAAGCGGACAGAATCGGACAGCATCAGATCCAACGCTGTCCGATTCAAATAACATGGGGGTCTATGAAGCTCAGATCTGGAAAAACACAGGATTGTTTCCCGGATCCGGTTTTAGTGTACTGAGCATGCTCAGTACAATATAACTGCTCTGTTCCTGTATGATGTGTGTAATTTCACTTTAGCAGTGTATCTACCTACACTGCTAAAGTGAATTTAAAGAAAGCAATGTGTTAAAAATAAAATGCTCACCTCTTCGCCAAGTGTCCCGTGATGCAAGGCGTCCATGTCCAATGGCTGCAGGACCTGAATCAGCTGACCACACGGGGCAGCAACCAATCAGCTGATGTGTCACATGACAGCATCAGCTGAGCGGTTTAAATCGCCCGCCTATCGGAAAACACAGGATACCCACGGACAGAAAAAAAACGTGATGTGAAGGGGGCCTGAGAGGTCAGTGAGTGAAGGTTGTGATGCCTGCACTTGTGACAATATAACAGAAAATTTAACTAATGCCAGGTGGGCGTACCCGTCATTGGAACAAACTGAATGTCATGAACGTTCTGTGGATGTAAGGCTATGTTCACACAGGACGTTTTTGACTTGTTTCTGGTGCTGTATTTTTTTAACTGCACCAAAAGCGGATCAGTCACTGTGTCGGGCAGCAAAATGAATGTGCTCCTTCCGGGCATCGGTAGGACCTGTAGGTACAGTACTGACAGGACCTGCTCATGTGACTCAGCCTGAGGGTCACATGGGGCCACGTCCTGTAAGTACCTGTACCACTCACAGTTCCTACCAGTGACTGGAAGGGAGATATTGCTGGGGCTTGCCAGGGAGGGTAAGAAAGTGTGTGTGTGTCTGTGTGTTTGTCTGTGTTCCCCAAAAACAGAGCAAAGAAGCAACACAAATGGATGATGTTTTTGTGATGCTTTTTTGCAAAAATATGATCTGTTTTTTTGGGCAACAAAAATTAATCAACAAAAACGGAGCACAAATGCTCTGTGGAATGAGGCCTTAATAGACTGTATGAGGTTTATGATGTGCAATAAACCAAATGAACTTTGTTTTACTGTAAAATCACGCCTGTCTTCCTCAATCCTGCTACCATTTGAGTATCCCCTGTACTTTCTGTGAGCAAATCACTACAGGATACATGATAATACATGGAATACTTAAGAAGTAAAACATTTTTTCATTGTACACCCATAAACACATTTCCTGTAAGTGTAGCAGCACCCCTGCGGACCGGTGGCTGCAGAATAAAACAACAGCTGAGATGGTGAACCATGTACCCCAAACCAAACACCCAACATGCCCCCGAATCCTCAGATCTAGGATTTTATGCCAGGCAGAGGAGAGGTGCGGGAAAGCTGAGTGGTGGGTGGAGCTTAGAGGAGACACCTGTGAAAGGGGGAAGAGCAACAGTAGTTACCACAGGGAGAGTGTGACAGTCAGTCTGAGTTGGAGTTGGTGCAGAGGCCCGGAGTGACAGAGAAGAAAGAGAGTAACAACGAGAGAGGAAAACTGGGACCCGGTGGACAGTGTCATCTATGGCTGACTGGGTCTGAGCTACTGATCATCAGAGAGATGTGTAGGAGGGCTCGAGGGTGAGTACAGGTCAGAGTTCCTGGCAAGTAAAGGAGGAGGAGCAACTGGACTCCTAGCTGAAACCCTGACATAGCTGAAGAGACTGACCAGGTGTAGTGGAGAAGGAGACCAGTGGAAGACCAGCTTGTGAGACTCCGAGGACTGGTTGACTGACAGGTACGTCCTGCAAGTGGTTGGCGCTTAAGCCCGGCCACAGATAACGGTGAGGTGAAGGGTCTTTATGCCCGAACCGAGCAGACTGTCACACTAAAGAAGGCCTTACATAGGATAGGGATCCAAGGAAGGATACCCAGAAAAGGCTGCAACTGCTAGCCCTGAGTAGTGAGCATCCTGAGAGACCAAAAGGGGTACTTGGTGATCCTCCAGACTGTATTGGCTACCTACCGTCACTGCAGAAACTGAGACCGTGAAACAAGAGCAAAAGCGTGAGTAAGACCGGGTTGAACTGAAATGTGTGAGAGTTATATGAGCACCATGGTACAGATACAGCACTAGAGGATTGCCAAGTGAAGATCGAGCGTACATGAGAAAACCCAGGTCACCTCAACCACCAGAATAGACTAATCCCTGGCCAGGTAAACAGCCTGCCGGAGGCTCATCCCTGTGCGCACACCACGACCCCGAGCTGAAAAGCAGCAGCGGTCACATCTGGCCGCATATCACGTGCGCCATGCAATTACATTTTCCTTTAATTGCACGTACCCTCCAGGCAAGGGAAAACATCCTGCACCACTGTGACAATTCACCTGTGCCCAAAGAGCAGGACACTCGAGTAAGTACTTCCACTAGTTTGTAAATCGAATGCTGTCGAAATAAATCGGAAGCATCGGATTTTCTAATGGAAATGGTGCAATGCATCCATTCGGACAGAATAGTGCCCCCTCGTCAGATCGCTCCTGAGAGTGTCGTCTTCCCGTCCTCTCTTATCCCTGTGTCTCCCTGCCCCGTCCTGTGTCTCCTACTGGCCACGTCCTCCCTTGCCCGTCCTGTGTCTCCCTCTTGGCCCGTCACCTCATCCCCTGTGTCTCCCCTCTTGGCCCGTATCTATCCCTGTGCCCCTCTGGCCGGGTTTATGTCTCTCCTCTCCCTTGTCTCCCCTCTTCTCCTTCCCCTCTCTTCTACTCACGACCGCAGTCCCGCCGCGCTCCGGTATCTGCTGTTCTGTCTCAGTGCTCAGACCTTGTATGTCACATAATGACTGCCGGCTATGGTTCTGCAGTCATGTGATTACATCACGCAGTCTTATCCACAGAGGGAAGAACTGAGACACCGAGATGCCGAGACGGGGGCTCGTGACATGGCATAGATTTTTTTTTAATTACCATTATCACTTGGACGATTTAGTGTACGGCAGCTCGTACACAAACTCGGTCGAGAACATGAGATTTCCTCGACCCTTCTATAGGCCCCTGTATTATGTTCGATCGATTGCCTAAAGCCATCATCTGTCCATCCAATTGTCAGTTTTATTCGTCAAATCGGAGCAAGCTCGATTTGCACCGATAAAATCGGAAGATTCGGATCGGACCAGATCGATGGCATTTAGTGCACACCGATCGTCCGTGCCATAGGGAACATGGGTCCGAACGTCCTGCTGCCGATTTCACCGACAGCATCGGAAATGCTAAATCGTATGTGAAGCAGCTAACCCACGGCCCTGGTGGGCGATGCATAAATATCCTAGAATTTGTAGATATAGGGGGTCAATGCATACAAGGCATATTGCTATATTATTCACTAAGAGAACCGTAGTTGCTTCTATGTGAGATATAAGTCGCAATCACCGAACATTGTCCAGGACGATTGCACTCACACATTTTGCAGTAATCCCTTAGATTTCACATCCACAGCTTTCATTTAAATCCTAAAATCTGGAATTAGATCCAGTCTAAAATTAATAAATGACTTCCAAATTAAAGATTAGAAGAAAACAAATACAGTTTGGACACAGTCCCAGACAGAACCATCAAAGACATCTTGACCCAAAGCCTCAAATACATGCCAGACACCAAACCATGAAAGCTAATGACTCAATGGAGAATTGCACCCTATGCTCACATATGGCAGAAACATCCAGATAATCCATATTTCTCAGACTTGTATCAGGTCAGATAATTGTGCAGATATTGTTTGCAGATCTCTGGTTGCAGTGAAATCATGGACACATTGTTCCATTTGTACACGGCAACAAAATAGAACAATGTGTCCATGATTTCACTGCAACCAGCAAATTGCCAGTGAAATTGCCTAGCAATATTGTTTCATGTGACGGTCACGGCACCTTAGTTTAGACAAATCCCTGACGGGGCCATAGGATGTAAAGACATAACAGGAATTTAACTGAACTTGCACTTTTTTCAAGTGAGCATAGGAAGTTTGTTTGCCACCTTTCTGTGCCATTTGAAGTGGCGAACACTTAGGCTGTGTGCTCCTGATAAGGAATCACAGCGTTTTGGACACATCGGCAAGATGCTGCGTTCAAAACGCTGCATTGTGCAGTAGAAGCATATTGGATGGGATTTGTAGAAATCCCGTCCTCACTATGCTTCACCCGACCACAGCATTTTGACAGCTGCGGTGCGGGCTGCCAGCATTCCGCATCTCTGCAGCATCATTCTGCGGAGATGGAAGCAGCCCCCATTGGATAAACGCAGGGAGAAGCTGCACTGCACCCACCACAAATGGCGATGGCTGCGGTCTTCCTGCGGGCACTGGCAGGTTCCCGCAGGTCCAGAGCCACTGCGTCTTGCACACAGTGTTTCCGGATCATGAGCACACAGCCTTAGAAGAAAGCACAAATGGAGTTCATTTAAAAATCATGTTTTGGAGGGATTCAGGCGTAAGATTTTAGTGCACTGTAGAAATGCAATGTGAACAGAGTCTGATTCACAAACTAAAAGTGAATCGGAAACTGACTGCACAATTGTGAACACGTATGTTTCACTCTGAAATGTTGCTCTGTTTGCTAGTAAATATTCTTTAAAAAAGCCGGCCAGTAAAGTAGTCTTGGCTTACAAGTCAGATGCAGCCACCAGCCGGCTTCTCCTTGCCTACTGCACATGACTGACAGGTCTCTCCCTAGTGCCTTGGCCGGCTTCAAAATATGTTTACTAAGAAATACCACAGCATTTCAGAACAAGACATACAGGGCTGCAATCGAGCAGTGTCTGATTCATGGTGCTTGTCATTCAGGCAGCATAAATCTGATGACAGGTTCACTTTAATACTATTAACAAGTGAAATCAATAACTTTCATAATTTCATAACAATGATACCTGTCAAGATGGTAGATATTAGGCAACAAGTGAACAGTCACTTCTTGAAGTTAATGTGTTGTAAACAAAAAAATTGTGTAAATGTGGATCAGTATTTGTAGTGGCAAACGTAGCGCAAATAAGAACAAACAATAAATGGGGGACAGAGTCATGGGTGTCCAAGGCTCATTATGGGGAGCGAAGGCTAGCCTAATGTCACAGAAGATCTACTGTAGCACAAATTGCTGAAAAAAAAACAATGTCGAATATGGTAGAAATGTCAGAATACATGGTACATCTAAGCTTGCTGAATATTGAAAGCATAGTTGAAGACAGGACAGGTCACCCCCCCGATTCACGTTTGATGTTTTCTACAATGGGCACTACCTTTGATGTTGCCTACATTAGGCACAGCCTTTGAGGTTGCCTACATTAGGTACAGCCTTTGAGGTTGCCTACATTGGGCATAGCCTTGGAGGTTGCCTACATTGGGCATAGCCTTTGATTTTGCCTACATTGATTGGGCAATACCTTCGATATTGCATACATTGGGCATATTAGCTTTAGAATTGTACCATGAAACAATGGAAGAAGGTGGCCTTGTTAACTTAGTTGAGAACTACGAGGTGGAGGTCATTGGGCACAGACTTTGATGTTTTCTACATTGGGTACAGTCTTTGAGGTTGCCTACATTGGGCACAGCCTTTGAGGTTGCCTATACTGGGCACAGCCTTTGATGTTGTGTACATTGGACACAACCTTTGACGTTGCCTATATTAGGCACAGCCTTTGATTTTGCCTACACTGATTGGGCACTGTTTTCGATATTGCCTACATTCTGCACGTTATCCTTAGAATTCCACCATGATCAATAGAAGAAGGTGGCTTTGTTAATATAGTTGAGAACTACGAGGTGGAAGTCATTGGGCACAGCCTTTGACATTGCCTATATTGGGCACTGCCATTTATAATGACTACATTGGGCACATTAGCCTTAGAATTGTACCATGAGGCAATGGCAGAAGGTGGCCTTGTTAACTTAGTTGAGAACTACAAGGTGGAAGTCATTGGGCACAGCCTTTGACATTGCCTATATTGGGCACAGCCTTTGGTTTTGCCTACATTGATCGGGCACTACCTTCAATATTGCCTACATTGTGCATGTTAGCCTTAGGATTGCACCATTAAGCAACAGAAGAAGGTGGCTTTGTTAACATAGATGTGAACTATGGGGTGGAAGTCATTGGGCACAGCCTTTGATGCTGCCTATATTAGGCTCAGCTTTTGAGATTGCCTACATTGGGCACAGCCTTTGATTTTGCCTACATTGGTTGGGCACTACCTTCAATATTGCCTACATTGTGCACGTTGGCCTTACAATTGTACCATGAAGCAATGGAATAAAGGGCTTTGTTAACATATTTGAAAACTATGGGGTGGTATTTATGGGCACAGCCTTTGATGCTGCCTACATTGGGCACTACCTTTGACGTTGCCTATATTGGGCACAGCTTTTAACATTGCCTATATTGGGCACAGTGTTTGATATTGCCTACATTAGGCAACCTTTGACGTTGCCTATATTGGTCACTGCCTTTGATGTTGCCTATATTGTGCACAGCCTTTGATTTTGCCTACATTGATTGGGCACTACCATCGATATTGCCTCTATTGTGCACATTAGTCTTACAATTTTACCATGAAGTAACGGAAGAAGGTGGCCTTGTTAACTTAGTTGAGAGCTAGAAGGTGGAAGTCATTGGTCACAGCCTTTGAGGTTGCCTACACTAGGCACAGCCTTTGAGGTTGCCTACATTGGGCACTGCCTTTGATGTTGCCTACACTGGACACTGCCTTTGATGTTGCCTATATTGGACACAGCCTTTGATTTTGCCTACATTGGTTAGGCACTACCTTCGATATTTCCTACATTGGGCACATTAGCCTTAGAATTGTACCATGAAGCAATGGAAGAAGTTGGCTTGTTAACTTAGTTAAGAACTACAAGATGGTAGTCATTGGGCACAGCCTTTGATTTTGCCTAGACTGATTGGGCACTACCTTCAATATTACCTACATTGTGCACGTTAGCCTTAGAATTGCACCATGATCAATGGAAGAAGGTGGCTTTGTTAACATGGTTGAGAACTACGAGGTGGAGGCCATTGGACACTATCTTTGATATTGCCTATATTGGGCACTACCTTGACGTTGGCTATGTTGGGCACAGACTTTGATTTTGCCTACATTGTGCACATTAGCCTTAGAATGTACCATGAAGCAATGGAAGAAGGTGGCCTTGTTAACCCATTTGAGAACTATGAGATGGAAGTCATTGGAGAAACCAGTGTCAGAGTTAGGAAATTACGATTTTTAGTAAGAATATATGCTTACACTCATTTGCAAAATATATAATGTTAAAAAGAGAAAACTGAGATGTGATCTAATACATTTTATATCCTTCTATGATCAGTGCATTTTCTGGTTGGCTACATTCCTTCTAGTTACTTATATTTTATGTGAACTCCTGAACAGGTTATGTCATATATGTGGTCAGCCTTTAGGCAAGAAATGTAAAATAAATAAAGAGAATTTTGTTTACGTACCGTAAATTCTTTTTTCTTTAGTCATCAATGGGAGACCCAGACAATGGGGTTTAGGGCTCTGCCCTCCGGAGGTCACACTAGGTACTACAAGTTTGTAGACACCGCCTCCTCCGCTTATAAACCCCCACCGTAGGAGACATCCTCAGTTTAGTCCATAAGCTGCGAGGAGAAATTAAACCACACCCGAAACATCGGGAAGAATGCCGTGCACAGACGGTTCAACAACCCGGCAAACACTGTCTCAACAGAGAACAGAACAAGTGCAAAATATGCAACGGAACAACTGGGTGGGTGCTGGGTCTCCCATTGATGACTAAAGAAAAAAGAATTTACGGTACGTAAACAAAATTCTCTTTTTTCTGGTCGTCATAATGGGAGACCCAGACAATGGGGATGTCCTAAAGCAATACCCCAGGGCGGGAAGAGTTCCTCAACAAGACGGATAACACATGGTTCCCTTTAAAGGTGGGCAACCGCCGCCTGGAGAACCCGCCTGCCCAAACTCGCATCCGCAGAGGCATGGGCGTGCACCATATAGTGCTTAGAGAAAGTGTGCAGGCTGGACCAAGTGGCCGCCTGACACACCTGTAGAGCAGAAGCTCGATGTCGCAAGGCCCAGGAGGCACCTACAGCTCTCGTAGAGTGTGCCTTCAAACCCACCGGGAGAGGTAAACCAGAAGACCGGTACGCCTCCTGAATGGGAGCCTTGATCCATCTGGCCAAGGTCGACTTCGAAGCCGCGGCCCCCTTACAGCGACCCATCGTGAGGACAAATAAGGAATCCGAACTCCTAAAGGAGGCGGTCCTGGACACATAAATGCGTACAGCTCTCACGAGATCCAGAGTATGGAGGTCGCGCTCAACCTGATGAACGGGAGCGGGGCAAAATGATGGAAGAACAATCTCCTGGTTTAGGTGAAACGTTGAAACCACCTTCGGCAGAAATTCAGGCCGTGGGCGCAACACCACTTTGTCCTGGTGAACCACCAGAAAGGGAGACTTGCACGAAAGTGCAGCCAATTCTGAGACCCGTCTCAGAGACGTAATCGCCACCAGAAAGACCACCTTCTGGGACAGACGAGAGAGAGAGACGTCTCTCAGTGGCTCAAACGGCGGTTTCTGCAGTGCCGCCAGGACCATGTTTAGGTCCCAAGGGTCCAGAGGTCGTCTATAGGGCGGGACCACCCGAGACACCCCCTGCAGAAATTGACGTACCTTCGGGAGGAGCGCCAAGCGCCTGTCAAACAACACTGAAAGTGCTGATACTTGACCTTTCAGAGAGCCAAGGGATAATCCCAACTCCAACCCCGACTGTAGGAAGGCCAACAATGTCGGGATAGACAAAGGCCACGGAGAGCGGCCACCAGAGGCACACCAGGTAAAAAAGATTTTCCACGTTCTGTGGTATATCTTCCTGGAAACCGGTTTCCTTGCCCGATTCATAGTGGCAACCACTGTAGGAGAGAAACCTCTGGATGTCAGCAGCCAGGCCTCAAGAGCCATGCAGTCAATCTGAGGGCCCTGGAATTGAGGTGGAAGAATGGGCCTTGCGCGAGTAGATCTGCGCGTTCTGGAAGAGCCCACCTGTGTCCGCCTGACAGTTGCCACAGGTCCGGGTACCAAGACCTCCTGGGCCAATCTGGAGCCACTAGAATGGCCACTCTGCATTCTGTCCTGATCTTCCACAGGACCCTGGGAATCAGAGCCAGAGGCGGAAACACATATGGCAGCTGAAAGCTGGTCCAGTTCAGGATCAGGGCGTCCGCCCCCAGAGCCTGGGGATCCCAAGATCTCGCCATGTATTGGGGCACCTGATGGTTCAGCCGTGAGGCCATCAGATCCACGTCCGGAGTGCCCCACCTGCCGCAGATGTCCCGGAAGACGTCTGGATGTAGGGACCACTCTCCGGCGTCCATCCCCTGTCGGCTCAGATAGTCGGCCTCCCAGTTCTCGACCCCTGGGATGTGAACTGCGGAGATCAGGCAGCCGTTTTCCTCCACCCAGAGTAGAATGCGGTGGACTTCGGCGAGGGCCCGAGCACTTCTGGTCCCTCCCTGATGATTTATATAGGCGACGGCCGTCGCATTGTCGGACTGTACCCGAATGGGCTGTCCTGACAGGAATTTCTGAAACGCCAGTAGCGCCAGATAGACCGCCTTGATCTCCAGCACGTTGATCTGCAACGCCGACTCCGACTGGGTCCAGAGGCCTTGAGCCCTGTGGTGCAAGAACACCGCCCCCCAGCCCTTCAGACTGGCGTCGGTGGTCACCACTAACCATGACGGTTTTAGGAAGGACCGGCCTCGTGACAGGTGAAGTGGCTGGAGCCACCACTGTAGAGAGTCCCTGGTTGGTTGTGACAGTGTCACCAGCCGATTCAGAGAGATCGTCCTCTTGTCCCATCTGCGAAGAATCTCCAGCTGGAGAGGACGGAGGCGAAACTGTGCGAACGGCACCGCCTCTATCGCCGCTACCATGCGACCCACCAATCTCATCAATACCCGTAGGGATGACTGTGGAGACAGGAGGACATTCTGCACTCCTGATTGGATCGCAAGCTGCTTGGCTTGAGGTAGGGACACCAGGGCCGAGTCCGTGTGGAAGTCCATGCCCAGATATGTCAATGACTGGGTCGGAACCAGGGTCGACTTTTGAATGTTGATAAGCCACCCGAACCGTTCCAGGGACTTCATGGTCACCTCCAGGCTCACCCGACAAAGGTCTTCCGATGGCGCCCTGACCAACAGGTCGTCCAAATAGGGTATGACGGCGTGTCCCTGCGCATGCAGGAGAGCCATCATGGAGGCCATCACCTTTGTGAACACCCGTGGTGCTGAGGCTAGCCCGAATGGCAGTGCCACAAATTGGAAGTGCTCTTCCCCCACTGCGAATCTCAACCAGCGCTGATGAGCTGGTGCAATGGGGACGTGAAGGTAAGCGTCCCTGATATCGATGGACGCTAGGAAGTCTCCCTGTGACACAGCCGCGATCACTGAGCGCAGGGATTCCATGCGGAACTTCCGAACCAACACGTGACGGTTGAACAACTTGAGGTCCAACACCGGGCGAAAAGAGCCGTCCTTCTTTGGGACAATAAAGAGGTTGGAGTAAAAACCCCTGAACCTCTCTTCCGTGGGCACAGGGACCACCACTCCGTCTCTGCGGAGTCCCTCCAACACCAGGTGAAAAGCCTGAGCCTTTTCTGGAGATGGAACCGACCGATGGAATCGGGGTATTGGTTGTGACGTCAGCTCTATCCTGTAACCTCTTGAGACTACGTCTCGAACCCACTGATCTTGAATGTGAAGAAGCCACTTGTCCTGAAAGCGGGACAGGCGGCCCCCCACCTGTGGGGAGGCAGGATGAGAGAGCGAGTCATGTCGAGGCGGGCTTGGGGGTGGCAGCCGCTGCCCCCGCCGGCTTCTTCTGACGACTCTTGGAACGCCACTGAGTAGCAGGCTTGCCCCCTCGGTCTGAGCGAGTGGACGCCGTTGATGACTGTGAACCGGAGCGAAAGGACCACTGCTTAGGGTTCCTTTTCACGGTGTACCGTGGCTTAGGCTTATTCTGCGGGATCTTAGACTCAGCAGAATCCTTTATCAATTTGTCCAGTTCGGTGCCAAAAAGCCTGTCACCAGCGAACGGAAGATTTTGTAAAATCTTCTTAGATGTGGCATCTGAGTCCCAAAGACGCAGCCACAACAGCCTGCGGATCGCAATTGCATTGGCCGAGGCCACAGCAGAGCGAGTGGCAGTTTCCAAAGATGCCGTCCTGGCATAGTCCGCATAGGCCCTTGCTCTCTCAGTGAGAGCCAGGACCTCTGGACTGGACCTAGCTAGATCAGTGATACCATCCAAACAGATAGTAATCGCTTGTAGGGTCCAGACCGCGGCAAAATTAGGGGCAAACGAAGACCCCACAGCCTCATAGGAAGACTTGGCGAGTTGCTCGACCTGTCTATCAGTAGCATCCTTCAACGAGGAGCTATCAGAGGCAGAAAACAAGGAGCGCGCAGCAATCCTAGTCATGGAAGCATCCACCTTGGGAGACTGCGACCATTCCTGGAGCGCCTCCTGGGGAAAGGGAAAGCGATTGTCCTTAGTTTTACGGACATAACGCCGCCCAGGATGCAACCTGGGAGCTTTAATCACCCTTCCAAAATTAGTGTGGTCCATGAAGGAGCCACTTGGTCTAGCCTCTGGCCGCAGCCATTGGTATATCTCCTTGGGGTGTACAGTCACCTCCTCAGGAGGAGTGACAAGACGCAATGTCTCATTGATGGAGGACACCAGATCCTCCACCCCATCTGGAGGTTCAGACATAGACCCAAGAGTAGAACCCCCATCATCTTCCTCACCATCAGAGGAACGCTCCTCCTCAGAGAGAGTCTGGAGCTCAGGAGAAGCCTCACGGGCTCGCTTAGGGGGTCTTACAGCAGAAGTAAGAGACACCCGGGGGTAACTAGGAGGAGTAGCTGGGTTCTCCAGTCTCCTATGCAGTGCCTCCAGGGTTTGCGACATGGAGGACATCTGGGACAGCAGAGATTCATTGATCTTATTCTGCGTTTCCCATGGCCCTGGGATCACCTGAACCTCAGGGTATAATCCCGGATTTGCAGACTCAGTAGTAGCAGACCGGGCCTCTGGGCGTCCGCAGTTATTGCAGGACCCCTCCACCAGTGTCCCGTTGCATGTAACACAGGCAATGGAGACCACCGCCGCCTTAGCAGCATGCTTCCCAACTGAGGACATCTCCACAGTGAGGGGGATATAAGCCAAAGTTCACAAACAAACCGGGAATCCCGGTGGCTTACCGACCGCAGTAAAGCGGTAGGAGGAAGCGGTGTGTGTGTGTGACCTCCGCGAGTTCCGGTCTCCCTTGCAAGTGCAGACACGCGCTGCAGCCAGATCCCAGCCGGGAAGTGAGGGAGAAGATGGCCGCCGACAGTGAAGATGTGGGCGGAGCCAGGAACACGCGGGAAGAACACACAACACGCCCAGCGGTGATGTCACCATAAGGGCTGCCTCCTCCTCCTCCAGACTGCCTCAGCAATGGAGGTGCCGGAGCCCGCAGCGCGGGAAAAGAGTGTGAATATCACACACACACACTCTCAGACTGCATGTACACACAAAACACCCGCAGTCTACAGCCTCAGCCCCTGTGATACACAGGGCGGTCAGCCAGGGAGACCCCAGCACAGGGTCACCGCCAGAACCGCGGACCCGAGGGTAACCGCGCGGTCTGAGTGTCATGACACCACAGTGACAGACACTACCCCCAGGCACACAGGAGACACACCAGGTGCCTCAGTGCCGGTCCGGTCTGTAAGCACCTTTAGGGAGGCCTCGGACGGGGGTACAGCACCAGTCCGGAGTGTAAGCACCATTTAGGGAGGCCTCGGACTGGGCTGGCTCCGTCCGGTCTGTAAGCACCATTTAGGGAGGCCTCGGACGGAGCGGAGCTGTGCAAGGCTCCAGGCTCCCCCTTACCAGAGCCTCCATGGAGGGATGGAAAGGGAAGGAGCGCGACAGCGTACCGGGAGAACACAGAAGTGTCCAGGCTAAAAGCCCTCCGGTACCTCCACCAGCGTGTTCCGCAGAGGGTGAGCGGGGAGGCTGTCGGGGGTCCCGAGCGGGACCATTTTACCTTGTCTTCATACGCCATCACGTAAGCTGTGAGAATGCAGTGAAGTGCAAGCAAAGCGTGATCCTCCGAGCACACTAAGTTTAAAACTGAGGATGTCTCCTACGGTGGGGGTTTATAAGCGGAGGAGGCGGTGTCTACAAACTTGTAGTACCTAGTGTGACCTCCGGAGGGCAGAGCCCTAAACCCCATTGTCTGGGTCTCCCATTATGACGACCAGAAAAAAATGAATATGCAGGCATAGTTATAGGCGTTAGAGAGGATGTTATCACTACTATGCCTCTAAGCCTGAGGGAGGTCTAAAGGCCCAAAGGGAGAAAAAAAAAAGGGACTTATAAGTATATGATGTGAAAGCCAGACCTGTGGAGTCAGTAAGCCAAACCTCTGACTCAAACTCATTAATTTCCCTGAATCCGACTCTGGCTCTGAATCCATGAAAGTGGACTCCGACTCCACAACCCTGGTGGAAGCACAACAAAATATCATGGAAATTGTACATAGAATATCCTTGGCCTAGCTCTATTGTCGGGACCCTGAATATTGTACTTTTCCCAATTAACAGAATGAACAGGACAAAAGTCTTGATGGAATATCGCAGCACCTGCAATGGTCTTCCAGGCACAACTGCCACATTCAATGTCAATTGTAAAACATAAAGTATAGATCCTCATCATTGTAATATAGCAGCATGTGTTGCCAGAGTTGGTTAGTTGTTAGTAGCCTAGAAATCAATGCTTACGATGACTCCAATAACACCAGAGCAACAGTCATTAAACAAGTGAACTATATGGGCATCTACTGGACACCCCAACAGCACTAAAACTAGGTTCTGATTGTAAGGATATCGTTAATATAGACTACATTGCTCTTGCTTCAGCCCTTGGCCATCTAAGTCTGAAGAACATTGAAAGTGGCAGAAAAAAAACACAAAAAGGATTCTAAATTAGAAACGCCTAGTTTTAAATCTTTAGAAACATCACATAGATGTTTCTACTTAAAGAAACACTTACGGTAATGTTATGATTACTCATTGATACCTAGTATATCTACTATATAATTGCCGTAGGCAAAATCGTGTCGGACCCCAAATCGCCGTGGCTATGTCACTATGTGACGTCACCACGCGCGAGCAATGGCCGCGAAGCGGCCATTGCGAGTCGCTGGCCGAAAATAGAACCAGAGGCTCGGCCACAAACTTAGCGATTTACCGCTGAGGTAGCGCGAGCAATGGCCGCGAGGCCATTGCGAGTCGCTACCTCAGCTGCCGCACCTGCCGCAAGTCCCCCTATACTTTGTATGGGGATCCATTGCGAGTCGCTGTGTAGCGCGAGCAATGGCCGCGAGGCCATTGCGAGTCGCTACCTCAGCCGCCGCACCTGCCGCAAGTCCCCCTATACTTTGTATGGGGATCCATTGCGAGTCGCTGTGTAGCGCGAGCAATGGCCGCGAGGCCATTGCGAGTCGCTACCTCAGCTGCCGCACCTGCCGCAAGTCCCCCTATACTTTGTATGGGGATCCATTGCGAGTCGCTGTGTAGCGCGAGCAATGGCCGCGAGGCCATTGCGAGTCGCTACCTCAGCCGCCGCACCTGCCGCAAGTCCCCCTATACTTTGTATGGGGATCCATTGCGAGTCGCTGTGTAGCGCGAGCAATGGCCGCGAGGCCATTGCGAGTCGCTACCTCAGCTGCCGCACCTGCCGCAAGTCCCACTATACTTTCAATGGGGATTCATTGCGAGTCGCTGTGTAGCGCGAGGTTGCGGTAATCCCCATAGAAAGTATAGGGCGAGTTGCTACTTTGTGTTCTAAGACCCTTACAACATAATAGTTCAATTTTCCTTAAATGATATCAACCATACAAATATATGTAGTTGGTGTAAAGATGTCATTGGAATAATTGGATTATTATTTGAAAATCTTAAAATAAATTTAAAAATAATCTAGACACCCGATGCATTTGCATCGGGCTCACAGCTAGTATAATATAATTACCTTGTATAGTTATTGCTTTTTATGTAGTATTCTTCTCTTCATTTGGGTTTTGTGATCTAATAGTGCCCCCCCCCCCCAACCTTCCTTTAGAATTACAAGGAGATCACTAACTCAGTGATTAGAAGTTTCCTATAACAAAATTGCACAGATGTTACCTATGCAGTTCTCCACAAGGAGAGATGAAAACCTTTATCACAGATACTGGTGATGATTATACAGGTCCAATCACACAGTTATAATGTAGTATGGGAATTGATCATCCTTCTTCACAGATACTGATGATGATTATACAGGTCCAATCACACAGTTATAATGTAGTATGGGAATTGATCATCCTTCACTGAATTAGCTTATTTAGGAGAATATAGAGAAAAGGGTAATTACAGTGTTAGCACAGCAGGCAGGGATGATACTGACTGTAGCTCCACATGTGAGGCTTTGCTGATGCATCATGGGATTGATAATGTTGAAGAATTAAAAATGTAGGATGAGATCTAGGAATCAAGATGGTGACTGAAGGATAGAACGTGAAGACTGAACTGCAGGGGAGTGAAATATATAAGTGAAGGGCAGAATGTGATAAACAAGTGGGAGAACAGAGATTGAAATAATCCAGAGTGCTTCTGTTTAAGTTCATATGGTTCATGAACAATGCATTTTAAAAGCATGGAAGATTAGATGTCAATATCACATGCCAATATAGCTTCATACTGACACAGTCTCACAACAACTGGATCATGGCCACTATTGTCCTAGTTTTAACCCGGTTAAGAGTTGTCAATCAGATGTAAGGGAGTAAAATTTTATAATCATACATTTTCTGTAAAATATTACTACTAAATATTCATCTATTGTAGGATGACTATTTTTGCATAATATTTGCATCATTTAGTTGAGCTTTGCTGGAGTTTCCTGTTCTTTTCACCCTCGACATAGACCGAAGCATCTGAGGTCAAACAACAATTCGGGTCTTGGTAGTCTACTCCACCTTGGTGCATTAACATATCATAAATTCATTGTATAACGCAGATAACAACCATATTTATCAACTTTACAAAGACGTCTTAATTCAAATAGTATTTGAAATATTAATAAGCGAAGGAATCAAAATACCCATTATGACAACTGCTTCAGTTCCAAAGACCAAGGAAGACCTCTTAAGACACAATGGGAAGCGTGCTGGACAAACATACAAAGATCTGCTCTCAATGAGATGAGAACACAATTATTCTTGTTCTCAAATGATCTACATATAAATCCATAAAATGTCGCTGTGTTTGGAGGAAACATGACAACTACTGATAGAGTCCCAATTCTTGATTAATGACTGTAAATAACAATAAAAATTGCGAATGTATCCGATACAAGGATCTAATCGATGGCCCAGACGACCAGAGTAGGTACAAGCCCTATCCAGCCAAATGATCAGTGTGTCTACGACCGGTATAAGCTCTAGCCAAGAGATCTCAGACACAATATACTCTCCTGCACATTTCTTCATGTACTGAAGGCTGTCGGAGTATCTTTCCTATGCAATCTAATAGATTCTCATTGTACAGCCCTTTGTTCACAATTGCAGCGAAACGACGGAATGCTTTAATAAAATCCGCACCGTTATCGTCACATTCTCAATATTCTGTGTCTGTTTATGGTAATTAGTCAATTATTTCGGCATCGAAAGGTACATATATATAGATATAGTCAGGGGCTTAAGGACCACACCAGTCAGCTCCTTAGAGCAATATAGGATAGATAGTACTGGATGCTTTTCAGATATACCAGCCTTGGCGAAACGAAGGGAAAACAAATAATCCCATTTTCCCCCAAGACAAGACCCTTTACCTTAGGTGACTTTCTCTCAAGCACTAAGTATGACCCCAAGTACAAACAGGACCCACCTGCTCAGGGCCTTGGAAGCAGATTCTGCACTGTGGGGTCCTCATACCGCTGTCAATGCTGCTGCCCAGGGACACAGCGTCCAGCGCAGCCCCAAGCCTTCCATCCTTCTCCTCCAGTGCCAGGCTACGGGGTCTAGGATCAGAGCCATAGTATTCCTCATCATCGTCTCTGGAGGAGCAGTCTGCAAAGGGTGGCCATCCACAGCCCCCAACCCCAAGCCCTCGCATAGCGTGGCCCGGCTCCGGTTCACTTCGCCCAGATCGGGTCAGCACCAGAACCTTAAGTTCATTGAAGAACATACGGAGCCGGTATTTAAACATCATTCACCGGCCGGTGGACCAGGAGTTTGGGGGGTTCCAGGGCACAGCGGCATGGACATAGGTCCCAAGTGACCCAATGACAGCGGACAGCTTCTCACTCTCCTGGGCTCCTGTGACAGGGGACTGAACTGCATGGGGTTAAGTGAGTGCAATTCACTAGTGTCTATCTAAAGGGGAGGCATCCATCAACCCTTATGTATAGAAAAAGGAGGGGGAAAGGGAAGCAAATAATCTGGACCCTAGAGATACATTTCAGAAAAAGGGCTTGTAAAATAGTTATTCCAACATGCAGTGAGAGGGGGTGGGAGACCTGCAACCTAAGGCCAAAGGGTGGACAGCAGGTAAAGGGTGGGCAACAATCTGCTGCTGTGTGGAAGGCAGCAAAAAGCAATTATCATGGATGCAGGCAGGGGAAGGAGAAGATTGGGGTCTGTGTGCCCATCCTATCTGCAGGGAGCGCAGCCCTCCATCCTCGAAGACAAGAATCCTTTATAATCCAATGGAGAAGGCGACCATCTGGAGAGGTGCTGCCTGGCGTCCTATGGCTTCCCTCCCCCTTGCTTCCTCTTTCTCTTCCGTGGATGATACACGCAGGGCTCCTCTTTTGTCTCAGCTCTCAGCATCCCCAGCCTGGTGTGAGCGTCCATCCATCCAGCGGTGGTCAGGGTGCACCAGCCCCGGCGGCCACCCTGCAGCTGCACAGACACAACACATGGATGGAGCGGAGGAGACCCCCGGGAGATGCAGGAGCGGAGGAGACCCCAATACCTGCAGGAGAGGAGGAGACCCCAATACCTGCAGGAGCGGAGGAGACCCCAATACCTGCAGGAGAGGAGGAGACCCCAATACCTGCAGGAGAGGAGGAGACCCCCAAAATCTGCAGGAGAGGAGGAGACCCCCAAAACCTGCAGCACAGGAGACCCCCAAAACCTGCAGCACAGGAGACCCCTAAAACCTGCAGGAGCCTCCGCTTACCGTGCACCGGCTGCCGGCCGCTCCATCATACACTCACAGTCCTCTTATTGCACCGAGCCGCGGCTGCAATGGATGGCTATGAAGTGAGGGCTGGATAAATATGGCTTCTTCTTCCGGTATGGCATGTTAAATAAAACATTTCAGTGGAGTGGATGTGTCATGTGTGGAGCCGCCGCCGCCGCTGGAGGACCGGGCTGCGCATCTGCGGTGGGTGAGAGCTCAGGACCTGACGTGCGGGTTCACGTGGGAGCGGGCGGGTGATGGGAAAGGGACCGTCACACCCGGGCCGGGCTCATCACATGGCAGCGGAGGGGACCTGCCAGGGGGATTGTCTGCCACTGTCACAATCATAACTGCCACCATCGCCCTGATAACTGCCACCATCACAATCATAACTGCCACCATCACCCTGATAACTGCCACCATCACCCTGATAACTGCCATCATCACCCTGATAACTGCCACCATCGCCCTGATAACTGCCATCATCACCATGATAACTGCCACCATCACCCTGATAACTGCCATTATTACCCTGATAACTGAAACAATCATCCTGATAACTGCCACCATCACCCTGATAACTGCCATCATCACCCTGATAACTGCCACCATCGCCCTGATAACTGCCATCATCACCATGATAACTGCCACCATCACCCTGATAACTGCCATTATTACCCTGATAACTGAAACAATCATCCTGATAACTGCCACCATCACTCTGATAACTGCCGTCATCCCCCCTGATAACTGCCACCATCACAATCATAACTGCCACCATCCCCTAATGACTGCCAACATCACCCTAATAACTGCCATTATTACCCTGATAACTGCCACCATCACCATGATAACTGCCATTATTACCTGATAACTGCCATTATTCCCTGATAACTGCCATTATTACCCTGATAACTGAAACAATCATCCTGATAACTGCCACCATCACTCTGATAACTGCCGTCATCCCCCTGATAACTGCCACCATCGCCCTGATAACTGCCACAATCACAATCATAACTGCCACCATCGCCCTAATGACTGCCAACATCACCATGATAACTGCCAACATCACCCTATAACTGCCATTATTACCTTGATAACTAAATCTTCCTGATAACTGCCACCATCACCTGATAACTGCCACCATCCCAATGATAACTGCCATCATCACCATGATAACTGCCACCATCGCCCTGATAACTGCCACATCACATCATAACTGCCACCATCACCTAATAGACTGCCAACATCACCTAATAACTGCCATTATTACCCTAATAACTGAAACAATCATCCTGATAACTGCCACCATCACTCTGATAACTGCCACCATCACACATAACTGCCACCATCACCCTAATAAATGCCACCATCACCCTATAACTGCCATTATTACCCTGATAACTGAAACAATCATCCTGATAACTGAAACAATCATCCTGATAACTGCCACCATCACTCTGATAACTGCCATCATCCCCCTGATAACTGCCACCATCACCATGATAACTGCCACCATCACCATGATAACTGCCACCATCACCCTGATAACTGCCACCATCACTCTGATAACTGCCATCATCCCCCTGATAACTGCCACCATCATCCTGATAACTGCCACCAGAACCCTAATAATTGCCAACATCACCCTAATACTGCCATTATTACCCTAATAACTGCCACCATCACCCTAATAACTGCTATCATCACAATAATAACTGCCAGCAGAACCCTAGTAACTGCCACCATCACCCTGATAACTGCCATCACCCTGATAACTGCCACCATCACCCTGATAACTGCCATCACCGTGATAACTGCCACCAGAACCCTGATAACTGCCCCATCACAATCATAACTATCACCAGAACCCTAATAAGTGCTACCAGAACCTAATAACTGCCATCTCACTGATAACTGCCATCATCACCCTGTTAACTGGCACCATCACCTGATAACTGCCACCATCACACTAATAACTGCCCCATCACAATCATAATGCCACCATCACTCTAAAGTACTTTACATGCGGCACTTTTCTAGGAATTTCACTAGCAACTTACTGGTTGCAGTGAATCATGGAGATATTGTTCCATTTGTACACAGCAACAAGATAGAACAATATGTCCATGATTTCACTGCAACCAGTAACGTTGCCAGTGAAATTCCTAGAAAGTTGCGTGTCTAAAGGTACCTTAAGGGCCCCTTTACACGCGGCTACATTTCTAGGGTGGCTACAGGTAACTTACTGGTTGCAGTGAAATCATGGAGAGATTATTCCATTTGTACACAGCAACAAGATAGAACCTTGTCTCCATGATTTCACTGCAACCAGTAAGTTACCTGTAGCCACCCCCTAGAAATGTAGCCGCGTGTAAAGGTACCCTTAGGGTACCTTTACACACGGCTACATTTGTAGCTTGTCACCAGGTAACTTACTGGTTGCAGTGAAATCATGGATACATGATTCCATTTGTACACAGCAACAAGATAGAACCATGTATCCATGATTTCACTGCAACCAGTAAGTTACCTGGTGACAAGCTACAAATGTAGCCGTGTGTAAAGGTACCCTAAGAGTACCTTTACACGCCGCAATTTTGGCGGCGATAGGAGGCAATCTAACGTGCGTATGCACGTTTTCATGGTCGCCTCAGATCGCCGAAGCACTTTTACACGACGCAATTTCGCCCTCAACCTAAGGCAACGTGTAGCCCCGGAAGTCGCCACACCAACAGTGGGAACATCGGTAGACTCCGTCACCGCTTCACACGCCACAATCCCAAGGAATGTGGGCGTACATGTTCAGCGCGGCCAAAACCTAGGCGTGCCAAATTGTTTTACACCGCGCCCCAAACACACTCATTGGACAACGCAATAGTGTATGATTGGTCAGCCTGCTGTGGAAAGCTGGCTAATACATGACACCACTGAAGATGTGTGTTGCTGAACGGACAGCTCTTCAAATATGGCACCCAGTGAAGTGACAGCCAATGGGAACCAATAAGCCACCACCAATCATCGCTGACAGTGCGCGGTCTCCGCACGCTGTGGCACGCCTACGGTAAATCAATAACGATGTAGATTCCATCACTATCACCCGTTCACACGCCAAAAGCCGGGAATGTCGCCTTCCTGATTGCCTCTGATTTTGCTGTGTAATCGGAAACAGGCGCAACCTTTTTTATCGCCGCCAAATTCCCCAATCACACTCCGCAACTGGAAGGCGATTTGACGGCAATGGTACCGGGGCGACATATCGCCGGTCATATTTCTCGCTGCGGTTGTGGCGTGTAAAGGTACCCTAATAACTGCCACCATCACACTGATAACTGCCACCATTACTCTGATAACTGCCACCATCGCCCTGATAACTGCTGCCATCAACCTGATAGCTGCCGCCATCAGCCTGATAACTGTCGCCATCAGCCTGATAACTGCCGCCATCAGCCTGATAACTGCCGCCATCACCCTGATAACTGCAACCATCACCCTGATAACTGCAACCATCACGCTGCTATATGAGGAGAGGGGAAGGGGTGATGGGGAGAAGATAGCAGCATCCACTTCTGAGTTATCTTTATTTTTGGATGAAATCTGGGCAGATTTGAAGTGGTTGTGGCCAATTTGTTACATATACAGTACGCCCCATATGATGAGCTGCCTACCAAATACGCCCCATTATCCTTCAATAACACATAGGGTCCATGGACCATAGACCCCTCCTCCATTTTAGGATTTATATTATTTATTATTCATTGCTTATATAGTGCCATTCATTCCACAGCACTTTACATACAGTACATAATCATCATTGACCCCCATTGGGGCTTACAATCTAAATTCCCTATCAATATGTTTTTGGAGTGGGAGGAAACCAGAGAACCCACACAAATAAGAGAAGAACATACAAACTCCTTGCAGATGTTGTCCTTGTTGGGATTTCAACCCAGGACCCCAGCGCTGCAAGGTTATGGAAACAAAAGCAGAAGGGTCACAATGATTATTAAGGGGATGTTTTTTAGAACTTTTTCTTCCATTCTAAAAAAAAGAAATAAGATGGATCCCCAGAAGACCTCTCTGCCTCTATTTGCATACCTGATGCACCAGATCACTTATTCCATCGTAATCCCCTAAAATTGAGTACACCAATTGAGTATACATTTCACTACACTTAATGCATTATTAGGCTCCGTTCACAGGCTGCGCTCTTGGTCCGCTTTGTACGGATCCGCTATTTGCAGTGGAATGCAATGAAACGCATTGACGTTGTCTTTCCCAGCCAAGTCAATGCATTTCACTATTTTGCATTCAGACACTGTGCTTGTAACAGACATGCTTTTGGGTGGGCCCGTAAAAAGAAGTCACATGACCATTTCATGGTGTTATTTCACTGCGCTTTTTACTCACCTCGCCACGCTCCCTTGGTGATCTACAGCAATGTCTCCTCACACCGAGGCCGCAGGACCTGCGGGAGGTCCCTGGACAGCACCATGTGACCGAACGACGTCACCTAGTCACATGGTAGGCCGCAGAGTCCTAGAGGCAGCGCTCACTGTGACCTCCGGGGATGGGAGGACATCGTCGGCGGTCACCAGGGGAGCGCAGCGAAGTGAGTAAAAGCGTATCAGTGTTCACACACAGAACGCTGCGCTTTGTGAGGATCCTTTCTTGGGGCACGATCCTCACAAAATGCAGCAATAACGCTGTGTGTGAATGTAGCCTAAGTTATAACAACTAGTGCAGCTTTCACCATTGAAGTTGCTGAGGTAAAGTGAAAGCTGAGCTCTGATTGGTTGCTATGGACAACTAGACATTATCAAGCGTAACCAATAATCTAATATATAATGCTGAACCCATCCTTCTGGTCGAAGCCTGGATGGCCGTTGCATGTGTGCAGTGCTATGTTCACATTGTAGTTGAATTCTTCAATAAAATGGGTTCACTTTGAGTGTATGTGCATACCGTGAACTTTGGCGCCATTTTATTGAAGAAACTATCTGCAAATATCATCAGATAATATTCACAGAGACAGTGTCCTCAAGAAAATGGAGCTAGAGTTCACGGTATAAGCATTTGCTGACTCTGGCAACGTGTTATTGAAGGATTCAACTACAACATGAACATAGCATTGTGGACATGCAGCGGCCATAGGGATAATGGCGGCGGCCACGGTGCAATATGTAAATAAATAAATGAAAGCAGCCAGGGGAGGAATAGATAAAGACCCGACCCAAAAAGTCCCTCACTAACAAGGCAACTTAAAGAAAGATCATAGAGTTTACACCAAAAATGTGGTTTACAGATATGTTTTTGCGCAATAGATACATTTCATTTTCAGGTAATCTAATATATAGAGCTGACTGTATGTGTGTATATAGAGGTGCATTGCAATAAATTAGAATATCATCAAAAAGTTAATTTATTTCAGTAATGTAATATATAAAGTGAAACACATAAACAGTCACTACAAACAGTGATCTATTTCAAGTGTTTATTTCTGTTAATGTTGATGATTGTGACTTACAGCCAATGAAAACCCAAAACTCATTATCTCAGAAAATTAGAATATTATATAAGACCAATGAAATTTCCATCTACAAAAAGCTTGTCGGCAGAGGAATAGCATGAACTGCTCTACAATTGTTTGGTAGACGGCAGCGCTTACTTTGGTCTTGATAAAACACAGTGGACCTACACTAGCAGATGACAAGGCTACCCAAGCCATCACTGATTGTGGATACTTCACCCTAAACCTCATGCAGCTTGGATTGTGGCCTCTCTACTTTGTCTCCAGACTCTAGGAGCTAGTTTTTTAATGACCTTTTGTGGCTTACCCTCCTTGTGCAGTGTGTCAATGACTGCCTTCTGGACATCTGTCAAGTCAGCATTCTTCCCCATGATTGTGTAGAATAGCGAACCAGACTAAGGGACCATTTTAACCCCTCAATAAGCCTTTTTAGGTGTTTTTTGTTAAAGAGGACCTGTCACCCCCCCGGGTGCTTTCCAAAGTGAAAGCACCCCTGAATGCAGCATGTCTGCTGCATTCAGAGAATGGGTCCTCCATTTCTCTAGTTCCCCTGCAAATTGTGCAAAACACTTTAGAAAGTGTACAGTTAATGAGTCCGGAGGGACTTACTCAGTAATGAGTCCTTGCTGCTCCCTGGTGTCCTCCCCGCCTCCAGCTCCTCAGTAGTGCCACCTTTATGTGTCTCCCCTCCTCAGCCACTCAATGATGCTCTGCGTGTGAAGTCACGCAAACGCAAAGCGAGCAATGGGCGGGAGTGGGTCCCAACAGCTGAAATGCCTCCTGCCGGTGATGTCAGCGCCGGAGCCCTCCCTGCTCCGGATTACTGTATGTTTGTACAGCATAAACTGGAGAAGGGCGGGCTCTAGTGCTGACGTCACCGGCAGGAGGCATTTCAGCTGCTGGGACCCACTCCCGCCCATCGCTCACTCTGCATCTGCGTGACTTCAGATGCAGAGAAGCATTGAGCGTCCGAGGAGGTGAGACACATAAACGAGGCAGAATATAAGTGGCTGGAGGTGGCACAGAGAGAGCTGGAGGCGGGGAGGACACCAGGGAACAGCGAGGACTCATTACTGAGTAAGTCCCTCCGGACTTGTTAACTGTATATTTTCTAAAGTGTTTTGTACAACTTAAAGGGGGTTAGAGACATAGGGGATCCCTTTCCCTGAATGCATCAGACACGCTGCGTTCAGTGGTGCTTTCAGTTTGGAAAGAACCAGGGCGGTGACAGGTCATCTTTAATTCAAATTTTCAATATAATGACCTTTGGGTTTTCATTGACTGTAAGCCATAACAATCAACATTTACAGAAATAAACACTTGAAATATTGTAGATCACTCTGTTTGTAATGACTGTATATAATATACTGTATGCATTTCACTTTATGTATTGAATTACTGAAATAAATTCTTTTTGATGATATTCTAATTTATTGAGCTGCACCTGTATGTATATATGTATGTCCATTAAAGGAATCCACACCGTCACATCTACAATCCTGAAATGGTGCACAGCCACCCCATTTGACTGAGGGAACATCATAGACTGTTTTTAGGAGAAAATGTAACCCCGTGCTTTACAATCATTTACAAAACAAAAAGGCCTATTTACTGTTTCTATGTATGAGATAATATAGATAATGTCTTGGCTGTTTTGACAGTTGCCCTGGAAATTTATCATGTGACCTACAACAGTAAATCAAAGCTCAGCTTCTGATTGGTTGCTATAGGCAGCAATGGACATTCATGGTATAATGCAGCCTATGCATGTCTGTGAAACATTCAAGGAAACTTGCTGAAGACAAGGACTTCTGGAAATGCCGCACTCTAAGGTATGACTCTCAGTGAAGCAGCAGCCATAAAATACCAAAGCGATTAGGACACTCACTGCAATTCTTCTAAGAACCTGTAACATTTCAAATCTCCTGGAGATTAGGACAAAGTACAAACTGATTACAGTGAGGACCAAGGGTGGATTAAGAGTAGCCAAGGCCCCAGGCTGTTTAAAAGATGAGAGCCCCCCCCCCCAACCCCAAGTATTTTGTGACATATCACATGATCAGCTTTTGAAAGATGATGTGATAGGTCATGGAATTACCACACAGGGACAGATCCATGGGGGCAAAAGAAGAACAACAGCCACCTAGCCGTCAGTATACAGCAGTAGGATGCACACAGCCCCCAGCATACAGCAGGAGGTCACACACAGACCCAGTATAGAGCCGGAGGCCACACACAGCCTTCAGTATATAGCAGGAGGCTGCACACAGCCCCCAGTATACAGCATGAGGATGCACACAGCCCTCAGTATACAGAAGAAGGCCACACACAGCCCCAATATACAATAGGAGGCCACACACAGCCCCCAATATAAAGCAGGAGGCCACACACAGCCCCCAGTATACAACAGGAGGCCACACACTGCCTCCAGTATGCAGGAGGAAACCTCACACAACACCCAGTATACAGCAGAAGGCCTCACACAACCCCCAGAATACTGAAGGAGGCCTCACACAGCCCCCAGTATATTGCAGGAGGCTGCACACAGCCCCCAGTGTACCGCAGGAGGCTGAACACAGCTCCCAGTATACAGCAGGATGCTGCAGACAACCCCCAGTATACAGTCCCTGACAAAAGTTATGTCGCTTATCCATGTTATTTAAATAAAAGCTTATAACCTGATGTTAAATTCATGCATTGGTTTTATAAATTACTATTTTGAAAGTTGAAACCCTCCCAAATGTAGTTTAGGTTAAGAAAATAAATTGGCATCAATGCTGAAATAATAATCATTTAATGAACACAGAATGGTCAGATTTTGGCAAGACAAAAGTTTTGTCGCCCACACAAAGTTAATATTTTGTGTGACTTCCATGAGCTTGAAGGACTGCATCCATGCTGTTCAGCAATGATTCAAGCAATTTATTAATTAAGTCACCAGGAATAGCAAAGAATGCAGTCTTACATGCCTCCCAGAGTTCATCTAGAGTCTTTGGTTTTGTCTTCCAAGCTTTCATCCTACCCCAAACATGCTCAATGATGTTCATGTCTAGTGACTGGGCTGGCCAGTCCTTGAGCACCTTGATCTTTTTTGTCTGGAGGAACTTTGTTGTAGAGATGGATGTATGAGATGGAGCACCATCCTGCTGCAGAATTTGACCCCTTTTTATAATTTGGAATGTAAGAGGTAGCTAATACTTCTTGCTATTTTAGGTTATTAATATTGCCTTCCACCTTGCAAATGTTTTGCACACCCCCATACTGAATGTAACTCCAGACCATGATATTTCCACCACCAAATTTGGATCCATACGGGCTCCAGTAGGTCTCCTGCAGTATTTGCAGTGGCTGTGGTGTAATTCTACTGAAGATTCATCAGAGAAATCCAACTTCTGCACACTTTTCCAGCGTCCATCTGTTTAGCAGGCTGTGGGACTTTGCAAATGCCACACGGTTTATTATTTGCCTTTTGTCTAGTGCTGGCTTCTGGGCACTGATTCCGACCATGGAGGCCATTTCGAGACTGAATCCTACAAACTGTTCTAGTTGACACAGGGACTTGAGGTGACCAGGCCTGTTGGAGCTCTGCTGCAGTGGAAGAGGGGCTTGCTTTGGATTTTCTAATCATTAAACATTCTTCCTGAGCAGTTGTCTTGCGGGGTGCTCTGGACCTGGGCTTGTCAAACACATCTCCAGTCTCTTCAAATCTTTTTTTAATTCTTTGTACTTGACGCTGAGATACATTAAAGGTGCCAGACACCTCTGCAGTGGATCTGGTTTTCAGCCTCTTGATAATCAAGGCTTTGGTCATAGGGTGTGGCTTTTTGGTATGTTGTCAGAGCTCAAGTTGCAGTTCAAGTGAAGGTCTGGGGTGCTGGGTTTCTTTTTATTCACACCCACTAATTAACCAATCATTTACGGAGCACAGGTGAGGATGAAAACTAGGATTGGGTGCATTATATGACCAGGCGAGAAAACTTTTGTCTTGCCAAAGTCTGACCATTCTGTGTTCATTAAATCATCAATATTTCAGCATTGATGACAATTTATTTTCTTAACCTAAACCACATTTGGGAGGGTTTCAGCTTTCAAAAGCGTAATTTATAAAACCAATGGATGAATTTAACGTCAGGTTATAAGCTTTTATTTACATAACATGGATAAGCGACATAACGTTTGTCAGGGAGTGTACAGCAGCAGGCCGCACACAGCCCACAGTATACGCAGGAGACCGTACACAGGACCCACCCAGTATTACAGCAGGATGCTGCACACAGCCCCCAGTATTACAGCAAGAGGCTGCACACAGCCACCAGTATACAGAAGGCTGCACACAGCCCACAGTATACAGCAGTATACAGCAGTAAGCCGCATACAGCCCCAAGTATACAACAGGAGGCCGCACACAGCCCCAAGTATATAGCAGGAGGCCGCACACAGCCCTCTGTATACAGCAGGAGGCCTATTTACTTTGTTACTTTTATGTGCAAAATAATTTTTTGTTAAACCAATCTATTTTGTTATAGCTAAGACCTGTTAGGTACAATTTCAGGCACGCCAAGTGCTGCAGCTAGTACCTCAATAAAATTAAACATGTGGCAATACAAATGCTCACCACCTGGGCATAGAACAGGTGTGTTGGCAAATCTGAAATTGTTATAGAAAACTGATTACTTCTCCAAGAAAACTACACGCTTTGTTATACATATGCTTATTTACAGTAGTTTTTCTGTTTTGGAATCACACAAAAAAGAGAAAAAAAAGGAAATTGGACATAATTTACACAAAACTCAAAAAAATTGGCCTGACAAAATTGTCACCTTCAACACGTTTATGATGCCTCTCAACTGGAATTTTGGAAAACATTTCTTTAGCAAACTACTCCAGGCCTCTTATATGTGAAGGTGCCTTCTCCTAACAGCAACATTAATATCTCACCACAGGTATTCAATGGGATTTAGATCCAGGCTCATTGCTGCCACTTCAAAACTCTAAAGCACTTTGTTTCCATCCATTTATGGGTGCTTCTTGAAGTTGGGGTTCTTGTCCTGCTGGAAGACTTATGACCTAGAACGCAAACCAAACTTTTTGACACTGGCAGAAAAACATTGATGAAAGGTTGCAACGCAGGATAGTCATGATGGAGGATAAGCAGTCCTTATCAAGCTCCAAAGAAATTCAGGGTGCATCAGTGTCAGCGCATACTGTCCATCAACATTTCAATGAAATTAAACTATGGCAGGAGATCCAGGAGGACTCCACTGCTGACAGACATAAAAAGGCTAGACTGCAGTTTATGAGTAAGCCACAAATCCTTCTGGGAAAGCTTCTTGTGGACAAGCGAGACCAAGATAGAGCTTTTTGGTAAAGCTCGTCATTTTACTGTTTACTGAAAATAGATTGTGGCCTACGGTGGTATGGCAACCAGCCATGGTGTGACTGACTGGTATACATCGCACAGGCGGAGATTTGATGCAATGTAAACATGGAGGTTTTGCTAGATCTTGCAGTTCCACAAGATCAGATTCAAGTATGTTTGTGTGTGAGTGAATACTCCACTCCACCAGGTGGTATATCATGTGACTGGTTCTAGGTCACAGGTCTCATGTTATCTCTGGTGGGCAGCTCTGCAGGTGGGAGTGTTCTGTCATATGACCCAGATCCTGCAATGGAGCAGGATCTCTGATGCAGCCAAGCCTTTGGAGTGGAGAGACTGGCTGGAGACACCGGCTTCCCACGGAAACACGTGGTGAGGAAAACTGCATGTAGACCCGGCTGCAGCTCCAGAACTCCGAGACTGTCAGTAGACAGTGGGGCAAACTAATGCCTACAAAGGAAATCTCCAGAGTGAGGAACTGTTTCTGATTGATATCAGTAGTGCCAGAGGTGGGCGTATGAACCCCGAGCGGGAATTGAACTGTATACCGTGTATTTCATAATGCCAAAAGTGAGCATACGGTTCCTGGTGTTTTCAAGAGCGGTTTATGAAACATGATAAACCAACACTGGACTTTTATAATACTCAGTTGCTGTGTACAATACCTACCGTCAAATATGGTGGAGGTTCAAAGATGTTTTAGGGTTGTTTTGCTGCTGGGTGCCTTGGCTGTGCCCAAGGCATCATGAAATGTAAAGATTACCAAAGCATTTTAGGGCGCAATGTAGTGCCCAGTGTCAGAAAGCTGGGTTTGCACCCTATGTCATGGGGTCTTCTAGCAGGACAATGACCCAAACATACTTCAAGAAACCTGCAGAATTGGATGTGAGCAAAGTACTGGAGAGTTATAAAGTGGCAGCAATGAGTCTGAACCTAAATCCCTTTGAACACCTGTGAAGAGATCATGCTGTTTTGTGATATTAAACTGCCCCAGTGTGTTTTAAATGATGTTGTGAGCATAAGTAACATGATTTCCCCCCCAAAAAAATCCACCTATTTATCGTTACAAAAGACTATATGCTGAGGTGAATACCACTTCATACCTTGGCTTCAATCATAGAGGAGGTGTACTGTAAGGGTATGTGCACATCAGTCGTTTTGTGGGCTGCTTTTGGACGTTTTCCGTCGGCGTTTTCCGCTCAGTTTTATGTTAATTTATGTTAATCCTATCCTCCGTTGGATTAACATGCTAGTCAATGGATTTTAGAAAACTCTGTCTTCACTAGAACGGTTTTCTTCTGGTCGTTTTCAGTCAAAACTGAGTTTTTCCACCGGTTTTCCAAAAATAGAGCAAGTGACTTCTTTCCACCGTTTTTCCAGCGGTTTCAGCTGATCAAGTGCACAAAAAACTCAGTTTCAAAACCGCCGAGAAAAACGCTGTAAAACGGGCGGAAAACGAGCAAAAAACGAGGGACACTGCTGAGCACAGAAAACTCAGTTTCTGCTAAAAAAACCCAGGTTTTTGGACGGACTGCAGAGATGCACAAACGTCAGATGTGCACATACCCTAACTCAATTCATTGGGGAAGTTTTGTGTGAAATTATGTCCGGTTGTTCCAATACACACAAAATAAATAAACGTGTATGACAAAACATGTGTAATTGCAATAGTTTGTGATGAAAAATACTTCATTCTCTGGAAAATTTTCAAGGTTGCAAACACTTTTAGCCATGACTGTATATATCACCACCGCTTGTCTGAATTTAAACCTTGGTTGCAAGCCTGATTCATCCTCCTTTTTTGTTCTATATAAAATCAGAGGCATGTGTAGATATGGTAAAGGCCTAAATTAGCAATCTTCATTTTAAAACATTGTTATAGCAATATGTCTGTGGGTTTGTTCATGGGGAGCACATCTCCTTGGCTAATAAGACAGGCGTGATATAGAGACATAAGGGAGCTATATCCCTGGAAATGAGATGGACAGGGACAAGATAACAATGCCACATTAAGGTGATCACCGGCATTTAGGTCATGCAAAACAATGACATATTAATGGCTATTCACAGGTCCTCTTCAAATGTACTTTGCACGATGTTTAGCTTCTCTCCTCCCAGTTATCATAGCCCAATGCACAGGCCACAATTTCACTACATTGGTGTTTTGCATATTTCCATATTATTCTTCATGCAATTACCATAGAGAAGAAGTTTCAAACATGAGATCAGGATGGGGGACATTTCTACAAGGTAGGGGCCATGATGGGGCACATTACTGCAAGAGGGGGGACATTACTAAGAGAAGGGGACCATGATGGCAACATTACTACAAAAGGAGGACAAGCTTGGAGGACATTACTACAATATAGGGATGAGGATAGGGGACATTACTACTAGAGGCGGACTGGGATGAGGCACATTACTACAAGATGCAGACCAGGATGGGGAAAATTACTACAAGAAGGGGACTGGGATGAGACACATTACTACAAGATGGGAAAAATTATTACAAGATAGGGACCAGAATGGGGACATTACTACAGGATGGGGACATTACTACAAGAAGAGGACCATGATGGAGGACATTACTACCAGAGAGGGACCAGGTTGGGGGACATTACTACAGTATAGGGACTAGGAAGGCACTTTCATTCACAATGAGTTACAAGATGAGGTCATTACAACAGGTTGGCTACATTTCTACAACGTGAGATCAGCATGGGACACATTACTACAAAAATGGGACCAGGATGGAGGACATTATTACAAGATTGCGACAAGAATGGAGACATTACTACAAGAAGAGGACTAGAATGGGGACATTACTACAAGATGAGGACCAGGTATAGTACAAACATAAAAATGGATATTTTGATTCCATACATTATGTTAATCTAGATCATACTAATACAGACAGACAATTTGTTCATTGTAACAAAACCTTGTGATTTATTTAACCAAATTATCTTCTGTTGACTTATGTGATTCTCAAGAGTTTTGAATTGTGTGCATTTATTACTCCATTACCTGATGTTTGTTTATAACTCTGACTCATCTAATCCCAGTAGTTGACCACTGGAGGACATAGGTGAACCAAATTTATAAAACATCAACTTTGACTTCTGTAGTATTGTGTAAGTCGCTGTATATGCCTAGAGAAATATGACAATGACAGAGGCTGTTTGAGGACCCGTATCCGTGGGACACCCGGTCAGTGTTGGGACTTTTCCAGTAGGTCTTTGTCGTGCTTCTCTGACTGATCAATCAGACAGATGATGTTGAAAACCCCTTGGTGATATACAGCTGTGGCCAAAAGTATTGACACCCCTGCAATTCTGTCAGATAATGCTCAGTTTCTTCCTGAAAATTATTGCAATCACAAATTCTTTGGTATTATTATCTTCATTTAATTTTCCCAGATGAGTCCAGACCTGAATCCCATAGAATACCTGTGGAGAGATCTAAAAATGGCAGTTTGGAGAAGGCACCCTTCAAATATCAGGGACCTGGAGCAGTTTGCCAAAGAAGAATGGTCTAAAATTCCAGCAGAGCATTGTAAGGAAGTCATTGATGGACACCGGAAGCGGTTGATCGCAGTTATTTTGACTAAACGTTGTGCAACCAAGTATTAGGCTGAGGGTGCCAATACTTTTGTCTGGCCCATTTTTGGAGTTTTGTGTGAAATGATCAATGTTTTGCTTTTTGCTCATTCTCTTTTGTGTTTTTTCATTGAAGACAAAATAAATGAAGATAATAATACCAAAGAATTTGTGATTGCAATCATTTTCAGGAAGAAACTGAGTATTATCTGACAGAATTGCAGGGGTGTCAATACTTTTGCCCACAACTGTAAGTACTTCACTTTTGTATGTTGAATATACAAAGGTTTATGCAATAACATACTGTCCATTTTATTTTTCTATTTTAAAATAACATTTATAATAAAATAGCTTGATTGCCATCTTTAAAGTTGGATCTGAACCTTATTGTTAAAGGGATCCTGTCACCTCCAGAACACCTCCTAAGCTATCAAAACATGTCCCTGCAGCATCCCATCACTAATCTCACACTCCTTTTGTCTCCTAAAAGCATCCTGTGAAAGTGCATAAAAACGTTTTAATACTCACTCATTAGTGATTATAATTAGCAGTGACTATATTCTTTAGTCACCAGGGCAGGCTGTTTTGCAGCTCCAGGATCCACCCTGTTTCTGTGTGTTCTGCTGTGATGTGCAGACATTGCCCTCCCCACTCTCTATCACTCACAGAATGCAAATCATTAGTCCTGCCTTCAGTTTCAGTTTCACAGTAGCACAGACAGAGAGAGGGCTGGATCCTGGAGCTGCAAAATAACACCCCCTGGTGACTAAAGAATATAGCCCCTGCTAATTATAATCACTAATGAGTGAGTATTAAAATATTTTTCTCCACTTTCACAGGATGCTTTTAGGAGACAAAAGGAGTGTGTGATTAGTGATAGGATGGTGCAGGGACATGTTTTGATAGCTTAGGAGGCGTTTTGGAGGTGACAGGATCCCTTTAAATATGTAACGAAACATTTGGTGTAGTTGGCGAGATATGCAAAAGGCTCAGAAGTTTTTGATACAGCATGATATTACATAAAACATGCCTCTTTTTAAGAAGAAAGTGATTGTGAGTAAGTGTATTGGGATTCCAGGTTGGGAACAGACTTCCTATTATATTTTGGCAACCAAGTGGGCGCACAATGTTGGTTTGTGTGAACCATGGGACAAATGTTTGAAGGATGCTGAATCTGTTGATGTGGTTGCATGCTTGCAGAAAGTGAAAGTGTTAAAAGGTAAAGAATTGGGCACTGTTGGTAGGCGTGGATGAATTCTGTTGTGTGCAGATAGAAAACAGCACGAGGAAAAGATACATATGTTAACAAACTTTCAGGAATTGGAAAGACGGTTGTGGGAGGGCCAGAATGAACTGATTATAGTACAGTGTCAGAATACGTTATTAATGGACAAAAGTGATGGATATCAACATGATGCAGAAAATGTTGCTGTACATATAGAGCAGTATAAAAACAGAAAGAGGCGAGGGAAGGTGAGTAAAATGAAAGTAGCTTTGGCCACAACGAAAGCAGGGATCAAGTGGAATCGATTGGGCTAGTCATATGTGGAACTCAGCTGATCAGGAGGATGAACATTTTAATGCGGAAAAGGAAAGTTATGCTCCTCTCAACCCAGTAAAGTTTCAGACTTAAGGTACCGAGCTAAGAGAGAAGGAAATGCAACATATTATAGGTAGAATCCACCTGTCTCCTCGCTATTCCTCCACTTCTCCCCTTTTTAAATATCTTCATTGGCTCTCAATTCCCCAATGTATCCAATTCACACTACTAAGATTGACTTACAAAGTTGTCTATAATCTGTCTCCCCCATATATCTCTGAACTAATCTCCCGATATCATCCAACTCATAACCCTCAATCCTTCCAAGATCTCCTTCTTTCCTCCACACTTGTACGTTGCACATCCAACAAAGAAACTTTGCCTGATCACCCCCATCCTCTGGAACTTTACACCCTAACGTGTACGACTATCTCCTACACTCAGAATTTTCAAGCGCAACCTGAAAACCCATCTCTTCAGTATAGCTTCCAGCCTGCAATGATCCTACCACCATCGGACCTAATGTTCAACCACCATCTGACCTGGCACTCTGCCCCTGAACCCGGCACTCCACCACCACCAGAGCAGACCCAACCTACTGTCTCCCTCCCCATTGCCCCTCGAATGTAAGCCTGCAATGGTAGGGTCTTCGCTTCCCTCTGTGCCAGTTTGTCACTGTTAGTTTGTGTATTGTATTTTGAACTTGTTTTGTATGTAACCCTTTCTCATGTACAGCACCATGGAATCAATAGTGCTCTATAACTAAATAATAATAATACTAGGGGTGGAAATGTCCTGGCTATGTCCAGATTCAGGCAATATGGTGATCATCTGCTCTTCTGTAATAATTCTCCGGCTCTGTGCAGAACTGTTTACAATCCTCTGGATATGTCTTAGGATAATGCTAATTTTCTGTCTTCAATGGCAAAACATTGTAATGTAGATTTACCCAGAAATACCCAGAAATACCAGCTTCTTTGAAAACTTTGTAAATCTACTCAGGGACTGGTGTAATGAGTCAAAAGAGCAGTATGAAACATCAGAAAATGTATCTAGGAGAAAAGGATATGTTAGATGTTGTTATAAATGTGGCAGACTAGTACACATTAAACTTTATTGTAATACACCTACCATATACCCAGAACCAAAGAGCCATTCATCGCAGCAAGAGATTGATAGTGTTGAGGCAGAGGAGGACACTGCCACCAACAATACAGAATTTACAGGGACATATAAAGAGATAACTAATATAATAGCTAACCCAGCTACAAATGCACCAAAGTCAGCAATGCAGAGCCCAGATAGAGAGATTAGAAAACAGCAGAATATGTCATATTATAGACCACTAAAGTAGACACTAATATCCCTATGTTCTGTCTATTGAAAGGTCAATTATCCAGGCTATTTTGGAGATGTTCATAGATTGCCCTACTCTTGTTGCTAATTAAGAAAGCACTAAGTACATCACACAGTCTCCTCCATCGTGCTCCTGCACACACGCACTTTTCTCTGTCCTGCTGAGGGCAAAACAAAGTACTATAATGCACAGGCATGAGGAAAGTGACACGCCCCTCCAGGGCCTTAGAATACTCAGAACTGGGCTTTGAGGCTTCATCACGGGGATCACAGGGATTGAGACCTGGCTCTGTGACCCTGGCGGTGTCATTCACAGTTCGGTGTGGGTGGCTCTCTCTTAGGGACGGTTATCTGGCAAGGAGGGTTCATTCTGGGAAGGGATAAGCGGACTTGGGGATACTTGTTAATTTTACGTGATGCCACCCGCAAGTTGTGGCCATAGATGGCCGCCACTGCACGACAGTTCTCCTAGGGGCCAATGGTTGGGAGGCAGCAATGTTCTTAAGCCCTGTATGGGTAGGGCTGACCCCCAGGACCTGGCTGAGTTGGTAGTTGTAATCCTTGTGCTTTTGACACGTTAAGAAAGTTCACAGACACAATGGGGTGCAGTCTTCAGATCTTTTACTCGAAGTTACTGTGCAACAACCCGCTGAGTACTGGGTTCTCGGAGGCAGGGATCCAGCTACTCCCAGGTAGTATGATGGTACTTAACCGGTACCCCTTCTCTGTCCTTTCTCTGTCATCTCACACTGTGCTTGTCTCACTCAATCTGCCTTGTGCCTCGCCACACAGAGCTCTGAGCCAGTGACTGTGAGCTTTCCTTAGGGGTTAACCTGCAGTGTTTCCCCTTAGCTCTATATTTGCCACCTTTTCAGCAGATGTGCGTGGTAGTCAACTGTGTTCCCATAGAAGTTCCACAGCCTCCGGGTCCCTAGTTGAGCCTGGTCTGTCTTCACTAGTCTTGGGGTTCCCGATGCCCCTGTTCTTGCGGCCTGGTCCCTCCACTTGCCTGCACCTGACAATGGATACAAGCCCCATGGGTGGATTGCTTACTTCCCGTGCCTTTGGGACCCGCTTTTCCTCCTGGAGCCACTTGGGTGCTGTTTCTGCTCCTAGGTCTGGCCTCAGTATGAGCTCCCACTAGCTCAAGTCCATGGGTGGATTGCTCACTTCCCTCCAACTCGACCTTGGTGTTATGGTCTCTCCTCAGCTGTTCTACCATCTTGATTCAGCTGGTGAACTCTCTCCTCAACTGTTCAACTATGTCTTCTGCATTCTAGATTTTTCCCGCTCTATTTATACCCATTGTCACATGTCCCACATCATCTACAAGTGTTCTTCCTGACCTCACTCCTTCCCAAATGCTCTCTCTAACACTTCCTTCACCACCCATCCCCACTACAATGGTGACTAGTGTGTGGCCTGGGTGTCCCGGTACCAATCTGTACCCCTCTTACCTGTGAGTGAGATACTATACCCTAACAGAGGTGCAGTACCTTTGCGGCAACTGGATCCGAAGGAGCTCCACAAAAGGTCACAGAACGCCTGCGTAGTGTGCTTTCACAGATGGCCTTTGACCTTTCCATATCCCTGCACATTACAATACTTTGCTGTTCCCTCAGCATCACAAAGAAAATTATGCATGCGCAGGAGCAAAATGGAGGAGACTGTGTGGGTGACTTAAGATGCATCATCCACAAGAAGCAGAGGAGGACGGCGATTACAAGAATAAAGGAGGTGCCGGACCAATACCAGCGACACCCATCGGACCTGACCACGCCGCATGCAAGTATAATAAAAGGTATTTTTAACATTCTGCAAATTGGCCTGGGAACTTATATCAAGCATTCCAGAATGTGCATATAAGGGCTTACTGGTGGTGGACGCAGCTTATATCCAAAAAAACTGGTGACAGGTTCGCTTTAAGAGTATATCCATGGGTCATAAACACAAATTTTCCATCTGAGTTGTCTAAAATTCAATGTGTGCTACAGTGGCGCATTATTGAGAAGGTTTAATGAAAACTCATCCATACACTGCAAGAATATCTGCAACATAATTATAACTTGACTGCAGATTTATAATCTTCATCATGTCAATTCATGTTGCTCCTTTCACCTTTTGCAGGGCAAATAATTAAATGTGATCTGCAGCTTTTCCATGACATAATCCTCAGTAGTTCTCGTCGCTCTGGATTTCTCTTTGGACTTTCCTCTGTGGGAACTCCCTATTGGATATGTGGATTTAGGCTGGTTTCACACTAGCATTTTTGGAATCCTCCGCAATAATGAAACTGGATGCACCCGCACCCGATGCGGGAGAATCCAACTGCTTAATTGACAGGGGATCCAGTGGGAGATTCTGTGCATGTGCAGTTCATAGCATACAGTGTTGGCCAAAAGTATTGACACCCTGCAATTCTGTCAGATAATACTCAGTTTCTTCCTAAAAATGATTGCAATCATAAATTCTTTGGTATTATTATCTTCATTTAATTTGTCTTCAATGAAAAAAACACAAAAAGAATTGTCCTAAAGCCAAATTGGATATAATTCCACACCAAACATAAAAAAGGGGGTGGACAAAAGTATTGGCACTGTTAGAAAAATCATGTGATGCTTCTCTAATTTGTGTAATTTACAGCACCTGTAAGTTACTTGTGGCACCTAACAGGTGTTGGCAATAACTAAATCACACTTGCAGCCGGTTGACATGGATTAAAGTTGACTCAACCTCTGTCCTGTGTCCTTGTGTGTACCACATTGAGCATGGAGAAAAGAAAAAGACCAAAGAACTGTCTGAGGACTTGAGAAACCAAATTGTGAGGAAGCATGAGCAATCTCAAGGCTACAAGTCCATCTCCAAAGACCTGAATGTTCCTGTGTCTACCGTGCGCAGTGTCATCAAGAAGTATAAAGCCCATGGCACTGTGGCTAATCTCCCTATATATGGACATAAAAAGAAAAATTGAAAAGAGATTTCAACGCAAGATTGTGCGGATGGTGGATAAAGAACCTCGACTAACATCCAAACAAGTTCAAGCTGCCCTGCAGTCCGAGGGTACAACAGTGTCAACCCGTACTATCTATCGGCGTCTGAATGAAAAGGGACTGTATGGTAAGAGACCCAGGAAGACCCCACTTCTTACCCCGAGACATAAAAAAGCCAGGCTGGAGTGTTCCAAAACTTACCTGAGAAAGCCTAAAACGTTTTGGAAGAATGTTCTCTCTTTTTGGGCAAAGGCATCAACATAGAGTTTACAGGAGAAAAAAAGAGGCATTCAAAGAAAAGAACACGGTCCCTACAGTCAAACATGCCGGAGGTTCCCTGATGTTTTGGGGTTGCTTTGCTGCCTCTGGAACTGGACTGCTTGACCGTGTGCATGGGATTATGAAGTCTGAAGACTACCAATAAATTTTGCAGCATAACGTAGGGCCCAGTGTGAGAAAGCTGTGTCTCCCTCAGAGGTCATGGGTCTTCCAGCAGGACAATGACCCAAAACACACTTCAAAAAGCACTAGAAAATGGTTTCAGAGAAAGCACTGGAGACTTCTAAGGTGGCCAGCAATGAGTCCAGACCTGAATCCCATAGAACACCTGTGGAGAGATCTAAAAATGGCAGTTTGGAGAAGGCACCCTTCAAATATCAGGGACCTGGAGCAGTTTGCCAAAGAAGAATGGTCTAAAATTCCAGCAGAGAAGTAGAAATCCAAGCACTCATTCAAAATGTTAATGCTTGGATTTCTACTTCTCTGATACTACGGATCCTTGATCCTTTCCATCAGCACCATTAACCTATACCTTAAGTGGAGTGCTGGTCTTCTACGAACTTTAAAATTCCAGCAGAGCATTGTAAGAAATTCATTGATGGTTACCGGAAGCGGTTGATCGTACTTATTTTGGCTAAAGGTTGTGCAACCAAGTAGTAGGCTGAGGGTGCCAATACTTTTGTCTGGCCCATATTTGGAGTTTTGTGTGAAATGATAAATGTTTTGCTTTTTGCTTCATTCTCTTTTGTGTTTTTTTTGACAGAATTGCAGGGGTGTCAATACTTTTGTCCAACACTGTATAGACTGGAAATGCGGTCTACTGGGATCTGGCGTTCAGATGAATCTGTGTTGCATAGACCCCCATTCAGATTTCACCCATGGTGCCCTGGATCTGGGGATTCACTTTTTTCCACTAAGACCAAATCGCAACAAGATGCAGATCTTGTCTGTGAACACCAGCACCCTCCCGGATCCAAGGCAAATCGTAAACAACTGGATGCACCCACAAGTGTCTGCGGCCCCATTGAAAATCAATGGGGCCAAAAACTGATGCATATGTGTGGAGCCCACTGGGACGGGGTACTCGGTACCGGACCGGGGTACTGCTGGGGAAATCACGGTGGTCTCGGTCCGGACCATGTCTCGGGTTCTCAAAAGTAAAAGGGGTATTTACAGGGATAGTTTGTTGTGTCGCCACCCACGGGTTGTGGTCAGTGATGGGACCACGGCTGCAGCGCAGCTCTGCCAAGGAGGATGGAGGGATGGATGGGCTGCAGCTGGATGGATGAGCCCGCCGCGGGCCGGGCTGCTCCTGGCGGGGCAAAAGGTGGATAATGTACAGTTCAGTATACCTGGAATCAGACACGGAAACTGAAGCAGGGTTCACCGGGTTTACTCTCAAGTTCTTGAGTCCAAACAGTTTACAACAATTCACAGTACAGTTCAGTTCACAACTCCATGAACTCCGGTCACTGGAACCCTCTGCAGCCAGGCTGTCGCTTGAGACCCCTCACTCCTTATATTAACCTTTCAGGCTGGTTCTCTCTCTGTTCTTTCTGCGGATTGTATGGCGGCAGCTCGGCCCCTTGTATGTAGCTTTCCCCTATGTGTGTGGGTGGTAAGCCGGGTCCTCTTGGATGCTGCTGAGCCTCCATCCCTGTAGTGGGAACACGGATCTGGAATCTGTGTTCTCCGCCGGTGTCTGGGGAGCCGGTGTGTAACTTCAGTCCCCCTCAGAGCCGACACTCTGGTGTTAGCCTAGCCTGCAGTAACCCTGTCTTTCAAAATGTTACCAGGCTCCTTCTAACCCGTGTGACTTCCAGTTGCAATCAGGGAATCTATCCCGCCTGTAGTTGGTCGGTTCTACCGTGTTCCTCGGACCCGGTAATACTGGTCCGATCTCTGTCCTCACACTCCCCTGGGATGCCGGCTATGGATGAGCTTTCTCTCCATGGAACGGTGTCTCTGTGGATTTTGCGTCTCCAGGGAGCCAAATCCCACCGGGATGTGTCACTGTCTTTCTGGTCTTGGCTGCTCGGCTCACTGCCTGCTTGGTCTTTTCCTCTCAGCCTACTCCAGCCTACTAACTCCTTCATCCTCTTTTCCTCTATTTGTACTATCTGTCACCTGACCTTCCTTCCTTCCCACCCACTTTCCTCTAAACCCTACCACCCCTTGCCCGCATAGAGTCCCGGGCTCCGGGTTGGGTGCTGTGCTCCTGTGGGTGTTGTGTGCTGTGAGGGTATATCGTGCACAAACTGTCTATCTACCTGGCTGCAGTTCCCTATGTGGCCACCCTGGTCACAGGGGCACAACATATGCACCCAGTTTAGGCCGGACTCACACAGATGCCGAAAAACTCCAGTGTGAAACCAGCCTTTCCCAAGGTGAAATAGTGCCTCTTCTCCCTAGAAATTGTAGTTGAAGAAGTGCAAGGTTACACTGAATATTTTTGAAAATGGAAGAGTTAGACTGTGCAGCCTGCGTTCAGAGCCTCCATTGCTGGTACAAGCCAATACACCACATACCGTATATACTCGTGTATAAGCCGAGTTTTTCAGCCCAAAATTTGGGCTGAAAAGTCTCCCCCTCGGCTTATACACGAGTCAATACGGGGGGGGCTGTGTCCGGGGCTGTAGAGGCTGCAGGAGGTGGGAGGGGGGCTGCTGTATGAGCGGCCCCGTCACGTGGGGCCGCTCATTAAATATGCACTGCTTCCCCCTGTCAATCAGCGGCAGGGGAAGCAGTGCATATAGCCCCCAAATGCTGGCACTCGCCCCCCCTTGTAAGGGCCCCCCCCCCCCGATGGTTATATTACCATTCCGGACTTCTGATCCGCGCCGCTCTCGTGCTTCATCCTCGCTGCTCGTCCGTCTTCTACATCCTGGATCTCCGGCCGTCGCAGGCATATGACGTCATCGCGCAGCCGGGGATCCCGGATGTAGAAGACGACGGACGGAGCAGCGAGGAGCTCCGAGAGCGGGCGGATCAGAAGTCCGGAATGGTAAGAGAAGCGGGGGGGGGGGCCCTTGCAAGGGGGGGCGAGTGCCAGCATTTGGGGGCTGCTGGGGACCCCAGGGGGCTGCTGGGGACCCCTGGGGCCGCTGTGTACTCCCAGTGGGCCGCTGGGGACCCCCAGGGGGCTGCTGTGTCCTGGGCTCTTGTACCCCCTGGGGGCTGCTGGGACCCCCAGGGGGCTGCTGTGTACCCCCTGGGGGCTGCTGTGTACCCCGGCTGCTGGGTACCCCAGGGGCTGCTTACCCTGGGCTGCGGACCCCCAGGGGGCTGCTGTGTACCCCCTGGGGCTGCTGTGTACCCTCTGGGGGCTGCTGGGTACCCCCAGGGGGCTGCTGTGTACCCCCTGGGGGCTGCTGGGGACCCCCAGGGGGCTGCTGTGTACCCCCTGGGGGCTGCTGGGGACCCCCAGGGGGCTGCTGTGTACCCCTGGGGGCTGCTGTGTACCCCCAGGGGGCTGCTGGTACCTCACTGGGGGCTGCTATATTACCCTGGGGCTGCTGTATACCACTGGGGCTGCTGTATACTACCACTGGGGCTGCTGTATACTACCACTGGGGCTGCTGTATACTACCACTGGGGCTGCTATATACTACCACTGGGGCTGCTGTTTACTACCACTGGGGCTGCTATATACTACCACTGGGGCTGCTGTATACTACCACTGGGGCTGCTGTATACTACCACTGGGGCTGCTGTATACTACCACTGGGGCTGCTATATACTACCACTGGGGCTGCTGTTTACTACCACTGGGGCTGCTATATACTACCACTGGGGCTGCTGTATACTACCACTGGGGCTTCTGTATACTACCACTGGGGCTGCTGTATACTACCACTGGGGCTGCTGTATACTACCACTGGGGCTGCTGTATACTACCACTGGGGCTGCTGTATACTACCACTGGGGCTGCTATATACTACCACTGGGGAGGCCTGTATACCACTGGGGGGGCCTGTATGCCACACTGCTGGGGGCTGTGTACCTGTGCTGGGGTCCACCCTCGGCTTATACATGAGTCAATAGGTTTTTCCAGATTTTTGGGGCAAAAGTAGGGGGGTCGGCTTATACACGGGTCGGCTTATACACGAGTATATACGGGTAACTTCATTTTTGAGGGGCAAATTGCAGGACATCATGATGCAAACGGGGTATAGCTATAGGTCTGTCTGGTGCTTCTGGTGTTTCGGTATGATAGGGGCGCTGGCGCTTGAATTATTTTCATTTTTTAAGAACACAGACCCTTACCTTGCCACACTTTTGCCCTATAATGGCCACTCTGTATTAATGACTTCTGAACCCATACAACCTTACAAAGATACTTTCATTCCTACCTGAGGGAGCACTTCTACATACAGATGACTAGATGGTTCGTGACACTGCTGCCAGCAGGTCTTGATAGTGTCATGCTGTGGAGGCAATAGGAAGAAAGAAGACACACACACATTTTATCCTATTAAACTTGCAAAATGCGTCACTACAAACTCTTTCATTGAACCAGAATTATTCCTAAAGCTACAAATGTATTCCCTGCTATAAATATATCTATATGAACAACACGGCTACAACGGCTCAACCTTGATTTGAAGCAGTATGACCTGCGATGAGGAACGGAAAAAAGGCAGAAGCCCCAGGAAATCTGAAGTTGGTGCAATTTGTAATTAGATGCTATTTGCTTTGCAGAGGTCTGGTTCACTTCTGCCTCAAAAGCCCCGTGGTCAAAAGCTCTTGAACGTCTGTGTATTTTGGAAGGAAAAGACTAAACTAAAAAAAGGGAAAAAAGAACAGATTGGCTCTGGTTTCATGAAGTCCAATGATTGCATTATGGGATAGCTTCTAATAATTAACTCTCTTTTTAATTGCACAGCGAACATTCCTAATTACATTCTGCTTCTTACAAGCCTGCAGATTAATCACAGTGAAAGTGATACTCAAATTACTGAACAGGTAGAACACAGGCACCAATGGAGAAGACCTCATCTATCATTGCAACATTACGGCCATCTCCTCATTTCATATGGCAGCTTTTCTCAGTATTTTGGGCAGTATAAATAAAATTATTGCTATTGATGTGGTGTTTTATAGAGGATTCAAGGAGTGCAATAGTAAATAGTAAACCCTTAGGCCAGCTTCACACCACGATTTTAGGGATTAACCGGACAGCCCTGGATCCAATTTTGGCCCCATTGTATCCCTATGGGGGCAGATGGCAGTGATTTGCCATCTGGTTTTGTGCTGGAGGATCAGGCACATTTAGCGTTTTTGTCCCGGACAAAAATCGGAGCTTGCAGCATTTTTGTGTCCAGGGCAAAAATCGGACCAAATCCAAGATCGCATAGGAGCTGTCACACAGAGAGATATCGGCAGGCAACACAACTGCGATGTCTACGCCCCCTTGTACGAGCGAACCAGGGAACGACCATTTAACACGGTAGTGAATAGAGGAAGTTGTGCTCCAAACCATTGTTGGGCTGTCACACAGCACAATCCTGCCATATCGTCCATCCAATATCGGGCAGTTTGAGAGCCTGCACAATTCCCCAACTATATAGTTTTGGCATCATTCTTGCATCGAATTGCACATTTACACCACACAAAGCACGAACAATATCGGTGGCAATGGCCAAACCATGTGACTTTTTAGTGTTGTTGGACAACGACATCGGGACGTGTAAAGCGGCCATTAGGGTTTGGAGGCCTCTTTACAGATTAGACTAAAATGTTCAGCTGATTGAAGTTCAAAGGACGAGCAACAGTACATGAATGCATCACCAAAACTACCATCAGTTCATGAACAAATCAATAGTCACCATCAGTAGTGGAATACAGCACCAGAAACTTCATCAGTACAAGAATACATCATTCATCAGGACCACCATCAGTAAATTAACACATCACCAGATCCACCATTAATACAGGAGAATATCACCAAAACCACTATTAGTTTTGGTGCTGTAGTCATTTACTATCATCAGTATGTGAATACATTACCAGAACAATGAAAAATACATGTATACAGACACACATGTAACCATATACTGTACGTATGGTATTACGTATACATAGCAAAATGAATAGCCATTAGTAAATGGTACTTGGCAATACCTTTGGTAGAAAGTAAGTTGCTGTCAGTGATCATTTATTTACATATTCTGAACTATAGCACTACAATGCCATTTTCTGATCCTAATATATATAGGAAAACTGATTGCTGAATGACAGTCAGCAAAATGTCTGAAGCAGAGGAGTAGCTACTGTAAGTGTTCAACTCAAGGAGGGAGGGTGAATCTTCTGTGTAGGCCCCTTACCAGGTAATCATGTTTACAACTGTAGTGTTTCACCCTAACAGGATTTGGGAGAATGTGCTGGTAGGCTCATTTACAGTAATGATGAAGATGGAGTCAAAGTGAGCTATCAGATATAATTTTTGGCCAAATACCCCTAGTTGAGGCAGGCAACAAGATGTGATGCTCTCACAGTGTCCCTCATGTATTGCTCATCCCATAGTGTTCCTCACACCGTCTCTCGTATACTGCTCTCCCCATAGTATGCCCTAACACTGTCCCTCATTTATTGCTCACCCCATATTGTGCCCTCACACTGTTTTGCATACTGCTCACCCCATAGTGTGCTCTTACACTGTCCCTCATGTACTGCTCACCCCATAGTGTGCCCTCACACTGTCTCGAATACTACTCTCCCCATAGCGTACCCTCACACTGTCCCTCATGTACTGCTCACCCCATAGTGTGCCCTCACACTGTCTCATATACTGCTCACTTCATAGTGTGACCTCACTACAAAAAAAAAATTACTTCTCACCTCATTGTCCCTTTTACGGTACATGGCCTACATGCTATCCTCTCCGATAAAATAATCCCGCCACACCGTCCGTCCTTTATACTATGACCACCACACCATCCGCTCTTGTGTAGTATGACCGTCACACTGACCCCTAATAAATAAACTCCACATTGTCCTCCCTTATAAATTCTACCTACCATACCTTCCTCAATTTTGGACTATGATCTCCACACTGTCCCCACATCACGCTGCTCCTTCTTCACAATGTTTACACATGTTGTCCCAACTATATACTGTGCCCCCACTGCCCCTCTCTATACTGTACACCCAATGCTGCTCCTTCTCCATAATGAAATCCCTCACACTGACTCCCTCCTTCCAGAGACCACCATGCTACCCCATGCAAAATGCAGAGACCTCCGCACTGTCCCACTCTTCATACTGAATCCCTTACATGGCTCCACTCCACACTCAGCCCTGCACATTGTTCCCATCTATTTTGTCCCTTGCAATATCCCTCACTCTTTAAGCCACCCTAACCCCTTGTCTACAGTAAAAGCCCCTCTCAGCCCTAATACACAGTAATACACGCCTCATAAACCCCAGCATATGGTAATATCGCTTCTAAAAACTTTTCTATAGTAATAGCCCCCCCTGTATTTAGTACTATGCCCCCTAATTCCCAATCTAAAGCTTTAACCTTCCTCCCCCATCATCCACAGCCTATAGCATCAGCCTCCCCATAATCCACAGCCTATAATATCAGCCTCCCCACAATCCCCAGCCTATAGTATCAGCCTCTCCATCACCCCCAGCCTATAGCATCAGCCTCCCCATCATCCCCAGCCTATATCATCAAGCCTCCACATCATCCCCAGCCTATAGCATCAGCCTCCCCATCATTCCCAGCCTATAGCATCAGCCTCCCCATCATCCACAGCCAATAGCATTAGCCTCCCTGTCATCCACAGCCTATAGCATCAGCCTCTCCATAATCCCCTCAGCCTGCAGCATTAGCCTTCCTGCCCCATCATACACCCAGCCTGCAGCATTAGCTTTCCTGCCCCATCATCCCCCCCAACCTGCAGCATTAGCTTTTCAGCGTTATCATCCCTCCCAACCTGCTGCCATTGCCTTCCTGCCCTATCATCTCCCCCAACCTGCAGCATTAGCCTTCCAGCCGCATCATCCCTCCCAGCCTGCAGCATTAGCCTTTCTGCACCCCACCCCCATCTTCAGGTCTATGAGGAGTGCACTCATTTGCTCCTTCTCCTGTGTCTTCCTGCTCCAGGACTGTCCTCCTCCTGGCTCCCATGTCTTCCTCCTCCAGCACTCTGTGTGCGGTGATGTCTTGCAGTGTGGTGAGATGATGTCACCTCACTGCACAGACGCCGCAGCTCCTCTTACACAGCGAGCTAAATGACCCTGGGCCTGCCTCACACTGTCTCTCATATACCGCTCACCCCACAGTGTGCTCTCACAGTCCTTATTTTTTTATACTGCTTCCTTTACTGAGACCTCACTTTGTATATTGAATAATACCCCTATTCCCATCTCTCACTCTACAGTATAGGTCATCACATCTCCAGCGCCACAGTGGAGCATTTACATTCTCTCATATCTTCACCGCCTTTGTGATGCGTTATCTCACACACCCTGCCCCCCATATCCCACATACCGTGCCCCCATATCCCATACACCCTGCCCACTAAATATACCACATACTGTAACCCCATATCTCACGCAGCCAGTTCCCCACATCACACAGCCCGTACCCCACATTACGCAGTCTGTACGCCACATCATACAGTCTGTACCCTATATCTCACAGCCTCTACTCCACATCTTACATCATGTACTCCCACATTACACATCCTGTACCCCACATTACACATTATGTACCCCACATTACACATCCCGTACCTCACATCACAAATGTACCCCTCATTACACATCCGGTACACCACATCACACATCATGTACCTCACATCACACCACCCGTACCCCACATGACACATTCTGTACTCATACATTACACATCCCGTACCTCATATCACACAGCCTGTATCCCACATCATGTACCCCACATTACACATCTCATACACCACATCACACAGCCTGTACCCCCACATCACACATCCCATACCCCTACATCACACAGCCCATACTCCCACATCACACAGCCCGTACTCCCACATCACACAGCCCGTACCCTACATCACACAGCCCATACCCTACATCACACAGCCCGTACCCCCACATCACACAGCCCATACCCCTACATCACACAGCCCGTACCCCACATTACACGTGTATGCATCATAGCCCCACCCCCTCCCAGTAACCACACCCCTTCATTGTTCGGCCCCTAAACATAGCCTCACCTTTTTCATAGCGCGGCCCCCATGTAAGCCTTACCCCTGCGTGGTCATGTGGAGTGAATGGGGATATGTGGAGTAGCTGTGGTCATGTGTAGGGGCATGGCTATGCTGTGTAAAGTGGGCAGGGCTATGTTGATTCGGTGGGGCTTGATACATACATACACTCAGCTATATATATTAAATATGTATATATATTGTGAGGTAGCGCCCTAGGGGAACCCGCTTGGCACGGGGAAAATGACAGCAGAGACTACATTTCAACGTAACATAACCAGCGGATTTATTAATTTCTGTCATAAACCGCTTTCAACACATAAACCATAGCACTGTATTTCCATTTTCACATATAATATGCATATCCTTACATTGCATTATATGACATTCCCATATGACATTACATTACAGGACATTCACATACATTTTCCCTAGAACTTCAAGGCGTCACCCACCGACCCTTGCAGACCTCAGTCTGGTTCTAAAGACGGCTATCACCGTCTATCACCCTGACAGGGATCATTCCCCATCCTATTGCACATGAGTCATCACACATGGCACTTTTTCATGAACCATTATGACTCACGCATGACACAGCATTCATGGCATTTTACATAAGCCAATATGCTACCTACTCAGGGCCCACAATAGTACCAGGAACCCTGTCACTCAGTACACACAAGACCTCCATGGATCCACCAGGATCTAGGACACTAACATCTGGATCAACGGGACCATATCATGACTCACTCAGTCAGTCCCAAAGTCGGCTGTGACCGCCTGGCTCTTGAGCCGTACTCGGTCTCTCACACCGCACATCTGACCGCCTGGCCCTTGAGCCATCCTCGGTCCTCATCACACATATGACCGCCTGGCCCTTGAGCCATCCTCGGTCCTGGACACTTGCTGGCATGCACGCATCTTTGTGCCACCGGCATGGAGCTGGCAGGCTCCCATCACTTCCCCCACCGGGGACGGATCACTTCCAGCACCTCCTCACATGGCAGTGGTCTGGACTTCTGACTCCCATCGTCCTCTCCTCACTCAGACACCTGGAAGGTTCTTATCCAGGCTGCTCACTCACAGCTGCAATACAGTGAGTCAATCAGCACCTCTTCACTCACACACAGACCTGAGATGTGATTAACCCCCTGTGCACCATTCAGCTTTAGCCCAGCAAAGCACTCATCCCCACAGGTTCAGCCGCTCATTAGGCTCATGAATGTATCGGATCTTCAGCACTCACACTCAGCTGTTTTACTCAGCTCATGAAAACCCTTCAGCTGTTAACCCCTTGTACATCGGACAGGTTTCACACAGCACACACAATCAGGCAAACCGGCCCATGTGAACAGAGACCTGCATTGATAACCCGTGTGATGCACCCGGCCAGGGGCCACATCACCACAATTATATATATATATATATATATAATACACACATGTATATATATTATATACATACTGTATATACACTTATTCAGGGGCATCTCCATAAATTAGAATATGATCAAAAAGTTAATGTTTTTCAGTAATTCAGTACATAAGGCGAAATGCATATAATATGATATAGAGTCATTACAAACAGAGTGATCTATTTCAAGTGTTTATTTCTGTTGAAAACCCAAAGGTCATTATCTCCGAAAATGAAAGTAGGGACAATGAAGGGTCTGAGAGATAAAATATTACCTAAATAGGTATCAGAGATTTCACCTTGTGTGGTTGTGAGAGTCACAACCACTATAAACGTATACAAAAGACAATACTTTGCGGTCTGCACTAACTGTATACAGATAATGACCAAAAAGGATCAGTAGACAAGATGCATCCCTGAGGAAGGAGCAAGGATTGCTCTGAAACGCATATGAAATAAAGCACCATTGTCTACATATTCTTTGTGGTCATTATCTGTATACAGTTAGCGCAGGTCACAAAGCACTGTCCTTTGGATACATGTATCTCAACCTCCTTGCCATGTGAAATGTGGATCCAGCAGCGGCTGTATTAAACGCATAAACTGGTTGTGGGCAGGGCCGGCCTTTGGCATGAGCGAGTTGTGCGACCGCACAGGGCGCCACGCTCCAGGGGGCGCCGCAGGGAGACAGCTGTCACTGCTATTTGCTGCCCTGCTCCCACTCCCAGGGGCTTCGCTAGATCTGTGCAGCTGCTAGTAGACATGGGGCGGCATCCGCTGGGGCGCCTGGTGGTAGTGCGGCCCCTGTTTATGCCTCTCCCTCTACTATAGTCCTGGCCGTCGCGTTATTACCCCCCCCCCCCGCAGTGTGAGCCCACCTGTGGAGCTGCACAGGCCTGTGCTTACAGGACCTGTGATTATGTCATGGAGGGGAGGAGTCAGGGATCACATGATCAGCATCTCCGAGTATGCAGGGCAGCTTCCACCAAGCAGGATGAAGTGAAGAAATGGATGAGGTGAGTTTGTGTGGGGTCAGGAGGGATTTACAGTGTGAATGTAGCAGAGCTGCGTGTGTATGAGGTGTACGGAGCGGAGCCAGGTGTGTATGAGGTGTTCTGAGCGGAGCCAGGTGTGTATGAGGTGTACGGAGCGGAGCCAGGTGTGTATGTGGTGTACGGAGCGGAGCCAGGTGTGTATAGGTGTACGGAGCGGAGCCAGGTGTGTATGAGGTGTACGGAGCGGAGCCAGGTGTGTATGAGTTGTACGGAGCGGAGCCAGGAGTGTATGAGGTGTACGGAGCGGAGCCAGGAGTGTATGAGGTGTACGGTGCGGAGCCAGGAGTGTATGAGGTGTACGGAGCGGAGCCAGGAGTGTATGAGGTGTACGGAGCGGAGCCATGAGTGTATGAGGTGTACGGAGCGGAGCCGCGTGTGTGCAAGGTGTACGGAGCGGAGCCGCGTGTGTGCGAGGTGTACAGAGCGGAGCCGCATGTGTGTGAGGTGTACGGAGCGGAGCCGCGTGTTTGTGAGGTGTGTGTACCAGTGGTAGCCCCCCGTGGATGCTGCTCCCACTCCTATAGTCCCAGCCGCCTCTGCCAGCAGCATTCTTCTCCGGAGTCCCAGCCGCCGCTGTCTGCCCTCTGCAGCTCAGCACAGCGGGGCACGATAATGTCATCAGTTAGTCCCACTGTGCTGAGACGTGCAGAGCAGATGCTGAGGAGACTGGAGCAGCGAGAAGAGAAGTGAGTAGTTACTTTTTTCTTCTTAATGACTGAGTACACTGCATTATACTATATGGAGGACTGTGGGGGTGTATTGTACTATATGTCATGCTTTAAGGGTGCAATATACTATACGGAGGACTGTGGGGTGCATTATACTATATGGAGGACTGTGGGGGTGTATTGTACTATATGTCATGCTTTAAGGGTGCAATATACTATACGGAGGACTGTGGGGTGCATTATACTATATGGAGGACTGTGGCGGTGCATTATTCTATATAGAGGTCTGTGGGTGTGCAATATGCTATTTGGAGGACTATGGGGTGCGTTATACTATATGGAGGACTGTGGTGGTGCATTATTCTATATTGAGGACTATAGGGGTGCATTATATTATATGGAGGACTATGGGGGTGCATAATATATGGAGGAATTTGGGGGTGCAGTATTCTATGTGGAATACTATGGGGGGTGCATTATATTATATGGAGCCAATTATATTAAATGAAGCCATTATAATATTTGGAGGGCTCTGTGGGAGGCATGATAATATATGGAGAGCTACAAGGGAGCCTTTATACTTATTGAAAGGCTATTTGAGGGCTGTGTTGGGGGCCATTATACTGTAAATAGGTCCATTATACTACATGGAGGGCTGGGCGGGTGTCATATTTGGGATTCATACTGTACTGGGGTAGTTGAAGGAGGTACAGTAGCGTCATCATACTGTGCGTGTGGACGAATGCCCGATTGGGGATCATACAGTGTTTGTGGGGCATTTTTATTGGCATCACACTTTATGGGGCAATGCAAGGGGAATCTAGGGGCCTGAAAAGGAGGAAAATTACTTTGTGAAGGCTGAAATGTTATGAAAGATGTACCTATGTGACCTAGCCAAATATTGTTTTTTTTTGGGTGTGCCCAATTAGAACGTGTGCTCTGGGGTGCCATGATTTCTATGATGCAGGATGTATTGTCCCTCTGCTGCAGGTCTGATTGGGCATAACTTACACATTAGGTCCAGTGCCACCCCACGGTACATACAGGCATCCAGCCATCTTTCTCCTGAGCAGTGGTTGGTCGGTGGCGCTCGTCCCCCTTCCCGCTCCCACATCCTTTGCTCAACCCAATAAGAAGCACTCTGTTATTAATTCCAGACCGCCCCGTGTGTGGCGCTTGTGATTGGCTAAGCAATTCGGGAGGAAGCGTGGTCTGTTGGAGGAGAAGCGCCATTTCTCCAGCTTATTGCAGTGGTGGCTTGTTGATGCTCAGACTTCAGGTCGTTACCTGTGGTGTGTGGACGGTGCGGCATGGTGACATGTCTGACTAGTCAGTGCCAGGCAGCGGTCCAGAGTTTTGTAGGCGTGTGCCAGAGGTTGGCAATCAGTGCTGCCTCCTGTGTTATAAGGATGCAGGACTGTGTCTGCCTACAGGACCACAGCTCTGCCAGTCATCATTATGTGTATGTAGCTTGTGCCAAGCCGCCATTGCCATTAGTGATCCTTGTTCTGGATTCTTCTGTGTGGTTCTTGTATGTGCGTGTGATGGCGCTGACATCCTTGTGTGGACATCTTTTTTTCTGTCTCTGTAAACTGAAATGTCCACTATTTTGATAATTTTTACAGGATAGATATAAATCTGTATTAGCCAGATTTATTTTTAACGATTAAAAAAAAATTACTAGCGGGGCTGGGGGGTGGGATGGGATGCGCCATTTAGCAGTTTGCCTGAGGCAGCAGAGGGGCTAGGTTCTGCATTTGAAATGCTACATTGTTTAAGAGTCAACACCTCTATATATAGCAGATAACACAGGATCCACCCATCACAATAGGTGATATCACAGCTCACCTCCTCCTCCTGTACAATGCCTGATAACACCTTTATATACAGTAGATAACACAGGATCCACCATTCACAATAGGTGATATCACAGCTCACCTCCCCCTCCTGTACAATGACTGATAACACCTCTATATACAGTAGATAAACAGGATCCACCATTCACAATAGGTGATATCACAGCTCACCTCCTCCCCCTGTAAGATGACTGATAACACCTCTATATACAGTAGATAACACAGGATCCACCATTCACAATAGATGATATCACAGCTCACCTCCTCCTGTACAATGACTGATAACACCTCTATATACAGTAGATAACACAGGATCCACCATTCACAATAGATGATATCACAGCTCACCTCCTCCTCCTGTACAATGACTGATAACACCTCTATATACAGTAGATAACACAGGATCCACCATTCACAATAGGTGATATTACAGCTCACCTCCTCCTCCTGTACAATGACTGATAACACCTCTTATACAGTAGATAACACATGGTCCACCATTCACAATAGGTGATATCACAGCTCACCTCCTCCTCCTGTACGATGACTGATAACACCTCTATATACAGTAGATAACACAGGATCCACCATTCACAATAGGTGATATCACAGCTCACCTCCTCCTCCTGTACAATGGACTGAATAACACACTCTATATACAGTAGATAACTCAGATCCACCCATTCACAATAGGTGATATCACAGCTCACCTCCTCCTCCTGCAAGATGACAGGTAACACCTTTATATATGGGAGGGTTGGTAATGACAGGTGGGAGGGGATATAGGTCTTGGGGCTTGGGTCCCTGATTTTTCTGACCCTAGCATAGCAACGCCCCTCCCTGCTCTCCTTGAAGACCATGAATAGATCATGTACAAACATGTATGCTCATGTGTTCTGAGTAAGTAATGGCGAGGGGGCACCATAAGGCAAAGTCCCTCAACCAGTCCAGGTTAGCAGTGATATTCACAAATTCCATAACCTATATAAAAGATAAGACCCTATTGCGCCTCTTGTTTCACTATTTTTATATAAGTTGACAACCGCTATAAAAGCATATCACAGCTACTGCAGTCTCTAGTGTGTTGCATATAGAGCAGGGAGGATGAAGGGTTAAAACCACGCTGCCATAGTCCACGAGACATCAAAGGGTGAATAAAATATTGATTTATTAGTCAACGTGTTTCAGGGCTCCGTGGCCCCTTCCTCAGGACTAATCAATATCATATTGCCATGTTTCAGGGAGCCCTAAAATGCATTGACTAATAGAATAATATTATATTCCCCTTTGATATCTTGTGGAATACAGCATCGCGGTTTTTAACCCTTGATCCACCCTACTTTTATTTTTTGAGATAATGACCTTCAAGCTTTTCTTGTTTGTAAGCCATAATCATCACCATTTATAGAAATAAACACTTGAAATAGATCACTCTGTTTGTAATGACTCTATATAATATATGCATTTAACTTTTTTTGTTGAATTACTGAAAGAAATTAACTTTTCGAGAATATTCTAATTCATTGAGATGCACCTGTAATGTGTATATATACTGTATATATATATATAATAGCAAAGAAGTTGGAATCAGCACAAACCTAATCAGATAAAGAGGGGTGTAATACTTCCAGATAGATGGTGTTCATATGCATAATATATAAGTCCAAAAAACAGGCAGCATTCCAATTCAAAATGATGTGGGCAGCTTAAAACCAACCCTCAGGGGCGCTATATTTCGATCTTTATCGTCTTTGTCAAGCACAGTGCAGTGTACAATTGAACATTTTTTTTATACATGGTGAACATGTTAATCAATTAATAACAATGTACAGTATTTAAGAATTACATTATCCATCAAGTGTAATATACAAAAATATCCCAACATAGGTAAAGTGCTAAAATAGTGCCAATTGTAAACAATAATATACTCTCAATACAGCAGTACAGTGTAATTGCTTATAAATCATCATGTGTAACACCTGTGTTAAAGAGGACCTGTCACCCCACTGGGGCTTGGCAAACTAAATGCAGCACTGAATGCAGCGTACCTACAGGTAAGAATGGTCACAGAGTTGTTGTGAAGCCACTCCTTTGTTATTCTAGCTGTGTGCTTATGGTCACTGTCTTATTGGAAGGTGACCCTTCGGCCAAGTCTGAGGTCCAGAGCACTCTGGAAAGAGGTTTTTCTCCAGGATATCTCTGTACTTGTCCGCATTCATATTTCCTTCAATTGCAATCAATCATCCTATCCCTGCAGCTGAAAAACACTCCCATAGCATGATGCTGCCACCACCATGTTTCACTGTTGGGATTATATTGGGCAGGTGATAAGCAGTGCCTGGTTTTCTCCACACATACCGCTTAGGCCCTCTTTACATCACAATTTTTTGGGATCCATGGCTATCCGTTGTAAAACGGATAGCCACGGATCCAATTTGGCCTACATGTATCCCTATGGTCACAGATTGGTGCGTAATAGCCATCCGTGTGTGTCCGCTTTTTTCACTTCCCCAAAATCGGAGACTGCTCCAATTTTGGATGCAGCGGACACAATCGGACAGAATCATACAGCATTGAATCCGACGTTGTCGGATTCAAATAACATGGGGATCTACGGAGCTCGGATCCAGGAAAAAACAGGATTGTTTCCCGGATCCGATTTTAGTGTACTGAGCATGCTTAGTACAATAAAACTGCTCTGTTCCTATAATTTCACTATAGCAGTGTATCTATGAAATTATGTATGAAGTTATGTATGAAATTAAAGTAAGCAAAGTGTTAATAATAAAAAAATAAATGCTCATCTCTCCACCGAATGTCCCGCGATGTGAGGCATCCACCTCCAATGGTTGCAAGGACCATAATCAGCTGAGCGGGTGGGGCAACCCGATCAGCTGATGTGTCACATGACAGCATCAGCTGAGCGGTTTAAATCGCCAACCTGCCAAAACCGATAAGCGGTCGGGCAGTTTAAACTGCTCAGCTGATGCTGTCATGTGACCCATAAGCTGATCAGGTTGCCCTGCTCCACCTGGTCAGCTGATTAAGGTCCTTGCAGTCATCGGAGGTGGATGCCGCGCATCGCGGGACCCTTGGCGGAGAGGTGAGCATTTTTTTATTTTTAACCATTGCTTTCCCTTTTGCAACATATGTAGATACATTGTGAATATGAAAGTCAGCCCCGACACCAGTTGCCTGCGCTTTGTAGGCTCGGGCTCCTCCCAGCTCTTTTTGTGTCCGAATCCATCAAAATCCCGGATCTGGACACAGAAATGGCCTCCGGAGTAACAAATCCAGGCCTGTCAGTTCCTGTCCGTGTGGTCCTGCAAAAAACAGGATTCCCACGGAAAGGAACAAAACGTGATGTGAATGGGGCCTCAGAATTATCACCGAAAAGTTCTATCTGCGTCTCATCAGACCAGAGAATCTTATTTCTCATAGTTTGGGAGTCCTTCTTATGTTTTTTTGCCGACTCTATGCGGGCTTTCACCACTGTGAGAGCCCTACACACACCTATTCATTGTTTCCAATTAAACCTTTGGCATATAAACCCATTCACATTCACAACTCACCAGGGCATAGTGTTAGGACTTGGCAGTGGAGAGCTCCTTGTAAGTGGATGCCAAGCTCACCCTTTAGTGGCCACTACTGGAAACTAAGATCTCCATTTTATCATATTTATCTTAGGGCAGTTTCTGCAATTCACATATCCATTGATCCTCATGTTTCTAGTGCCACTCATTTATTTTCATTTATCATATAATAGTAGTGTCGCGGCAGATAACCGTAATTGTAAGTATATTATTTTCTGCCTGCACCTACGCTTAAAGTGGTGATGCCGTCATAATTTGATTTATATATTGCTTATTTTTGACTGAGCTCCCACTATATTATTTCCCCTTCCCCCTTTCCTTAGTTTGATGTCCACACTGGACACCATGTGAGAGCCCTACACACACCTATTCATTGTTTCCAATTAAACCTTTGGCATATAAACCCATTCACATTCACAACTCACCAGGGCATAGTGTTAGGACTTGGCAGTGGAGAGCTCCTTGTAAGTGGATGCCAAGCTCACCCTTTAGTGGCCACTACTGGAAACTAAGATCTCCATTTTATCATATTTACCTTAGGGCAGTTTCTGCAATTCACATATCCATTGATCCTCATGTTTCTAGTGCCACTCATTTATTTTCATTTATCATATAATAGTAGTGTCGCGGCAGATAGCCGTAATTGTAAGTATATTATTTTCTGCCTGCACCTACGCTTAAAGTGGTGATGCCGTCATAATTTGATTATATATTGCACTGAGGAGAGGCTTCTGTCGAGCCACTATGCCATAAAGGCCCGACTGGTGGAGGGCTACAGTGATAGTTGACTTTGTGGTACTTTCTCCCATCTCCCTACTGCACCTCTGGAGCTCAGCCACAGTGATCTTGTGGTTCTTCTTTACCTCTCTCACCAAGGCTCATCTCCCATGACTGCTCAGTTTGGCTAGACTGCCAGGTCTAGGAAGACTTCTGGTGGTCCCAACCTTCTTCCGTTTAAGGATTATGGAGGCCACTGTGCTCTTAGGAACTGTGATTACTGCAGAAATCCTTTTGTAACCTTGGCCACATCTGTGCCTTGCCACAATTCTCTCTCTGAGCTCCTTGGGCTGTTTCTTTGACCTAATGATTCTCATTTGGTCTGATGTGCACTGTGAGCTGTGAGGTCTTTTATAGACAGGTGTGTCTATCAGTTTAATTAAACACAGCTGAATTCCAATGAAGGAGTAGAACCATCTCAAGTAGGATCACAAAGAAATCGACAGCCTGTGACTTAAATATGAGTGTCTGAATACTTATGACCATGTGATATTTCTGTTTTTCTTTTTTAATACATTTGCAAAAATTTCTACATTTGTTTTTTTCAGTCAACATGGGGTGCTACTGTACATTAATGAGAAAACATTTTTCTTTTTTGAATTTACCAAATGGCTACAATTTAACAAAGAGTGAAAAATTTAAAGGGGTCTGAATACTTTCCGTACACACTGTATAAGATTATCTCAACCCAGGAACATTTTTTTTAAACACATCCAATTGTGGAATTCATTATTATTCCAAGATCTATTGATTAAAATGAACTTTAAGTTTACCTTTGCTTGTGGGAAAACTCCTTTAATAGTGTAGCTTTTTCATCTTTTTGACCACTTCATGCCTTGCATAAAGGTTCAGTGATGCACAAAAATGACATTTCTGGTTGCTATATTGTGCCAAATATCAAAAAAATATCTTTTTTACTTAATATACTTTATTATAAGTTTCAAAACATGAAAAACTAGATAAAGTAGATAGTAAAAAAAAATGCAGAAACAATTGCGCAGCAATTACAATTGTGGTTTGGGGATAAATCTACGCTATAAAAGAAAGTGGATCCATTATAGCAATTTGTGTTACTTAACTTGTTTCACTAGGACTGCTAAGGCATCCTTTTATCTCTTACAGGTAAGTAGTGTTCTACCTTGTGAGGTACATATTGAGTTTTACATGGAACAGGATATGAAATTGTGGGTGGAAGTTTCCTCTAATTGCAGCACAATCGTTTTTACATGCATACAAATGTATCTACAATGCCTATATTACTTAAAAGGGAATTCATGGCAAGTAATGACAAATCTCCAATCACTGCCACCGATAAGCACTTATATAACTTTCTTACCAATGCAAACTATGTCATAGTAATAAAAACTATCTCAAAGCACAGGTAAACGCTAGATATTCCCCAGTTTATAATTGCTCTATATTGCACAAACAAGATATAGGCTTGAAGAAAAAGTTTTCTAAGCTATGAAAACTGTTTTGATGTATAAACCTTTAAGAAAATTATATATAAGAGTCTATGATGAAAATGGGAATGGGAAGGGGAACAGCTCACCGTCAGTAAGGATCAGCTTCCACTGGTTCCAGGCCTGCAAGGACAACGCCCTGGTTGTGGGCTGGTGCAATTAGAGGAAGAAATTCCAGCAGGACGGTTGACCGTCCTGCTGGAATTTCTTCCTCTAATTATATATAAGAGGGTTGAATGAGGTATTGTCTCGTGCTCAAGCCTAGGTAAAGTTGTTTTTTTAATATCGACTTTTTTAGTCCTAAAGGACTCCAGACATTTTAAGTCTAAGCAGGTTGAACCTCAGCTGATATCGATAGGTTCAGTCAAGAGTCTAATGTGTATGGGGGTGTCAGCGGATTGATGGTTGAGAGAGATGTTGACTGTGCATATCTTTTTTTTGGACTACAAATCTCATTGTTCTCTCAGAGATAAGCTCCCGGTGGCCGAAATTTCAGTTGGCAGCTTTCTCATAGTCGGCTAAATGAATGCTCCTGTTTATGAGAGAGTTGGCTGAGATATTTGTCAGCCGAATGATCAGCCGAAGTATTGTTTAGCCAATAGCCATCTAATGTGTATGACCAGCTTAACCAGTCAATTGACTTGTGTATGGCAACCTCTTGACTAGAGATAAGTAAATTTTGCTCGAACAGGTTCACCAATATCAAATTCGTCACGAGCATGGCTTATTTTGTTTGGTGATCAGAAGCCCAAACACTTTCCTCAAATGTCGGCAAATCTGTCTAAGTTTGGAAAAAAGTTCAAAATTTAAAATGGCCCTAAAATTTTAACAGTTTTTTTTGGGGCATAAACGCTTACTGGAAGATTCGCTGGCTGGGGACAACACCTAACTGATAGGGATGAACGGGTAGAATCATTACTATTATGTACTCGCCGAATAGTAACGATATTCGGGCTACTCGCTACTCCCCGAGTTTCTTATGATTACTTTATATTTATTATTATTATTTTTTTTGTAAATTGGAGAGCAAACCTTTATTATTGCAGAGGGTCACCAGCATGCGAGGCCATCTGTTCTACACTTATGTTAAAGCAATATATAAAAAAATAGCATATGGCCATTATATGCTTCACATCCATGATTTTATACGTTTGTTCACACTGATGAAACCCCATAGTGTGGTTATTGCTTCTTTAAAATGTGCAATCACTATTCAATTTCATAATAATCATACTAATACTAATTATATGTATTCATTTATATAGTGCTATTAATTCCATAGCGCTTTACATACATTTGCAACACCGTCCCCATTGGGAATCGCATTTCATTTATAATGCATATTACAGTTGTCCTCCTAACATTTCTGCAGTGCCCAGTGCCCAATAGCCTTATACAGCATTCCAGATAAATTGTGTGAGATTGGTGACCTGAATAAACTTATTGATTTTCATCATTATATTTAATAGTAACCTGTCACGCTTTAATAATGACTGTAACTAAAGCCCCAGTCACACATAACGAGATCGTTAGCGAGATCATTGTAACTGTGATGTTACAACAATCTCTCCAGCGATGTCGCTATGTGTGACATCTAGCAGCGAGCAGGCCCCTGCTGTGAGGTTGCTGATCGCTGCAAAGGGCTCAAGACCATTTTTTAGTCGTTGGTCTCCCGCTGGTCAGCATGCATCGCTGCCAGTGACAGCGAGAGACCAGCGATCACTGACCTCACAGGCTGGTAACCATGGTAAACACCGGGTATTTAGGCAGCGCGCGCTGCCTGGATACCCGGTGTTTATCATAGTTACCATCTTCCTCCCTGCTTAGCGCAGCCTGTAAGCAGGGAGGAAGCTGGTAACTATGATAAACACCGGGTATCCAGGCAGCTTCCAGCGATGTGGGAGGTGGCTGCCTGGTCCCTGATCGCTGGGGAGATCTGCCTGTTTGACAGCTCCCCAGCGACCAGGTAACGACGCTCCAGCGATCCTGGCAGGTCGTTATCGCTGTCGGGATCGCTGGAGCATCATTGTGTGTGACTGGACCTTAAGTACCCACAAACCAGTTTATATACATTTTGGCCTGACATACAGGTGTTAATTAGCAGCTAGGCATTAGGTAACAATAGAATGCAAACAATCAACTCTAGTACTGAATGCTCGGGTCTGAATCATGATACTCAATGCAAGAGGTAGGTCCTTTAGGGAAAGCAAACAAACATACTCAAAGCCATGGAACTTTAATAGAATTTCCCGCTATCTTACCTCTGTCTGCATTCTCAGTGGCATGCAGGTATGCTGTCTTGATTCCATACTACAGTCATTTCTTCATGGATCTCGTGCAAGGCAAGGCTGACCTCGACTCAGAGTATGATATAATCTACCTAATCACCCCGGGGGAAGAATGTGGGTCAGCATAACCACACCCAATGTGGCATTATGGAGAGGAGATGGAGAGTGAGACCTATGTCAGCTGGAGCTTCACTGCACTTCCTAATTTGGGCATCATCTGTAATCAGGTGTGGATCCAATCCTGGTTTCCGATGCAAGCCGCGGACCTGAAGAACAAGTCCTAGCAGTCAGGTGACTTTTACCCTAAGGCATCCAGGACTGGGAACACCACATGTAAGACTGCAGAGGGTCTGGTAGTATGTCTGGTTACATTCCAACTGCAGCAGGTGTCGCAGTCTCAGATACTGGATCCCATTCACAAAGACCACCAGGACTTTTAAGGGGAGTCCGAGGAAGAGGAGCACCTAGAAGGCAATGTTTCCCAGCTGTGTAGGCATTTAACTTGGGCAATGCCATGTGGGGACCCCTACCCCATTCAAGCACCTATCCAAGAAGGCATCAACCACCCCATTTTCCTATGTCATTTGTTGAGGAGATTCAACTTGCAGATGCCATTGCCCAGGACTGGCTGCATGAGCCTAAGGCTAATGACTTCCTCGATCAATGCACGAAAGGCAAGGTGGTGGTATTGAAACATGATAAGTGGTATGGGTGACTAGTGGAACATGGCAGTAAACATCGATGTTACATCAAGCGCACCACCCTGCAGCATGATAATATTCCCCAAAGACTATGTAACATCTTTGTTAGGGATGAGGTCACATTCATGAAGGTGCGGGGTATGAAGGGGTGGTTTGTGGTTGACGTATATTGGGTTAGCACCGCTTTCCAATTTCAGAAGTGGCAGGAGGAGACCAACCTGGAGAGAAGTTGGCGTCGGGTGCGGCCAAAGTCTCTCTTGGTTGGCCAACTAAATGCACCCAAACCCATAGGACATGTTGATGTTCCCAAAATGGCCTTGGTCCTGTCTGTCCTAGAAGGGGTAGTCATCCCATAGTTCCTCCATCATCCTCTCCAGCAGTAACACTGATGAAGTGTGAAGGGGCAAAAGGGTGGTGGAGAATGCACCTAGAGGATTAACCCCTGCAACCCCCCCCCCAGACCGTCCGGCAGCACAGTACGAACACAAACTTCAACAACCATCCCGGGCATGGCTGAAAATTGCGAGAGATATTTTCACTGGCATGTTGGTGGGTCTGTGAGACAGTGACCCGTCCCTTACTTGGCATTTTGGCCAAATAATGACTTTTGGGACTTCTTTTATTTCCAGTTTTTTGTTGTCCTTGAAAAAAGCATGTGTCGTTATTAATTATATGTATATACTATGTATATTAACTTTTTTTTGTGAGACTTCTAGTCTGTTTGTATATAGTAAAGTTTTTTTTTATTTCATTCCTTGTGCTTCTGCAAAAAGGTGTTTTGATACTGCCCTACAAAGACTGGTGAGTAAGCCGAAGGCCTCTGGCCTGAAGTTGTGATGTATGGAACTGCAAGATATTACACCCACTCCAGTAGAACAGGACTGGCCAAATGCAGTTCTCAAGGGCTGTGAACAGTGCATGATTTCATGCTTTTCCTAGCATTGTACAAGGTGCTGGAATCATCCATCACCTCTGCAGGTGATGAAATTAGTACTTGTACAATGCTAAGGAAATCCAGAAAATTTGCACTGTTTTCAGACCTTGATGACTGTACTTGGTCACCACTGCACTTGAGGTCTCTGTGGACGTAGCCAGGGGTAAGGAGGATCCTTGAAACCTTTCATCACAACAGTTGCTCTCCCTGAACTCTCTTAGGCTCTGTGCCCCCAGTGTGTTGTTTGATGTTTTTTTGCGTAGATTGAGAATCTGCATCAAAATCTGCATGTCTATCCAGAGGCCTGAACATGTAGGACAGGTCAAAAATGCTGTGCTCCATGCTGCTTTTTTGTTTCCTTGCACATATGATTGAGATTTATTTTTTCTATCACAAAATCTGCAGCAAATCTTCAATAAAAAAGCACTTAAGAACTCTTGAAGACTCTGCTGGCTTCAGGATAGACATGCAGATTCTCAAAACCTGCTTCCAAAAAAGCATCAAACAACATGGCGGGGCAACAGTGGGATTCCCTGCAGTGTGATGCCGGCTGTATAACCTGACATAAAATAATGAAATAATGGAAAATAAAGTGTTGGGCTCCACCCTATTTTTAATTGCGAGATAAGGTTAAAGTAGGCAGCTGGGGGCTGGTATTATCAGGGGGGTGAGGGCCCATCATTATTGGGCTACCCACGCTATAGAATAGCATCCCGCAGCTGCCCCAGAAATTGGTGAATTCATAAGAAGCTCCAATTCCTGGCGCTTTATCCATCTCTTACAGTTGCCATGTAGTGGTAGCAAACTGGGTAATAAGGGGTTAATGTCAGCTTTGTATTACCAACTGGCATTAATCCTGGAATTCTTAATGTTGGGCAAATGTTAGCCCGGCCATTAACAATTTCAAGTAAATAGTAAAGAATATTTATATAGAAATACCCGCCAATCTCCTGCTCCAACCCGACAGGCTTACACCTGGAGTCCTGCTCCGTTATGCTTTATCGATCTTATATTGCCACTTTCTCCTTGGGGAAATTTTTTCTCATTACTTACTGATTAAGCAGTGCCTAACTTGAGGACTACAACAAGTCCAGCTACACTGACCATCCTGTTTTTTCCTATATTGCTTGGTCCCTTTTGCTCCTTGAAATGAGTGTCTTAAACAGTAACTAAGTAACCCACTGACTGACTGTTGTACCCACACCAGATAGATCCTTGACAAAGGACCTAGTGGCCGAAACGTTGGACGAGTGTTCTGAACTAGTGTGACAATAAAATAACACGTTTTTTTACCTGCAAAATTGGAATATTCCATTTTCTTATTCATATTGTTACTTGACAGTGTGCCAGGGTAGTCCTGTATTTTAATACAAAATATAAGCCATCCCCAAAAAATAAGCCCTAGCGCATCTTTTGGAGCCAAAAATAATATACGACATTGCCTTATTTTCAGGGAAACAGGGTATCACTACTCAGGCTGTGATAGGATAAACCGAAATAGGACAATGAAAAACACCTGAGGAGGATGAAGACCAGAAAGGACAAAAAAGGTAACACTAAATATCAGCATTAGGACCAAGAGAAAAAGGATCATAGCTCAGCAAACAGGGGAACCAAATGTGGAGCAACAGATCACCAGATCAAATCCTGAAACCAAGGTATACCATTATCCCCACCCTTTTATGAAGGTTTACTGGATCCTAAATCAGGGGTCCCCAACCACGGGCCGTGGACCGGGCCGCAGGGGTCTGTGTGGCTGTCCATGCCGCTGCAGACCAGCACTACACACAGTGTGCTCTGTGGCGGCTCGGGGCGGTGGATGCTGCCTGCCTCCCTGTGTGAGTCACCGCTCCCCCGTACCTGCAGCACTACGTCGCCTCTCTAGTGTTATCCTCAGCTGTGTACATAGATCTATGTGAGAAGCTCTCGGCCAATCACATTGCAGAAGGTGGGCCAATCACGGTACAGCAGCCGGGCCCTGATTGGCTAGTGGCTGTTGTACTGTGATTGGTCCGGCTGCTGCACTGTGATTGGCTAATGGCTTCTCAAGTACATCTATGCACACAGCAGAGAAAGAGAACAGAGAGGCAACGTACTTCTGTAGGTGTGAGGGAGAGGTGACCGAACGGGCTGCAATAAGAGGATGGGGGCTGCAAGAGGAGGATGGGGGCTGCAAGAGAAGGATGAGGGGCTGCAAAAAGATGATTGGGGGCTGCAAGTGGAGGATGGGGGGCTGCAAGAGCAGGATGGGGCTTCAAGAAAAGGATGGGGCTGCTAGAAGAGGATGGGGGCTGCAAAAAGAGGATGGGGTGCTGCAAGAGGAGGATGGGGTGCTGCAAGAGGAGGATGGGGGCTGCAAGAAGAGGAATGGGGCTGCAAGAATAGGATGGGGGCTGCAAGAAGAGAATGGGGGCAGCAAGAAGAGGATGGTGGGCTGCAAGAAGAGGATGGTGGGCTGCAAGAAGAGGATGGGGGGCTGCAAGAAGAGGATGGGGGACTGCAAGAAGAGAATGGGGGCTGCAAGAAGATACGGGGGGGTGCAAGAAGAGGATGGGGACTGCAAGAAGAGAATGGGCGTTGCAAGAAGAGGATGGGGGCTGCAAGAAGAGAATGGGGGGCAGCAAGAAGAGGTGGGGGGCTGCAAGAAGAGGATGGGGGCTGCAAAGAGAAGAATGGGGGCTGCAAGAGGAGGATGGAGGGCTGCAAGAGAAGGATGGAGGGCTGCAAGAGGACGAGGGGGGGCTGCAAGAAGAGGATGGGGGCTGCAAGAGGAGGATGACGGGGATACCAAATTGGGGGCTGCAAGGGGGCTGGAGGTCAGAGCTTACTCTGTCTCATACTCGTGATCCCTTTCTAAATTGACCTTAATTATATCTCGAGAACCAGGTTTTGCCTGAAAACAAAAATTAGTTATGATCTTCCATGACACATAGAGTTGAAATGTAACTGTTACAGGATTGAAAACTTTAACAATCTTATAAGGACTTACAAATATGGTGGCAAACATCATAGATGCAACTTTAAGACGTAGATTCTTTTGAGCACAACTACTCAAACTCTGCCACCCTACAGACAGGGGTCTTCTTACGTCTGCAGTTGGCACCTCTTTTGGTCTGGTGACTGGTTATCTTTCTCTGCCTAATTTCTGTCTTTAAGTGGTGGCACAGGGTCTTGGTAGTGGCATGTTGGCTCAGTGGTTATCACTGCAGACCTTCAGTGCTGGGGTCCTGGGTTTAAATCCCACCTCGGACAATATCTTCAAGGAGTTTGTATGTTCTCTGCTTTCTCTTAGCCACCATGGATGTGGAGTCCTTATATACTAACATCCCACATGAAGATGGACTTACTGCCTGCCGACTGTTTCTTGAAGCCAATGGGATCCCTTCTGAGTCAGTTCTAAAGCTCACCAGATTTATCCTCACCCACAACATTTTCTCTTTTAGTGAAGAACTGTATTTACAACGCACCGGAACTGCCATGGGAAGCAAAATGGCCCCCCAGTATGCCAACCTCTTCATGGCTAAACTGTAAAATGACTTTTTAGCCTCCTGCCCCATCAAACCCTTGGCGTACTTCCGTTTCATTGATGACATCTTATTAATCTGGACTGAGACTGAACATGAACTTCTAAAATTCCATGACAAGTTCAACCAATTTCATCCCACCATAAACCTGACACTGGACCACTCAAAAACAGAAATTAACTTTTTGGATACCACCTTAAAAATTCTAAATGGTTCATTCCAGACATCAGTATATCGGAAACCGATTGACCGTCCCACATACCTCAGATGGGACAGTTTCCACCTGAAACACATCAAAAAATCCATTGTCTACAGCCAGGCCCTCAGATATAACCGTATTTGCTCCAACCCAGTGGAAAGGGATGAACACTTAAACCAGCTAAAAAAGACATTTTTAAACCAGGGCTATCACCCCACCTCCATTGAAGATCAGATCATTAAAGCCACAAGGATCCCTAGAAGTCAAGCACTCCAATACAGAGAAAAAGAAGAGAACCCACGTGTTCCCCTGGTGGTGATCTACAACCCACAGCTTGAGGTACTAAGGAAAACTGCCAGGAAACTTCATCAAATCAAGGATGACCAACTTAAAATATTATTCAAAGACCCTTCCTTGCTGTGCTACAGGCAGCCTCCCAATTTAAGAAACATCATGGTCCGAAGTTTGATGCCCTCAGATACACAAAAAGGAACTTATCCGTGCAACGTGAAGAGCTGCAAGACCTGTGCTCACATAGAGACCAGAGACAGGGTACAGATCCCCAACACACTGCAGGATTATAAGATTCCTGGGACTTTCACATGCTCCTCTTCCAATGTGGTATATTTAATTATGTGCACCATTTGCCCAGAAGGGTCTTTCTATGTTGGTGAGACTGGACAGCGTCTAAGAGCAAGGATGAGGTCTCATCGTCACACAATTACACACGAAAAAATCCATTTTCCAGTAGCGGAGCATTTTTCTGGCCAGGGACATGACATTGAGAATATGAAGGTTTTAATTTTGAGAGGTAATTTCAAATCCCCAAAACATCGAAGAGTCTGTGAATCCAAGCTAATTAGAAGTTTCAATTGTATACAGAACGGACTGAACATCTCTGATGGTTTTATGGCTCATTACCACGTCTAAACAATGTTGTTCGAAGACATGGAAATCTTGGACACCAGGTTTTCTTATAAATTAGTGTCCTAGAGACTTTATGACCACTGGGCCTGCCTGATTGAAGATGCTCTCCAAGGCAGCTTTGTTAATTTTGCCAAATGTCCAGCCTTTGTAATGTTTATTTAGTCAAATGTCCAATCATTTTAGTTGTGCATGCATATATTTTGAGTTTCATTCAATATCTTGTTATACCATGCCTGATGAAGAGACCTGAGTCGTCTCGAAAGCTCGCCTTATAACATCATTTATTTTATTTTTGTTAGCCATTAAAAGGTATCACAACTACAAGATTTGTATCTTGTTTCTCACACTGAGACCAATCAACATTTTCTCAACTGGCTAACACGGTACCAAACCTTTTTCTTCTAATGAAATGGAAGATACCAGAATGTACCGCACATCTATGGAATTAAAAGATCGTCTGAAGAAACTAGCACAACTGGACAGCAACATTTTCTTTTTAACCAGATGCAAGAAAGAACATTTAATACCCAAAGGACTAAGCTTAAAGAATCCTCTTCAGAATACTCACAATACTCATTATTCACAACACCTTTGCTACAGGACTTCGGAGAGACTACGGAATCACCTTATTCATGTTTCCTACAACAACAAGAAAAAGATGCTGAGGGAAATACAAACTTTAAGGAGCACACTTACCGATGACATACAGCAGAGGATGCAGCATTTCTATACTTCACTGCAATCATACCTTATATACAACAAGAAGAAGAAGCTTAACAGACTCCGACTGAAAGCAGGATTATACTCAAACACCAGCCACGTTCCTCATAACCACAACAGCATGGAGCAGAACTGCTGGAAGGACACAGGTACTGTCAGCTGTGTTATTAATTTGTCATCTCACAAACCCACTAATCTAGAACTCAGTGTGCTTTCTAGAGGTCTCACATTTTGTCCCACAAAGTCCCTAGACAAAACTGAACTGTGTAGTGACATGGAAGAATATTTCAGGAGGTTGAGACTGAAGGAGTTCTTTGATGATAAAGAGAACTCGAGGCCTCTAAGCAGCCAAACACAAATTCAACAAAGGAAAAAGAAAACCTCTGACTGGACACCTGACCCAGGCCGCAACACCAGTTTGGACCAATATATTGAGTCATTCAGACATTTGGTACAATCCACAATATTACATAAAAAAACAACAGAAACATCTAATATTACTGTGCAAGAGAGAAGGGCAATCTACAGCTTGAAGAACAACAGGGAGATCACTATTAAGCCTGCAGACAAAGGTGGGGCTATTGTTCTCCTGGATACAAAGGACTACGTCAAAGAAGCACACAGACAGCTAATGGATATACAATACTACACCAAACTAGACGAGGACCCAACTCCAAAATATATGAGGGAGTTGAGAAGACTCATCAAATGTTTAGGTACGGATTCCACAAACCTTCTCGACTTAATTCCTGAGGATCCAAGGATGGGAGTTTTCTATATGCTTCCCAAGATTCATAAAAAAGGTAACCCAGGGAGGCCGATCATCTCAGGGGTGGGAACACTCACTGAAAGAATCTCTGGGTGGGTGGAAAATGTCCTTAAACCGCTGGTAAGGAGGACAGACAGCTATATACAGGACACAACAGACTTTCTAAATAAGCTCTCTACAATAGGTCCCCTCCCCGAGAGTACCATCTTAGCCACCATGGATGTGGAGTCCTTATATACTAACATCCCACACGAAGATGGACTTACTGCCTGCCGACTGTTTCTTGAAGCCAATGGGATCCCTTCTGAGTCAGTTCTAAAGCTCACCAGATTTATCCTCACCCACAACATTTTCTCTTTTGGTAAAGAACTGTATTTACAACGCACCGGAACTGCCATGGGAAGCAAAATGGCCCCCCAGTATGCCAACCTCTTCATGGCTAAACTGTAAAATGACTTTTTAGCCTCCTGCCCCATCAAACCCTTGGCGTACTTCCGTTTCATTGATGACATCTTATTAATCTGGACTGAGACTGAACATGAACTTCTAAAATTCCATAACAAGTTCAACTAATTTCATCCCACCATAAACCTGACACTGGACCACTCAAAAACAGAAATTAACTTTTTGGATACCACCTAAAAATTCTAAATGGTTCATTCCAGACATCAGTATATCGGAAACCGATTGACCGTCCCACATACCTCAGATGGGACAGTTTCCACCCGAAACACATCAAAAAATCTATTGTCTACAGCCAGGCCCTCAGATATAACCGTATTTGCTCCAACCCAGTGGAAAGGGATGAACACTTAAACCAGCTAAAAAAGACATTTTTAAACCAGGGCTACCACCCCACCTCCATTGAAGATCAGATCATTAAAGCCACAAGGATCTCTAGAAGTCAAGCACTCCAATACAGAGAAAAAGAAGAGAACCCACGTGTTCCCCTGGTGGTGATCTACAACCCACAGCTTGAGGTACTAAGGAAAACTGCCAGGAAACTTCATCACATCCTACACAAGGATGATCAACTTAAAATATTATTCAAAGACCCTCCCTTGATGTGCTACAGGCAGCCTCCCAATTTAAGAAACATCATGGTCCGAAGTTTGATGCCCTCAGATACACAAAAAGGAACTTATCCGTGCAATGTGAAGAGCTGCAAGACCTGTGCTCACATAGAGACCAGAGACAGGGTACAGATCCCCAACACACTGCAGGATAATAAGATTCTTGGGACTTTCACATGCTCCTCTTCCAATGTGGTATATTTAATTATGTGCACCATTTGCCCAGAAGGGTCTGTCTATGTTGGTGAGACTGGACAGCGTCTAAGAGCAAGGATGAGGTCTCATCGTCACACAATTACACACGAAAAAATCCATTTTCCAGTAGCGGAGCATTTTTCTGGCCAGGGACATGACATTGAGAATATGAAGGTTTTAATTTTGAGAGGTAATTTCAAATCCCAAAAACATCAAAGAGTCTGTGAATCCAAGCTAATTAGAAGTTTCAATTGTATACAGAATGGGCTGAACATCTCTGATGGTTTTATGGCTCATTACCACGTCTAAACAATGTTGTTCAAAGACATGGAAATCTTGGACACCAGGTTTTCTTATAAATTAGTGTCCTAGAGACTTTATGACCACTGGGCCTGCCTGATTGAAGATGCTCTCCAAGGCAGCTTTGTTAATTTTGCCAAATGTCCAGCCTTTGTAATGTTTATTTAGTCAAATGTCCAATCATTTTAGTTGTGCATGCATATATTTTGAGTTTTATTCAATATCTTGTCATACCATGCCTGATGAAGAGACCTGAGTCGTCTCGAAAGCTCGCCTTATAACATCATTTATTTTATTTTTGTTAGCCATTAAAAGGTATCACAACTACAAGATTTGTATCTTGTTTCTCACACTGAGAGCAATCAACATTTTCTCAACTGGCTAACACACTCCAAAGACATACTGATAGGCTGTTTAGATTGTGAGCCCCAATGGGGACACTATTACTGATGTATGTAAAGCACTGTGGAATTAGTAGTGCTATATAAGTGAATAAACATTATATTATTATTATTATTATAATTATTCGGGAAGTAAGTCCCCTGAGTTCTGGAGATCAGTGACAAAATCCATGGTAAAGTAAGTACAGGATTGTGATGGAACCTTGCTAGACAAGAGAAAAGCCACTGTGATCTGAAAAGAGGTCTTCAGGCACTGCAATTATGAATGCATTCTTTAATATCCATACAAGCATTTTGCCACCAAAAATGAGTAGAAAGAGACCTTTATGTGGCAGAAATATCGAGATACCCCAGTAAAACGGAACTATGCATTTCTTTAAGCAGACCTAAAGCATTAGATGAAAGATGGTAATTCGTGCGCTGCTGTCTGTCCGTTGGTTCCAAGAAATCCAAGGAATCACAAGATGTTAAAAGTAATACCTTTAATGTCTAATTCTTACGCGTTTCGTGGTACTTCAGACCACAAGGTAAACCTTGTGGATCTCTGATGAAGTGGTCTGATGTACCACGAAACGCGTACGAATTAGACATTAAAGGTATTACTTTTAACATCTTGTGATTCCTTGGATTTCTTGGAACCAACGGACAGACGGCAGCGCACGAATTACCACCTTTCATCTAATGCTTTAACCTGTTTCCCTTGGGCGGAGTGCTGCAAGCTGGCTTATGCTTCAATAGTTGTTGTGACTCTCACAACAACATAAGGTTAGTGCAACAAGCACACAATACAACACCCCGGTTACACCCGGATAAGACCCTATGTGCGCTTTTCTATTTTTCTTCTAGTTTTTAAGCAGACCTACTCATAGAGAGCAGAACATAAAGTTTGTACATAGTCAAATCATCCGGTAAACTGTCCTGAGCATCCTGAATGCGCTATCTGCCTCAGAGCACCCACCAGTACCCCTTCGCTAAGAACCCTTACTGGTTCTTTGTCCCACACTTCTTGGACAGCACTGTGATACAAAACATCAGCCTCAACATTCTTAGATCCGGGGAAACAGCTTATCGGGGCCATCAATCCCGATAGACATTCAGAAATGACGGCGTCATCCCATTACTTAATTGTTTAGGACTCAGGGGTCTCAAACTCCAGGCCTCGAGGGCCGCACACAGTGCAGGTTTTCAGGATTTCCATAGAATTTGACAGTTGATAATCAAATGACCAACTGTCAAATTCTAAGGAAATCCTGAAAACCTGGACAGCGTGCGGCCCTCGAGGCCTGGAGTTTGAGACCCCAGGTTTAGGTCTTCCAATTGATTTCCAGATTATGTTTAAATAACCATGGCAGGCCCAGCAGGAGGAGAAGGTAGAACCATAAATGAAATGAATTATGTGTGTAAGAAGAGAGTTATCAATAGCAGAAACTTTAATGGATATGTTGAGAGATGAAAAATCATAACCACAAAAAAAGTTGTGATCAATTATTCAAGGTAAAACCTGAATCCACAAGTACTAGTGTACAAAGGCAGACTTAGTCTTAAGGAATGCATATAAGAAAAAAAAACATTATCTGAATCAAAGATATTTTCAGACTCTAGGAACCTACATCTCAACAAAAAATATCTTATTTTCTTTCCCTTTGAAATTCTTTAATATATTTGAAACATTGAACAATGTTGTGTCTAGAGGCATCACAATATAAACAAAATTGAAGAAATGCTCTAAGTTCCGTTCTCCCTTTGGTGTTTCTGCAAGCACTGATTTGCATTGGTTCATCAATGTCAACTGGTAGTGAGGAAGATGGCACTAAAACACCTTAAAACATGTCTCTATCTCTCAGGCATCTGTTCACACAAACAGTCAGTACCCTCCAAGGACTTCAAGCCATCATGTCCCTAATCAGACCCAAACATCCCTGACAGAAATGACTCCAGAAAGCAGAGTCATTCCAAAGGTCTCTACTGGTCAATGTCTGAACTGAGTTCCACTGCACCATTAGGACTAGCAAGTCATTGATGTCACCTGATGTCTGTCACTTCCAAGGACAAAGTTTAATGTTGTGTGGCCAAAGCATCCATGGTATTCATGATGATCTCCCAGCACACACTGATGAGCTGGCTATAATGTTATGAACATATAACACACAAAGGGAAACAGAAAAAGCTTATGCATGGCCGCACCCAACTCTCTGTAGAGACTAAAGATCCTAGTCGTACAACTAATAGCATCACTTTGGACTAGGGTCCCTAAATGGCTATTGAAGGGTTTCTCCTGCTGAGGAACCAGGTGGGAGGCTGCTCCTCTTATAAGAGGAGATGAAGGAGCGCAGTAACAAACAGAAATTCTGTGTCATCTAAACTGAAACCGGTACAAATAAGCTCAAAGGATAAAACAGCTGGAAAAAAACGCACAGATCACAGCAGACACTGAACTGGTGTTTTCTTTCAAGGAAAATCCCAAATATAAAGTACTGGAGATCCCAGGAAAAGGTCCACATAGAATTATAGCCAGCAAGGAAATACAGTGAATGGAGAACATATATATTCCCATCCAGGCAGTGATAGGACAAACCAAAATAAGACAATGAAAAACACCTAAGGAAACATAGAGCAGAGGTAACAATAACCATCAGCAGTACGTGATGCCTGTTCTACTGCTACTGAAACAGTTGTTGCATTTCAGTAAATTTGTTCTAGGGTGCTAGAATTACTTTGGGCTCTGTGAATTAGGAAATTTGTAATGCATGTTTTGTGATGTGTCCATACACTGAGAACTAATAAATGTTCATTTTGCATTGTCTTTGCCACCATCTAATGATCACTGTGTGCAAGTTAGGTATTCATTCTTTCTCCTCACAAGCTGCCTGAGAAATTGCTAGGAGACTAAAGCTGGGTTCACATATGCGACCTATGTGCGATGTGAACTCAGCGTCCTGAGTGCAGAAAAATGCAGGCACTATGCGCTCCTATGTTTAACATGGGAACGCATAGTGCTTTTGTGTGGCTGCGCAAAATATTGAATTTTTTGTGCGTGGCCATGTGCTTGCTTTATGCGCAAGCAGACAGCCGTGCACAAAAAATTAATGAAAGTGAATATCTGCACATTGCCATCTGCTGGCAAGCGCACAGACGCTGCAGAAGATGGGGTCATCCAGAGGTAAATCTTCTTCTTTCTTCTACTTTCTTCTTCTTTCTTCTTCTTCCTCCTCCCGGCCACAACTGCTGCTTCATTTGAAGTAGCAGGCGGGAAAGCCGACGTCACCGCCGGCTTTCCCGACGGCAATTTCAAATGAACAGCTGATGCTTCAGCATCAGCTGTTCATTTGAATAAGCCGGTGGTAAAGCTGGCGGTGACGTCGGCTTTTGTTTTCACCACAGGGTTTCCCGCTGGCTATTTTAAACGAACAGCGGCGGCGGCCGGGAGGAAGAGATCAGCGGCAGCGGCCGAGATCTTCGCCTCCCGACCGCCACCGCTAATTGGGTGGCCGGACAGACTCACTGACATTTTCATGTGAACGCATGCGGACAATCTCCGCTGCGTTCACATGAAAATGTTTGTGTTCGGCACTGAATATGCGCTCCATAAACTGCAGTGCCAAACGCAAATATGAACCCAGCCTTACAACTCAGTTCTGTTACACTTCCTGTAATTTGGAACTTACAAGTTTGGCTTGTCAAGAGAGAGGGAAGAAGCATTACTGCTCCCATTGTCTCGATTTCAGTACATGCTGAGGGAACATAATTCTCTCCAGTTAATAGCTTTCACAAAGGATTTAAGCTTCCTACAGCCAGGAGAAATAAAGCTGGACAAGTGCTCTCCTGCATAACGGTGTTAGGACTTTGGATCTTCTATTGGTATCCTGTGCGTCTTGCACTTTTCAAGATGGTATCTGCTGCTTCATGTGATCCTCCTCTATGCCTTTATAAACCTCTGTGTACCGTCTAGCCATGATGGAGTATTCAGTTTGAATTCCTGGTTCTCTGTTACTTCACCAGACTGCTCCACCTCCTGCTGATCCACTCCTGCTTTTCCAGCAACTGCCATTTGGACTCCTGCAATCACACCTGCCTCCAGCTTCTCTCCTGCTTTTGGCAGCCTGTATTTAGTTCCTTGACTTTGCTTCGGTTTCTCCAAGCCCTGTGTCACATAAGCCTCATGTGCTTTGCCAGCACTTGCTGAACTATTGTTTATGCAGTGTTTCCCAACTCCAGTCCTCAAGGCACACCAACAGGTCATGTTTTCAGGATTTCCTTAGGATTGCACAGGTGTTAGTTTAATCACTTGCACAGGGGATAATTCCATCATCTGTCTAATGATAAGGAAATCCTGAAAACATGACCTGTTGGTGTGCCTTGAGGACTGGAGTTGGGAAACACTGGTTTATTGTGCAGATACAGTCCTCTGGATATTCGGGACTCTTTTAAAAGCTGCATTGCACTAAGTATTGGGCTTGTTTTTCTGTGGCTTCCCATTCCCAGGGCTCTAGGTATTTTATTCTTAGGCTGCGTTCACACGCTGCGTATTTTATCGCGTTTTTTTACGCTCGTCTTTTCAAGGGAAAAAACGCGTGTAATAAAAAGCGCGAGAGAACAACTCAATTCTACTTCAATTGCGCTTTTTTACGCGCGTTTTTCCAGTGCTTATAATGGGGCCTATGGAAAAAACGTGCGTAAAAAACTGGAAAGAATTGACATGTTCATTCTTTTTACGCGCGCGTTTTTTGCTCCAAAAACGCTGCGTAAAATTACGCGATGTCTGCAAGGCACAAAGTGAATGTCCATTCACTGTGCTGGGAAACGCAGACGCACATGCGTTTTTGGGGCTAATACACGCGTAAAAAAACATGCAAAATACGCAGCGTGTGAACACAGCCTTAGTCTGTTTTTTACCATCGTTTTTTCCCTGTGTGAATTATTATTAGAGACTTTCTTATTTACGTTATCGTGCTAGAACTATTTAAAAACAAACAGCTTTCAGTTGTTACCTGTTTGATGAACATTCACATTATGTCTGCCACGTGTGATAAATATAGACTTGTTTACCTTAAAATTTGGTTTCAGTCTGTGTGTGCGCACATCTGCTAATACTATTGTTTTTTAATTAATTAAAATATCATCAAAAAGTTAATTTATTTCAGTAATTCAACACATAAAGAAACGTACATATTGTATCGAGTCATTACAAACAAAGTGATCTATTTCAAGTGTTTATTTCTGCAAATGTTGATAATTATGGCTTACAGCTAACCCAACCCAAAGGTCATTATTTCAAAAAATTAAAGTTGGGAGGATGAAAAGTTAAAAACCACGAGACATCAAAGGGTGAATATAACATTGATTTATAGGGAGTGGCTTGGACATGGAGCTGTAAGGACGTGTGCCCTGTGAGCTCTGGTCCCTGAAGCCCCTACAGCACATAATTTGCCACTATCTGCTCTACTCACCCTCCGGATGATGAAATGAAAGTCTGCCCTGCGCTCCCAGACATCCAGGGAGCTGGCTGCGGGCTCTGCTGGCTCAGGAATCACAAGGTTCCTGACAGCCTCTGAAAATGCGGGAAAGAGAGCACAGCACCCTGTAATGGCAGCAGGCAAAGATGGCGCCTCCTCCACATCACAGCCTCAGGGTAAGAGATCATCACTGAACACCCTGGGCCCTCAGAGAAGCAGCACTGCCTCAGTGACAGCAGCAGGAGGTCGGCAGACAGCCCCAGGAGCTGGAGGATCTTCCAGGAGGCAGACACGAGGAAGCAGTGCAGGAGGAACAAGAGAGGTTTGTGACAAAGCCCATCCCCCCACGCCTGGGAGCCCTTCACTGCCGGCAGACATGCTGAGTGGCCTTAACCCCCTCACACCTGGAAGCATTTCATCACAGGCTGGAACACTGGGGGGCCCTTCTCCTCCTACACTTCACCCCTATCAGACATATGACCCTGATCTGTGCACATCATCAGCAGCAGGGGCTTGTGAGGGGAGAGCTTCAGCTAACACTCAGTCCCAGGGCACTACACCCCCCATCAGTGTGGCTGCCGGACTTTGCTTACAGGCTCACACTGGTCACACTATTGACCCTATGCTCATGCCTATAACTGCCATTGATCTGAAAGCCCACCTAAGTGCCTTCCCTACCAAGGCTGACATGGAGTGTTACATACAAAGATTGGAGGCAGTGTGCAGAGGTGAGGTGGGGGCTCTCAAGGAAGAGGTGTCTCAGCTTAACACTACAGTCACTGCACTAGAGGCCAAGGTAGAGAAGCTCTCCTCACAATTAAACACCCAGCAGCAGCTTCTGGACCTACACTCAGAGACTTTCAATGTGGTCCTTGATCTGCTGGAGGACTCTGAGAACAGAAACAGGAGGAATAATATCAGGCTCCGTGGGATCCCTGAGTCCGTGGCCCCACGTGACCTCTCCTCTGCCCTCCATGGCGTCTTCAACTCCCTTTTAGGGAAGTCACCCACCCAACACATCAAAATTGATAGAGCCCACCGATCGTTAGGACCAAGAAACCCTGATACGGATAAGCCGAGGGACGTCATCTGTAGAATTCACTATTTCCAAGTCAAAGATGACATCATGCGTAAGGCGAGAGACCATGATGCTATTGATTTTAATGGATCTGACATTCTTCTCCTGTCTGATCTCTCACGCTTCACCCTGGCTAAACGGAGGGCTCTACGCCCCCTCTTGGAAGTGCTGCGGCAAAATAAGATCCCCTACAATTGGGGCTATCCTTTCCAACTACAGGTCCGAACTGATAAAGGAATGACAGTTTTGAGATCCCCATCGGATTTACAGAACTTTACCACCGCACTGGGCTTGCCCCTGGTCACACTGGGTGATTGGCCTCGCCTTACTGCGTCTGATTTATGGGGTCTGCGTCGGAGTGGAGGACCCCCTGCTGGATCTTTGGGAAAGAGGAGAAGGGGCTCCCGACGTAGACATGGCTCTGTTAACTTAGCTGATGACACTTGAGGGTCGCGTGTAGCTTTTTTGACCACTTCTTTTTGTTTCTGTCATTTATAATACCCCTTCTGGTCAACGAGTTCCCATGTGTGGTCAGGTTGTGATTTTGCTTGAGTTTGACTATTACGAGTAAATTGGACCCATGTGTTCGGAGGTGACGATGCCTATTTTTGACGCCATCCAGGGCTCCTGTGTGGAGTCGCTTGGGGGGCCTGTTTTGCACTGTTTTTTTTTGACTGTTCATATATTTTCATAAGCTTTTTGTACATTGTGCTATGCTACTAGATTAGTGATACTTTATAATAACTAACACTGCTCCTGCATCTAATTCTGACATATGTCAGTACCCTTTCTTGGGTTTTACATACCGTGCCCATTTACAGGTATATGCTTAGCCCATGAGCTGGTTGGTTATGTTCCACAAATGTGTTAGCCTTGCCGGGGTTGAGGGCCTACTGAGTGGAGCAATATTGCCCGCTGTAGGGGCTTGGCTGGTTGCTCTTTGTTCAATCACCTTCCCCACTAGGGTGTGTCTTTGACACTACTTTTCAGAGTTTTCTCTGATATTTCACTGCACCTAGAGGCCTAGTGGCCTCTTGGGGTGTTTAGCCGGAACCCTGTCTTCCGGCTGAACTGACTCTTTTTCTTTTTCTCCTTTTCTTGGAGCTACATTCCTCTTTACCTCTCTGGTTTTTTTCTTTTCCCCTCCTTTCTCCCTTTTCCTCCCTTGTTTATACCTCCCCGCACTTCCCACTTTTCCCTGTCCCTTGGTGACCCGGTAGTACTCTACGCCAGATCCTAAGACTCTCATGGCAACCCTACAACTTTGCTCACTTAATGTCAGAGGATTTAATGTCCCTGAGAAACGCTCGAAAGTACTATATAGCATGCATAAAAAACGGGTCGATATCCTCATGTTGCAAGAGACACATTTTCGATCAGACAGAATCCCTAAGCTTAACCATAGATACTACACACAGTGGTTTCATGGTAGCAATTCTGACTCTAAATCTAAAGGAGTCAGCATTGCACTGCACAAGTCTTTGCAGGCACAGGTGGTCGCCTCTAAATCGGATCCGAATGGTCGATATGTGTTCTTAAAAACTGAAAATTGTTCATGATACATTTACCATAGCTAACATTTATCTGCCCAACCAGGATCAGGTCCGAGCATGCAGAAAATACCTACGGGACCTCTCAGCCTTTGCGGAAGGCTATGTGATTATGGGAGGGGACTTCAACATGGTGTTGGACCGCACTGTTGACTCTTCCTCGGGCAGGTCGGCGGTGTCCCCCTCACAGCTGGAGAGCCTGCGTCGGGCCTTGAGGGACTCGAGGTTAATTGATGTCTGGAGACTACTGCACCCCACTGCTCGCAATTATACCTTTTACTCCACGGTACATGATTCTTATAGCAGATTAGACTATTTCCTGATTAGTCATGGGCTTTTGTCCCTTAACCCAAAGTCTGATATTGATACGATGCTATGGTCAGACCATGCTCCGGTCTTGCTTTCCCTTCGGCTGCCGAGCCTCTCTCCTAGAGAATGGACTTGGTCCTTAAACCCTGGACTTCTCGAAGATATGACCTGTCAGGCGGCCGTTCGGACAGCAATCACGGACTTCCTAGATTTTCTCAAGAATGATCTCACAGCTCTCCCGTACCAATGGGAGGCCTTGAAGGGGGTTATACGAGGAGTATTTATCCAACAGGGGGCCCGACTGAAAAAAGAAAGAATGACTAATATTATGGGATTGTTGACCCGTGTCCAAACTCTAGAGTCGGAACATAAACAAGAGATATCAAAGAACTTGCTGACCTCTTACGGACACGTAGTGAATTGAGCGCACTGTTGGATACGACGTTAGCAAGGCAGCGGGACCGCTTCCATAAGTACCTATATAAGTACTCTGATAAACCCGGTAAAGCTCTGACGAGGTTCTTGCACCCTCGCGCTCCCACCACTTACATCCCTACCATGAGCCACCAATTCAAATAGGGGTCACCCTCAAAAATTATCAGGCCCTCCACTACAAGAGAATTTCCAAATTACACAACCCAGGAGTCAGGCCAAATCAATCAAATGTCATTTTATTAGTTCATAATAACAAACACGGTAAAAAAGTGGAGACATATAAAATATACAGAACAGGAAATAACCCACTTGGTACAAATAATCCTTTATAAAGAGAGTCAACATCCTATTTAACATGCACAATGCATAGGGCTAAACAATTCATCATCATATGCCCCATAGTGGACATCTCAGAAGTAACCATACACTGGCCAGTGCCAAATAGCCCAAGGGGTTAAGGTGTTATTACCTGCCTGTATAGCCCCCCTAACGCGCGTTTCGCGTTAGCTTCGTCTGAGGAGGGTGGTCTCTGATTGCAGAATGGTTCCTTATATCGCGGCCGCGATGATTCCGCGTCTGACGTCACATCCGGTGTTTACCGGATGTGACGCGGACGCCGCATCACCTTCGCTTCCCCATGCCTCCATGGAAACCGGCAAGGCGTCATTCACCCAGAGACGCCCAACCCCACCCCGCAGCGACGCACCGCGTCACCAGTGGGAGGAGCCGAGCGTCCCCAGGCGAACACGCCCACCACAGTCGCCACGGAAACACTTATTACCGGCCGCTGCGTCCTCCACACATCAAGGGACACATAGACCGCAGCGGTCCTGCATTAAGGACCCTGCGGCCCCGTGCCGCAAGACGGAAGGGACACATGGGCACAGTATGTCAGTACACTAGATAGTGATTTTAAAACAAGGGCTTACAGCAAAGGTTTATGGAAAATAAGCATAGGCTAATGTAAACCAAATTGCATAGTGTTAAAAACAAGGCACATCCCCTTATTACAGAACAATAATATACTGTGAGGCACCGCCGGCATGATCCGCATGGCCGGGGTACATCACATGTAGGATCAGAGGATGATCCTGTGCACACTGGCCGGTTTTCCTGTGATGATAATACTGTGTGAACCAACCTGAACACAATGAGGTTTCAAGAGCCTAATGAGCGGCAGTGAGAGTGGGATGAGATCAAGGAGTCCATGAGGAATAGGATGTAATGAGTGAGTGCTGACAACCCGGAACACAGGGAGTTAACCCGAGCTGTGTGACAGGCTGATTAACAGCAGCTGAGGGGGTGTGTCCATGTGGGAGTGGCTGGCACGATAAGAGCCGGCCACCTGAGTGATTGAGAGATTGATTCTGGAAGCTGAGATTGATTCTGGAAGCTGAGATTGATTCAGATGGAAGCTGAGACCAGCCATGTGCAGAGCAGTCTAGAGGCTCTGAGTACATGATGGGAGCATGCTAGCTCCATGCCGGTGCCGGGGTCCGGGGTCGTGTCCCCACCTGGAGGGGGAAGCCGTGGCTGAACCTGGTGGATACTGGTCCGGGCGTGGGGTGAAACACGCCCGGGAAAGGAGCCTGTGGGGATGCCTGGTGGAACCTGTGACACAGGTAGCGAGACACGGATCCGTGCCCGGTAAGAAAGCAGTTCCCGAGCGATAGTGTGAACTGTGCACCTAGTGTGTAAATCAGTTTAGGCGAGTATAGACCGCCCTTAGGACCGACTCAGTGGAGTCCGTTAAAGGTCCTGATGAACCGGAATGTATGTAGCCCTTGGAGGCAAATGTATGTAGTGTGCCAGGCGGGCATAGACCGCCTTTGGGTCCGAGTCAGAGTACTCAGTTAAGGGACCCGATGAACTATGTGTATGAGGGCTTAAGTAATGGCCCTGAATAAGAGATGATGGCCTATATGTAAGACCCATGTATAATGATGTGGGGAGAGAGTGACCCAGCTAGTATGGATGATGTTGGAGGCGTTCCGTCCTTGGGACGAGAGGGAGGCTTGCCCTGCTGCTTGCAGAGGGTACCCGTCCCTCAACCACGACCTCTAATGGTGTGGGTGTGCCTGTGGTGCCAGACACAGGGGTAATAGGGCTCCTAGTAGGTAACGGATGTAGAGGTTCCCGTGCACTATGGTTTGCCAGTCCCTGTAATGGGCCATGGAGGGGCCACAGTCCATGGATGTGGGCTGTGAGCAGGTGTGTGATCCATGGACGTTTGAATGATGGATCACATACGGTATGTAAGGACCCGGTCAGGCAGGATTCCTGACTACGGGTGAATGTTGAGTCATCATGCTGGGGTGACTAAAGCCAGGCGGCAGGTACCGCCATTGGGACCCACAGGGCCCGTTGAGGCGTATGTAACGAAGGTCAGAAGCAGGGGTTAGAAGGGCTCCCGTACTGGGTAACGCGTGGTTAGGCCTGAGGCCGCAGCCACGGGTTACTAGGGTTTGCCAACCCCTGTTATGAACCCGGAGGGGTCATCATCGTACTGTAACGTATGTATAGTGTAAGTAGGCCGGAGGCCGTAGCCACCATGGGAGCTGTTAGTAGAGCTCCTATGGGGACAGAGTTGGTTACAGGTCCCGGGTTACTATGAGATGTTATGTGCAATATAAGTGTTATGTAATGTTATATGTAAATGTATGATGTGTTTATGTATGGTGTTTTTAATCAATGTGATATGTGTCAAACATGCTACCCGGGTTATGTTGTTAATATGTGAAAATAAACGGGTAGACATTGGTTAAACTTATAAACACGTGTTTGTTGTCGTTTTGCAAGCGGGTTCCCCGGTTGCTACCTCACAATACATATATACATGGAACATATTCAAGACTATAAATATAGTGTTATGGACTGAAAACAGTCAGAGTATCTCAATACACAAAGTGCTGCTGTGCTAATCATAAAAGTGCTGATACAGCATGACATTACTACTCTCAAGCAACACACACTCTCCATCATACATAACCCACCGGCCGGTGTTACATACACCCATACACACAAGGACAATATAGTACAATCCAAAACAAGATTATATCCATATTCTACATAATAAATACTACATAATAAAGTGCTAACATATAGTTAAACGTGAAAGTGTTCATAAGTGTTGACGTCCACATTCCATGCGCTATGTATCCGGAGAGCAGTCATCCATATTGTTCTTCATACTGGGGATATTGTACCTACATATAGGAACAACAAACAGCAAAATTTTATTAGAAAACATAAAAACAATTAAAATACTGTACAGAACCTACAAGAAGGGAGCGAAACTCAGGATCTCATTAAGACCCCTAGGTCGCACACACCCCACCCTCATAATCCATTTCGCTTCCAATTGGGCCAGTGTCTTCTTCCAATTTCCACCTCGTATGTTCACATGAACCCTATCGATTCCAAAGGCCTTTAAGAGACTTGCATCACACCCATGAGCAAGCTTGAAGTGTCTTGCAATGGGTTTAAGCTGGGATAAATCTTCTACCTCTTCAGCGGCAATGATGTCACGCACGTGCTCTCTAATTCTAACTTTAACCTGCCTGGACGTCAAACCCACATACACTAACTCGCAGGGGCAAAAGGCATAATATACAACCCCCACAGAATTACATGTGATGTTCTGTGTAATTTTAAAGTTGCGTGAACCATCACTGGACAAGAACTCAGACCTACGCAACATGTTAGGGCACGCCACACAGTCTCTACATGGAAAGAAACCCCAACTTGGACCTCTAGACCCAAACAACCTATTATTTTGGGGACCTTCATGAAGACTATGAACCAAGATGTCCCGTAAGTTCGGTGCCCTTCTGTAAGTTACAGACGGAATCCCCTTAATACACGTCTTAAGTCCCGGGTCTGAGGCCACTAATGGCCAAAATTTTTTCAAAGCTCCCTCCATGCGTCTCCATTGATCATTATATCCAGCGATAAATCGTACCTGTGAGTTTGGTTTGTCCTTTTGCTTAGGTTGTAATAAGTCGCTCCTGTCTGTTTGTATCGCTCTCCGATATCCAGTACTAACACTCCGTTTCGAATATCCCCGGTTCAGGAAACGATTAGTAAGATCATCTGCCTGCTGATGGAATAACTCATCCGTGGAACAAATCCGACGTGCACGAAGGAACTGGCTTATTGGGATCCCCCTAATTAGATGAGAAGGATGCGAAGAGGAAGCATGTAGCATAGAATTAACAGCAGTACTCTTACGGAACAGATCAGTTGTTAGATATCCATCCTCACCTCTTCGTATTTTAACATCCAGAAATTCAATCTCTGATGTACTATACGCCAACGTCAGTTTAATGTTCTTCTGGTTGTTATTTAGTTCTTCAATAAACGTCATCAGCTCCTGTTCCTGACCCTGCCAGATCATAAATACGTCATCAATATACCTTGTCCATAGTGCCACCTTATCACACAATGTTGACGACTCTGAGGAGAAAATCTCCCGCTCCCAAGCCCCCAGAAACAGGTTAGCATATGAGGGTGCAAAGGCAGCCCCCATAACTGTGCCCTGTTTCTGGAGGTAAAATTTATCACGGAACACAAAGTAATTGTGTGTAAGTTCGAATTCAAGAAGTCTCAGTAAAAATTCAACCAAGGCAGTATCCAAATCCGACATGGTGAGAAACAGTCTCGCAGCCTCAATCCCATCTTCATGACATATTGACGTATATAACGATTCTACGTCTAAGGTGACCAAATACATATCCCCTTCCAAACAGATACCCTCAACTTTTCTCAAAAAATCGTTAGTGTCACGTAGATAGGCAGGTAGCGTCTCTACTAAGGGTTTCAAATGGTGGTCTAAATATTTACACGTACATACAAACATACGAGGTGGAAATTGGAAGAAGACACTGGCCCAATTGGAAGCGAAATGGATTATGAGGGTGGGGTGTGTGCGACCTAGGGGTCTTAATGAGATCCTGAGTTTCGCTCCCTTCTTGTAGGTTCTGTACAGTATTTTAATTGTTTTTATGTTTTCTAATAAAATTTAGCTGTTTGTTGTTCCTATATGTAGGTACAATATCCCCAGTATGAAGAACAATATGGATGACTGCTCTCCGGATACATAGCGCATGGAATGTGGACGTCAACACTTATGAACACTTTCACGTTTAACTATATGTTAGCACTTTATTATGTAGTATTTATTATGTAGAATATGGATATAATCTTGTTTTGGATTGTATTATATTGTCCTTGTGTGTATGGGTGTATGTAACACCGGCCGGTGGGTTATGTATGATGGAGAGTGTGTGTTGCTTGAGAGTAGTAATGTCATGCTGTATCAGCACTTTTATGATTAGCACAGCAGCACTTTGTGTATTGAGATACTCTGACTGTTTTCAGTCCATAACACTATATTTATAGTCTTGAATATGTTCCATGTATATATGTATATTATTGTTCTGTAATAAGGGGATGTGTCTTGTTTTTAACACTATGCAATTTGGTTTACATTAGCCTATGCTTATTTTCCATAAACCTTTGCTGTAAGCCCTTGTTTTAAAATCACTATCTAGTGTACTGATATACTGTGCCCGTGTGTCCCTTCCGTCTTGCGGCACGGGGCCGCAGGGTCCTTAATGCAGGACCGCTGCGGTCTATGTGTCCCTTGATGTGTGGAGGACGCAGCGGCCGGTAATAAGTGTTTCCGTGGCGACTGTGGTGGGCGTGTTCGCCTGGGGACGCTCGGCTCCTCCCACTGGTAACGCGGTGCGTCGCTGCGGGGTGGGGTTGGGCGTCTCTGGGTGAATGACGCCTTGCCGGTTTCCATGGAGGCATGGGGAAGCGAAGGTGATGCGGCGTCCGCGTCACATCCGGTAAACACCGGATGTGACGTCAGACGCGGAATCATCGCGGCCGCGATATAAGGAACCATTCTGCAATCAGAGACCACCCTCCTCAGACGAAGCTAACGCGAAACGCGCGTTAGGGGGGCTATACAGGCAGGTAATAACACCTTAACCCCTTGGGCTATTTGGCACTGGCCAGTGTATGGTTACTTCTGAGATGTCCACTATGGGGCATATGATGATGAATTGTTTAGCCCTATGCATTGCGCATGTTAAATAGGATGTTGACTCTCTTTATAAAGGATTATTTGTACCAAGTGGGTTATTTCCTGTTCTGTATATTTTATATGTCTCCACTTTTTTACCGTGTTTGTTATTATGAACTAATAAAATGACATTTGATTGATTTGGCCTGACTCCTGGGTTGTGTAATTTGGAAAATCCCTACCATGAGGTCTGCTACGGGTGATTTAGTCCATCTTCCTGCAGAGATTGTGGATTCATTCAGAGCATATTATGACTCTCTCTACAACCTGAGGGGTCCGTTGTCTGATATGTCCCCTACCGAGTTTCAGTCTCGAGTGGATGATTACATTCGTGACACGGAGCTCCCGCCTATGACAGAGATAGAATCTGAGGCCTTGGAGGACTCCCTCTCGGAACAGGAGATATTGGATACGATAAGATCCTTGGCCAATGGTAAAAGTCCGGGTCCAGATGGATTCTCTGCCGCCTTCTACAAATTATATGCGACTTCCCTGGCCCCCTTTATGACCAAACTATTTAACTCCATTTCGGCCACCTGCCCCTTTGCCCCCCAAACACTGATGGCTACAATTACTGTGATCCCTAAACCGGGCAAGGACCCCCTGTTATGCGCAAGCTATAGACCTATTTCCCTCATCAATGTGGATGTGAAGGTGTTCGCAAAGGTGTTGGCCAATAGACTGAGCCCTATTCTTCCTGGGTCCATCCACAACGATCAGGTGGGTTTTGTGCAACATAGGGAGGCCAAGGATAATACAGTAAAGACTCTGCTTCTGACTTCGTACATGCGCACGGGAAAGATACCAGCCTGTTTATTATCTATTGACGCTGAAAAGGCATTTGACCGCCTAGGCTGGACCTTCCTACGTGCATCTTTGAAGCAGTTGGGGGTGGGACCTACCATGTTGGAGAGAATCTTTGCTCTATATCATAGACCCACGGCCCGTCTTAGGGTCAATGGCACTTTATCCTCGCCCATTGACATAAGAAATGGGACTCGTCAGGGCTGCCCCCTCTCCCCCTTGCTATATATCCTTGCTATGGAACATCTAGCAGTGGCTTTGCAGAAGGTACCAGATGTCAGGGGTCTGCGGATTGGTCAGCATGAGTTTAAGTTGTCCCTATACGCTGATGATTTATTGTTATATATTTCCAACCCGGCTGTGGCTTTCCCTGTACTCCTCAGAGAGTTCCGTAAGTTTGGTGAGGTCTCCAATTTTAAGGTCAATTTGTCCAAAACGGAGGCGCTCAACATCTCCCTGCCTGATGACCTGATCTCTCAACTCAAATCGTCCTTCTCCTTTAGGTGGCAGACCACTGCATTAAAATATTTAGGAATCTTGATACCGGCTGACCTTAACGCAACATATGCTCTGAACTATGTCCCTCTCCTGCAGAAAACCATATCAGATCTTAAACAGTATAACAGACCTCAGCTATCTTGGTTCGGGCGGGTGGGAGTGATCAAAATGGATATTTTACCCCGATTCCTCTATCTCTTTCAGACAGCTCCTGTGCAGGTTCCGGATTGTTTTTTCAGGCGTCTGCAATCGGCCATTAACAGCTTTATTTGGGGAGCAAGGAAACCACGGACGCGGTTTTCAGTCCTAGTGAGACCTAAAGTTAAAGGGGGGGTAGGCCTTCCTGATTTTAAACGTTATTATCAGGCAGTCTTGCTCTCTAGGATTGTCGACTGGAGGTTCAGTGATGCCCATAAACAGTGGGTGCTCCTGGAGAAACTTCTATCACCCTCCTCCTTGTAGTGGCTGCTTTGGCTGGGGGGAACTGGACGCCCACCTGTGACGGGCTTCCCTCCCCTCACACAAACTGTTTTGAGGTTCTGGGATAGATCATACACGAAATTACGTTTGACTTCCCGATTGAGCAGACTGAGTCCCCTTTTTGACAATCCAGCCTTCCCCCCTGCAATGAATAGATCTAGGTATCTGTGCTGGTCACAACTAGATGGAGTGGGGCTGGGACAAGTGAGGGATAGGCTTGCGGGGCTCTCCGGCGTGGGGGGGTTGCGAGGTCCTGACGATGCGGCTCCTTTGTCCTGGTTGGAGTTTATGCAGTTGCGAAGTTTTCTCTCCAATATTTCAATAGGGGCACTAACTCCGTTTGAATCCCTGATGCTCCCCACCGAGGGTCCCTCCCATGTGGTTTCGGTGCTCTATAGCCTGATCCTGAACTCGCTCCACACTGGCACGCTTGGATTTATGGAGGCTTGGGAGAGAGATCTGGGGATCACCTTTTCTGAGGCAGACAGCTTAAAAATTTTTACTCTTGTGCACAAGATGACAATGTCTAGTCAAGCGCAAGAGAGAAATTATAAATTGCTGACGCGTTGGTACAGATGCCCTACCCTGCTCCACAGGATTAATCCGGAAGTCTCAGACACTTGCTGGAGATGCGGTTCTGCTGTGGGCTCTATGCTTCATGTCTGGTGGTCCTGCGATCTCCTGCAACCCTTCTGGGCCTCGGTTTTCGATGCCTTCCATCTAATGACTGGGGTCCGCCATGAACCCTCTCCACAATTAGCTCTGTTATCTCTGATACCCGGCTCGATAACCTCCATCAAAAAGGGGATTCTGAGGTTCTGCCTAATAGCTGCCAGGGCAGTTATTCCCCGACACTGGAGGTCCACTGAGGTCCCCTCTACAGTGGAATGGATATCTGAAATGGATAGGTTGCACCGTATGGAATCGCTTGCAACGGGAGATAGTGACGCCGGGTATGAACAGGGGCGCACTTGGTTCCTCTGGCAATCCTTTAAGGAGGGCCAGGGGTACTTGACTTGGTTGCGCACCTACTCGTAATTTCCAACACCTGGGTGTCTAGACTGCTGGGTCTTTCCCATTCCCCCCCCCCCCCCTCTTACCCCTCCTACCCCTTTCTAATTTTTCTCTTTTTTTCTTCTCCCTTCTTATGTCTCAGTGTATACATTTCTCATTGGCTGTGTGTGTTTTCTAAGTTTTGATCCAGACGTGATTTTCAGGTAATGAAACATGCATTCTCTTGTTGGAGGATTTACTGGTGTCCCTTTGTACCTGATTTCTTACAGCTGTAATATGCCACTGTACTAGGATCTGGATTCTGTATTGGTTATTTCTATTGTTATGCTTGTTTGAAACTTTAATAAATATATTTACAGAAAAAAATAACATTGATTTATTGGTCAAATAGTTTCTGGGCTCCCATACACGCCCTGAAACATAGTAATATTACATTGATGTTTGATGATATTCTAATTCATTGAGATGCAATATTAGATCCCTGAGTAATCCTACAGCACTTTACAACTGGTTTTCTATGTGCTCCCAGTCGGAACTAGTGCAATGTGACTTTCACGCAACAAACGTTGTCTGCACTACTCCTTGCAATAGGAAACAGTAGCACCAAAATCGTGAGTAGCTCCATACCACTAGTGTGTGTCGACAGGGAGTCAACCTGTGAAGGACCTTCTATCAGCGTAGCATTACCTGGACTGTGCGTAATATTTACTCCTATAGTAAGTGAAGACAACTCTATTCAAGCCCGCCTGAGAGGTCCCAAATTTGCTTGTTTCACGAGGTTGAAGACACCTCTTTCCATACACAAAATACTAAATGTATCCTATACGATGAACTACCGCCACTTTGCCTTTACGAGATAGACTGTATGCTATTATTCCCTTCAGTAAAGTGTTATGTTTGCAAGTTCACCTGTGTGTTTTGCTGCTTGTAATTGCATGAAAATCATGGGTGCTCCAACACCTTCACCGAGACAATACCTCTACAGGAATGCCCCGGGGGAAGTCATATACCATCTCTATAAGTGCAACCTCCCACTATTGACAATTGATGTGGACACAAGGGAAGTGTTAAGGGGTCCATCAACACACTTCAGCTAACTCAACCTTATCATCTGCTGCCAGTGGAACCATATATCTCAGTTGGTCCCTCTACAACATCGGGTGCCTCCCCAAAGTCTCACCAAGTGGAAAAGGACCATAGCCTAGAAGATAGGGGAACCAATCACAGAGCAAAAGGTCACTGTATCTAAACTAAGGTATAAGAGAGACATAGTTGTTAGCCAACAATGCTTTTGGCTGTCAGACATCTGATGTGTAAGGGCACCTTAAGAGATCATGAATATTTCTCCCCGCACAACCACTTTGTGTGATATTAGAATTCTTGTGGACACTAAATCTGTAAAAGGCTGTGCAATGGCACACAGCCTGAGTCCTCTGTATGCTCCTGTATGAAATTGTAGAAACTTGGAGACCAATGGAGTTCTATGGGAGCTGTATGGTATAGAGTCATGGTCATCTGCATCAAGCCTTTTTAAATTTTGCAAAAAATACCTGTATATTTGAGGGATGAGACCTATTGCCTCACCTAAGAGTTGTGATGATGTTTCTAGGAGAGAAAGACTTAACCTTCAAGAGACTCTGTAGAAATTTGGAGGTGAGGCATAATATGGCAGTGTGTAGCAACCCTCATCTCTTACTAGAACTGTTTAAAAGAATGTGGAACAAAAGGGAATTTGTGTCAGACACAAATGCGTAAGTTATATGTTACATGAAATTGTGTCTATGAATGTGAATTAGCTTCTAGGGTCATTAAGGAGCACATCAGAGCCTCATCTCTTTTTGTTGCCTTCTTAAAGAAAATTAAAGCATGCTTATAACATGTTTGGAAATGCTAATGCTACTCTTTTATAAAAATACCAATAACATTTCTTAGAATTGTAAGATAATATTAATTGAAGGTTTGCAAAATGCAAAAGCGCAAAAGCATTAAACAGACAAATGTTTAAAACACCGAACTATTCCTGGAAATTAATTCACCAAATACATTAAAGTGTTTGACAAACTGGAACAAAATATTGCATGAAGAAATAAAATTATGGAAAAGCAAAAATTAGTTGCTACATCTGTATATTTTCATACATTTGCATACATACTGCATTTTTCAGACTATAAGATACACTCCCCCCACTACAAATTGGGGGGGAAATAGGGGTGCATCTTATAGTCCGGATGTAGCTTACTGGTGCACACGGCACTACAGGAAGTCAGCGGTGGCACTAGTGGAGCAATGCTGTTGGCCCGGTAGTGGGAGGACGAGGTATCATGGCGTTACAAGGCCTCACTGGTGCTGCCGGGACACCCTCTCCTCCCAGCCCATGACCCACTGAATCGCCCCACAGGTGCCGCCCCCAAGTTTCTGTGGTGGCGACCCTGTGTCCTCTGATTCTGCTCCCCGATATGCTACAATCGGACTAAAAGACGTACTATAAGACTACAAGATGGACCCCTATTTTAACATTAACAAAATCATTTTTTTTTCCTATTTTCTTCCTCTAAGTGTGGAGTACTTTTTTTTATCCTAATTTTAATTCTATATTTTCTTCAGAGGAGGAACAACTAGCAGTACATGAGTTGGAGGAGATCTCCAGGGAGAGCGACACATCTGAAGGAGGTAAGATCCCTCCTTCTATAAGTCCCCGGTCAAAAAAATTTCCGGTACTGTCCACTTGTCCAAGTGTAGACCTCTTTGTACAGGTGGTCAGTAAAGTATTGGAAAAAATTCCCAATGGGTTGCCAAGAGACAATCTTTCTGGGCAGGAGCTTCAACGTCTTAAGGAGTTGCAGGCTCTACCTGATGTGGTGTTGAAGCCAGTGGATAAAGGCTTATTGTGATTTGGTCGAAGATGGCTTATGAGAGGGAAGCATTTAAACAATTGCAGAACATGACATGTTATAAAAAACTGACTTACAATCCACTTGCTTACTTCTCTAAGCTACTTACATCAATATTGAAATCTGCGACGGATAAAAGGATTATCACTAAACAGCTGGCTTTGGCACTGCAGATTGTGTAGCCTGTAATTCTGACACTGTACCTCCTGCCCAAAATCCACAAAAACGTGGATGTCCCTCCCGGGAGACCGACCATCTCCGACAGGGACAAGCTACTTGAGAATGTAAATAAGTGGATTGATTAAAAATTGCAAAGCTTGGTAATAAGTTTATCATCTTACATTAAGGATACTGATGAGCTGCTGAGGAGAGTGGATGGCCTGCATGTGGGTGCGGTGATGTTGCTGGTGTCTGGAGACATCAAGTCTCTATACACCAGCATACGACACTCGGATTAATTGGCCGCCACTATGTTCTTCTTGGATAGATCCAATCTTCCCACATCTATTGGTGCATTGACCCTTGAGTTACTGGAATTTTTTCTAACTCATAATTTTTTCATTTTTAAAGGGTCCTTCTACCTGCAGCTCCAGGGAACAGCGATGGGGGCCTCCTTTGCCCCATCGTATGCCAACCTGTTCCTGGGGCTGTGGGAGAAGGATCTCTTCCATTCAGAGGGAGTGTCGTCAATGGACCGCATCCTCTTTTAGACGTGGTACATTGATGACATCCTCATGATCTTGCAGGGTGATGAACAGTCTCTTCACCAATTGGGCAAACTGCAATCCAGCTTTTTCATGTCTTTGTGTCAACAGTGGGGTCCTCCTGGGCCTCCTGCTGACACTGATGCACCCTGAGCCTGTAGGACAGCTTGAATTTCTTTGGCAATTGATTGGGGCTACGTATCCACAATTCGGACTATCCTGCATTGCAATGTTTCATAAATTTTTCTTTGCTGTCCACGTATGCAAATATCGAGTCATCTTCTCCCCCTTTTATCTGGTTTTCAGATGTAATTTCCATATTGCCCACACCTGATACTTGCCATAGGTGAGTTTGAACGAGCATCACATGCTCGAAATAAAGTTGCTTATCCTCAATTTTGGAAAGGTGTCCACAACGTTGGCCCATTTTTGGAGTATTGTGTGAAATTATGTTCAGCTTGCCCTTTTTTCTTTCTTTTTTTGTGTTGTTTCAATACACTCAACAGACATAAATGTGTATGACATGTGTAATTGAAATAATTTTCTGGGAGAAATGCTTTATTTTCTGAAACAATTTGAAGGGGGCCAACACTTTCGGCCATGATTGCTTATATGGACATCTATGCATCTACAATATCTATTTACACTGAATGGCCACTTTATTGGAGATGCATGCACTTTCACAATTGCAACTTACTGGAAATTAGACACATGTCTCCTGATGCATGGTGCGCAGCATAAAATCAAGAGTGCAAGTGGAGCATTAGCAGTTTAAATCCACATCAGAATTGGAAATCCAGTGATTTTAGTGTCTATAAATAAGGTGTACAACAAAAAACAAACAACTGACCAGCACCTCCTAACAGAACGGAGCAAATGTAAGCAGATAAAACTGCTGTGACTGCATAATAAACAAACCAAAGCATACATCAGCACTTTGTGTGATACATGCAAACACTGCATATATGAAATGTAAACTGCATTACTGATATATAGATTACACTTACAAAATTAAAGTAAGTGCACCAATTGGCCAATTCATGTGTGACCACCGGCCTTGACCTTTCTAAGGAAGGACCCTAATAATTTGTATCAAATATTACTCTCCTGGACCAAAAGCCTCCAAATTTCAATACAAGGTAGGATCTAATGCTAATTAGAATCAGACTTGGGGTAGATGCACACGACTGTTTTTTTCTCTATCCTAGAAAAATGCTCCAATTATGCTAATCAATCTCTGATTATGCTCTGATAAAAAATATTATCAAAGTCTGAGTAGGGTGGGATCCATTTTCTGAGAGGTGAAGAGGAAAAAAACACGCTTATCCACCTTCTCCACTGTGTCAGGCAGGTAATTCAATCTGCCCCATCCCAACAGCCTACCCCATTCCAACAGTCTGCCCCATTCCAACAGTCCGCCCCATTTTAACAGCCTGCCCCATAACTCCATTATCATGTATACCGCCACTTTCCCAAAACCCGCCACGCTTCCAAAACTGCCAAACTTCCAAACCTCACACTTCTACCGCAACCTGCACCTCTCCACCATCCTGCACCTCTCCCCGTTTACCCCCAGTCTTTGAACCACTCCACACACCGACCTGTAAAACCCCTGACCGTGTAGAACTGTCCAGTTTTCTGTCTCGCCATCCCATTGTTTTCACCACCCCTTCACCACATGGTCACAAATTGGTTCCTTCCCCACTCTCATCCACGCTAAACACACCCACTCCTGCGATGGTGTCAAATGTCGGAGACGTTACTCCTATGAGTCCCAGCACCTCTATCCCCCAAATGAGGTATTTGTACCTATAGTTAGTTCCAATAAAAACTTGTGTTTGGTTTTCAAAATTCTGGTGTTTTTCTGGTCATTTATTTCCTTTAACAACATTTAAATTTTTGCATCGGTTTTATCTACAATATCCCATCCCAACATGTAGTAAGCGTAATAAATAATATCTTCAATTAGAAATGCAGTATGGGTTTCCTGATATATCTATTTGTCATGTGCAGGGCTTTGCCTTTAGCTTTGTATTCATGGTTAGGACCACTTTCCCTATTTCAGCGGCTGTAACCATGGATACCTAAGGTCATGCAATGCCCTGCATATGAGAAATAGATATATCAGGAAAACCATACTACATTTCTAATTGGAGCAATTTACTAATGTTGTAAAAATAAAAACATTCTCAGGCACAAAAACTTACTTTAAAAGTTTTTTTTGTAAACTATAGACACATGTAGTTCTGCATCCTATAGGGTTGATCCAGAGAATCGCATAACGAAGAGGGCACATGCAACATAACATTCCTAGACTCAGTAAACATTTCTAATTAAATGCAATGTACATTGTGAAGGGAGTAAGAAGTATGACAGGCTTGATGATTTATTAAAGGAAACACACACAAATAATACACCATTTGGTCCTGCCTGTAACACTGTATGTGGATACCTTCAGGAATCTGATAGCGTAGGGAAAGACAAGACAGAGATTAGGTTTTAACTTCATGTCTATATTAACACATGTGCAACAAACAGGTTAAGATAATGGTAGAACAAACAAAGGAGTAGGGCAAATATGGGGGGGGGGGGCGAATTAGATCTATCAGGAAACAGTTAAAAAACTAGGCAAAGCCAGCAGCACAAATAGTCCAGATTAACAGTTCACATAACAAAACCAGTAATGGAAACAGTCTATAGATAATTGTGCACACACTGCAAGGCCAGTAACGTGATAGTCTTTGAGTAACACAGTCCCAAACTTGGCACAGTGTAGTGTGGCCAAATACTAGAGTCCCGAACTGTCTAGAGCACCACACTTGTAAATAATATACAAGACAAACTAAATTGCAGCAGCTGAGCTATAAGTGTGGCAGAGCTTACATGTAGTAGAGCAGGCTGAAGGTAACTGGTAGCAGGTACGATCCTTTACAGAGCACAACTTGTTGCTGGAATGCAAACCAAGTACAGGTGGGGCCAGCAGAGCAGATGACTGCAGAGAACGTGAGAAGAACTGACCTGGAATAGCTGGTAGGCTGAGCAAACCTCAGATGATCCATTGAAGAGCCAGTGTTGAAGCAAAATACTCAAGAAAGGCTTGGATGCCAGACCGGAGCTTAAATTAGCAGGAGAGGCAGGAAACACAGGGACATGATGAGGCAGAAGACGCCACCTTGGGAAAGAGTGAGGAGACACAGAAGGCATCCTGGTAAAGCTTGAATCCTGACACAGCCATGGCACTATGCTCAGGTCTGAAACAAAATAGTCTGCAAACTTGTTCCTCATTTCTGCAACATCTGACGATATTCTAAGCCCATTACGTTGATAATCCTCCAATTGCCTTTCCACATCATGCTGGTCCAAGGGTAGTTGTTCTTTGGACAATATGTAGTTGTGGAGAATGACACAAGCTTTGACAACATCATCCATGGTCTCAATTTTTAGATGAAAGGGAATCTGTCAGGTCAAAAATCCATATGTAACTAATATCATTTTCTAATTCCTTTCTCTAATCTCTCTATGCATGTATTTCTATTATTTATATTTCCCTTCTATCTACTGTAAACTGTAAAATAAAAGATTAATTCAATCTGTCAATCATAGTGAGCTCTCTGCTGCCCACTCCCCAAGGAATGAATATTCATGCATTATTACACTGTCCTGCCCTCTAGGTTTTATGCTCTGTGACTGCAGACAGTTCAGAAAGGAGAGGGGGAGGGAGAGGTGTGCTCTTGCTCTTAGCAGCAGCTCTGAGATCTTCATTCATTGTGTGTATAGGAATAAGTGTAGTGTGTGCAGCCTGAGATATTCTATGTGATTATAAGAACACTAGCTGGGTGCCCGATGCACATGCATCGGGATTCTAGCAGAGCGAGTCTCTGACTCGCAATGGCCGCTTCGCGGCCAATGCTTCGCGCTGCTAAGGCGACTCGCCATGCCCGCTGCGCGGGCATAGCGAGTCGCCTTAGAACTGCTCGCAATGGCCGCTGCGCGGCCAATGCTTCAGTCGTATCCACATGACGACATTGACTCGCAGCGCGAGCGGACTCAAAAGGGGCAAAAAACCCATTCGTGATTGTATAATAGATTTGATCATTTGCTCAGCAGATACACACATTACATGTCTGCAGGAAAACCAACGTTCATATGTTAGATATTTTACAGATGGCACAGTGCAGTACAAAACACCTCCCCCTCCCAGCACAGAACACAGAGGGGAGGACAGAACACCAGCTTGGGTGGATGTGGATATTTAAATAACACTTTAACACAGCCGGACAATTTAGCTGTGGATATAATGGAGAGGACCAATGTACCAACTCCCTGCAGAGTCTGAAAATGCTTATAATAAGGATACTACAAATGGTAAAATAATGATTTTACATGTTTTTAAAAGGTCTGCCTATGCCCTTTGCAAGGGTAACATTAGTATCATACTAAAAAATGACCTGACAAAGTCCCTTTAATGTCGGTGTCCCAAATTCTCTCAATTTTGCTGTTAGAAATCCAAAGGCACATTCCACCATTCTTCTTGCCCTTGTCAGTCTGTAATTGAAGATGTCAGTCAATCCGCGATTGGAATATGGCTTCAGCAGGTTTTCACACATCTGGAAAGCTTAATCCCCAATGAGATCAAAAGGCATTGGTGGTTCTTCTGTGTCAGGAAATGGTCTTGGACGTGGAAAACTGAAATCATTGCCTTATAAATGACACCCCATTGCAGACAATTTGAAGACCTGGTAGTCGTTTGATTGTCCATGTGCACTAATGTCCACTGCTACAAAACGGTATTGAGCATCTGCAATTGATATTAATATGGTGGAAAAATACTTTATGTAGTTGTAATATTCTGGGCCAGTTCCTCCAGGTTTAATAACCTGAATATGTTTTGCATCGACAGCACCCAAGCAGTTTGGAAATTGAGAGATGTGAATATTTCAATCCATTGTTCTGTTGTGGGGTGGAGAATGAATTTTTCACGTAAAACTTCCCACGAAGTCTGGCAGATGCCTTTTACAATTTCTGAGTTCCACATGTCCAGGGCCTGGGGTTGACCCAGATGATCTGGCCGAATTCAATTCTGGTCCACTCTACTCGCTGCATCTCCATACATGTAGTTTTCTTTGCTTTCACTAAAAGACAAAATGGTTGTGCAACATACAACCAGTATATCCTGGAGTCAGTGAGTGCCAGATATATGCTGGCAGAGAGGATCACTTACAGAACTGCACAGCTGCAGGTGGTGCTCATGCTACCAAAATCCAGGTCCATTAATGTAACAAGGAAAAAAGGCGGCATGCATCAATCAGTGCTAAAAAATGTATTTCTGTATTTCAAAGTTCACAAAAAGTAGCGGACGGGCAAGCAGGTGAGTGGCCAGAACAGGGCGAAGGGAGACTTTAAGGACAGCGGCCATTTTGCATGACTCACCCCGTTCTGGCTGCCCACCCGCTTATCCGCTGATTTTATGTGAACTTTGAAATATAGGAAGACTTTTTTTTAGCACAGATTGGGAAATGCCGCTTTTTCTACTCTTGTTATATTAATTTCTTCGCTTTCACTTTCTCCTCTTTCTACAACTCCTGACTAAAATGACCAATGCCTACTATTTATTTACTAATTTTCCCCCCTACTGGGCTGTGTGTAAAAGCTTAAACCTCAAACACTTCTTAAGCAACCAAGGAACAGTCATATTAGCACTCGCCAGTATGTATATAGCCATTTCTTTCTACCCATAAGTGTTCAATTGGGCTGAGGTCTGGGAACGGTGGGGGTCAATCCAACACCTATACTTCATTGTTATTGAACCAGTTCTTCGCCATTCTTGCTATATTGGGCCGTTGTCTTGCTGGAACACAATGTCCACTTCATTCCCATCAAGTGAATAAAGTAACTTGTCTTGAAGGATAATCACATATATCTCAGCAATGAGACCACCTTCGATCCTGGTCAAGTAGCCAACAACTTTGGCTGCGAAATAACACCATATCATGAGACTTCCTCCACCAAACTTAACAGTTCCTTCAATATCTTGATCTGTTAACCTCTTTTTCTTTCCATGCCCATTTGCACTCATCAGAGCCTAGTCTACTGATTTTCATTTCATCGCTCCAAATCACCCGTTTCCTTCTACTGTCCACTTTTTGTTTATTTTGCAAACTTGAGCTGACACTTGTTATGATGTTACAATATTAAAGTTGCGGTGTCTTTGTAATTTTTCAGGTCACCATTCCAGACTAATTTAATGTGTGCTGCACGGTGTTTCTGTCGCACCCCTGTGGTCCATTCGTCACTAGAGGTTTGCAGCAACTGGGATCGGTAAGTCCAGTCACACACACACCCAACACACCCCAGTCCCAGTGCAGGGACTCTAAGCCCAGCTGTGGGATTTCGGGAAGAGACATGTGGTGGGTGGGAAGTTAGCACAGGAAGCAGTCAAGAAAGAGGGAACAAGCAGGAAACACCACAGGAAGTTAGGAGTAGTAGTAGCAGTAAGCAAAGGGGAGTAGTGAGTGATCCCGTGAGCAGTCAGAGAAACACCAGGAGCAGGAGTCGGAGGAAAATACCAGACTGCAAAGACATGGACCCAGAGGCTTGTACCATCAGGAGGCCTGTTCCGGGTCCCGGGCTACAGACCGTAGAGAGACAATAGAATCCTAGGGGCGCAGATAGTGAGCGATCCACCCGTGTGCCCGAAATGGCTGTGAAGCTGAAGGACGGGGCAGGAACAAGGGAGCCGGCCCTGAGGTGGCAAGGACGCTCCAAGCTCCAACCACAAAACTGGCTGGTCGCGGGTTTTTTTATATCCCGTGACCCAACCCCCAGCGCAGCGAAGAGAAGGCCGCCATACTAAGGCCAGGGGACCTGATTGGTCACCCAACAAAGACCCATGGCTGCTGGATCGGAGCTTTGCGTGTGGAGGGTGGAAAATAGGCAGCACTGCGAAGAGAGGCCGATGGAAAGGAAAACAAAAGGGGGTGAAGTGGAATAGCTATCCCGGCTGCTAAAAGACTACCGGAGCCACCACTGTACTGGCTTGTAACTTGAAACGCCTGACGAGAAAAGCCAAGTAAACCAGGTTAAAGCTCAGCATTGTGTCAGACTGTTTATTTTGCGCCTGAGGAGAGGTAGATTGAAATGCCAAGCAGGCAGCAGGAACCTGCCTGAGAGTGTCCCTGATTCGTGCCAGCAGCCAGCTCAACCCCGCTAGCCTTCCATTCCCCCAAATCACCTCTATAGACTTTTCAGTTGCCCTGGGGACCCGCTATTCCCATGGAGAGCCAAACCATCACAGCTGCTACCCTCATCATCCCCAGATGTCCCGACTGCAGCAGCAGCTCTACTGGCCGCCTGAGTGGCGTCACGACACAAACTCTTATTGTACTTTTATTTTTATTTTCATCCATTTTTCAAAATACCCCTTTTTACTGGCCGTCCGACGAGGGGACCACGGACCGGGTCACGCCACCATGACATCCTGCAGCCCCGATGACATCGAGAGGGCCCGGTTCTGAGTACCCCACGGTCCCCGCTGGGCCGAGTCACTTGCATGGACATCTGTGATCTTACTATTACACAGCGTACAAGCCATATCTACTGTCATGTTTGTCGCCCCAGAACTGATAGACCTTGTGATGATTCAAGTTGTTGACTTTGATATTTTGCCTGGACGTCCACCTCTTGGCTTTTGAATGGATGGATGAACTTCATTTCATATTCTTGCAACTGTCATGGCGCTCACAAAATGCAATTTGGCAATGCTCTTTGCTGAGAAATGGCTATCGATGAGCTGTATGATTCTTTTCTTGGGAAATTTCCTTCATGGCACCTCCCTGATTGAAACCAGTGGCCTTTCGCTTGGGAATCAATCTAATAACACACTGAGCTATTAGAGAATATGAAAACAGTTGTAATTTATAGTTTAGAGAAAGAAAAAGAATGTTCAAACTCCGTTAGCAAAACAGTAACAATGCAGTGGCATGACAATAATCTGCATTACTAATCATATACTAAATAGTTGCATGTGAAATTTATGTATGAGATAGCCAAAATGATCTACTTATATAATCGGGAGTTGGGCACTGTAGCCCAATCCCAACATGCTTTGCGCGGGACTGCGAGTGATGACGCGCAGCGTCATCACGAGCCGCAGACCCGCACTACTCTAAAAAAAAAAAAATCCTCACCTCTACCCGAGCCCGCGCTGTCTCCCGCCCTCTCCCGCCGTCTTCTGCCGTGTTCCGCTAGGCTCCCGGTGGCTGTGCAGGCTCCCGGTGCCTCCAGTGATCTTCTATCTACTGAGACTGAAGGACCTGTGGTGATGTCAGAGTCACGTGACACCAGCTTACTCCAGGCAAATCGCGGGTCACGTGACTCTGACATCACCACAGGTCCTTCAGTCTCAGTAGATAGAAGATCACTCCAGACACCGGGAGCCTGCACAGCCACCGGGAGCCTAGCGGAACACGGCAGAAGACGGCGGAACACGGCAGAAGACGGCGGGGGCTCGGGGTGAGGTGAGCATAATCTTTTTTTTTTTTTTTTAACCCCTGCCTTGCACGAGCGCACCACAGACACCTGTATACTCCACCACCACACACGCCTCTACACTCTGCCACCACCACACACGCCTGTATACTCCACCACCACACACGCCTGTATACTCTGCCACCACACACGCCTGTACACTCTGCCACCACACACGCCTGTACACTCTGCCGCCACCACCACACACGCCTGTACACTCTGCCGCCACCACCACACACGCCTGTACACTCTGCCGCCACCACACACGCCTGTACACTCTGCCGCCACCACACACGCCTGTACACTCCACCACACACGCCTGTACACTCTGCCGCCACCACCACACACGCCTCTACACTCTGCCACCACCACACACGCCTGTACACTCTGCCGCCACCACACACGCCTGTACACTCTGCCGCCACCACCACACACGCCTGTACACTCTGCCGCCACCACACACGCCTGTACACTCTGCCGCCACCACACACGCCTGTACACTCCACCACACACGCCTGTACACTCTGCCGCCACCACCACACACGCCTGTACACTCTGCCACCACCACACACGCCTGTACACTCTGCCGCCACCACACACGCCTCTACACTCTGCCGCCACCACACACGCCTCTACACTCTGCCGCCACCACACACGCCTGTACACTCTGCCGCCACCACACACGCCTGTACACTCTGCCGCCACCACACACGCCTGTACACTCTGCCACCACCACACACGCCTCTACACTCTGCCGCCACCACACACGCCTGTACACTCTGCCACCACCACACACGCCTGTACACTCTGCCGCCACCACACACCCTGTACACTCTGCCGCCACCACACACGCCTGTACACTCTGCCGCCACCACACACGCCTGTACACTCTGCCGCCACCACACACGCCTGTACACTCTGCCACCACCACACACGCCTGTATACTCTGCCGCCACCACCACAGACGCCTGTATACTCTGCCACCACACAGATGCCTGTATACTATGCCACCACAGACACCTATATACTCTGCCACCACCACCACACACACCTGTATACTCTGCCACCACACCACACACGCCTGTATACTCCACTACCCACAGACCCACCTGTATACTCTGCTACCCACAGAGTCACCTGTATAATCTCCTACCCTCAGAGCCGTCTGTATACTCTGCTACCCACAGAGCCCCCTGTATACTCTGCTACCCACTGGCCCGCCTGTATACACACAATTCATTTCACCCTGCTCCCGATGCAATTGCATCGGGCCTTTTTACTAGTTGTCTATAAAATGAAGATCATCTCTTGCTAAAAGCTGTACTAGATGGTAAAATCTGGAGTCTGAAAATCAAAAGTCTAAAACATTGTTCCCCTTTTGCGCATAAGTGTATTTTAAAAGGAAAAAATACGTTTTTATCTTTTAAAAATAAAGTTTGATTTACTGCTCAGCATATGGTAACAGGTTAGGACTTGTCCGGAAAGGAGCCTCTATACCCAGGCTCTCTATCCACTGTTGATACATTTTGCATTATGATATGACTTTTAGCATGTCATGGTCATATGCAACACTTTCAGCAGTTGTACCAAGATAGGGATTGTATCAAGGATGTCAATAAAAGCCAAGCAGGTGGGATTAGAAGATCCAATGGTCACCTAGTCTGTGGATAGCAACAGACTATTCTTGCCTTAGTAATATATGGTAAGCAGTACATTAAACCTTAATTTGTAAACCCTAGAGATGATATGGTCCCACTTACAATACTTTATTAGAATATTGGATATGGCATTCATAATATCATACGAGCAATGCTGGACAGGGGAAATTACAGGTTCCCGTTAAGTCTGAAATTATCCAATTCTTATAAACTGTATCATAATGTGTATGGGCACCATATCGGAGACCAGCGTTAGAAGATTATTTCTGTTTTATTGTATTTATTCAGTTCCCGTTAATTGCTGCACACTGTTATTAAATAATAAATCATTTGAGTGCAACAACTGTCCTTCTAAGTGACGTAAACTAAACCTTTCAGGTCATGTTACACCTTCTCTGGGGCCAAGGAACTCGGAATAAGTCTAGTTTCCACCACAATCTGGTTGCATTTGTAGTGACTGGCGGATTCTGCCCATCCGTATAGCAAATTAGGCCGGCCATGCCCAAACACAGTGCCAGATAAGAGTTGGCAATTTCACAAATAATCCTCCATGTTTCAGCACAAAGAGGAATAATATCTTGTAGACATTTCAATATGTACAGGAGGTATTAGAACATGGTGATTTCTGACCACCCATTGTCAGTCTTGATATTATAACAGGTAATGACATATCACTGTCAGAAACAGGTCGTTATTAACATATGTTCTTCCCAAAAGTTTATGACCCATTGCTTATCTAAAGTCACCTCATTGCTGACTCCCAATGTCTGTATTTTCTATTTCACACTGAAAGACCTTCTCCTGTCGTCCTCTCCTTGTAACTCATTTCCACCATGACTGTTGTGTTTAGGATAGAAAATCAATATTATTCCTTCGACCATGGACCCAGACGACACTCACACAAGCTGTTGTCTTAGCTATGGATTGGATCTCCTTGTCACTCATTGATTTAATTGTCAGGCTTGGTGCTGGGAGCTGTGACAGGACTGGTAATTATCTCCAGCCTCTCCTCTAGTGTACATTCCTACAAATATATTCATCCATTTCTATGGCCCATGCAAAACTTATTTTTAGATGCCAATCAGTTTTAAAGATTTATGAAATAGGGAGAATAAACTAGAAAAAATAATAATTATGTAGTGTCACATACATGATATCCTTATCAAACTCTGACCCTATACCTCTGCATGGCAAAAAATGAGACCTAATAATGTAGATAAATAAGAGATAGGAACTTATTTCTAACTATGCCTTTAAAGAATAAGTAAACCTTATTAACTTTGTATGCTGCACAGAATTATTACAACAAAAATAAACATAGCATTTTATTTAATCATACAATTTGGCATTATTCCTGTATGAAAGTAGCTCAAAAATTACCGTATATACTCGTGTATAAGCCGACCCGTGTATAAGCCGACCCCCCTACTTTTGCCCCCAAAACCTGGGAAAATCTATTGACTCGTGTATAAGCCGAGGGTGGACCCTAGCACAAGTATACAGCCCCCAGCAGTGTGGTATACACCAGTCCCAGAGGTAGATACAGCAGCCCCAGTGGTAGTATACACGCAGCCCCAGTAGTATATACAGCCCCAGTGGTAGTATATACAGCCCCAGTGGTAGTATACAGGGCCCCAGAGGTATATAGCAGCCCCAGTGGTAGTATACAGGGCCCCAGAGGTATATAGCAGCCCCAGCGGTAGTATACAGGGCCCCAGAGGTATATAGCAGCCCCAGTGGTAGTATACAGGGCCCCAGAGGTATATAGCAGCCCCAGTGGTAGTATACAGTGCCCCAGAGGTATATAGCAGCCCCAGTGGTAGTATACAGTGCCCCAGAGGTATATAGCAGCCCCAGTGGTAGTATACAGTGCCCCAGAGGTATATAGCAGCCCCAGTGGTAGTATACAGGGCCCCAGAGGTATATAGCAGCCCCAGTGGTAGTATACAGTGCCCCAGAGGTATATAGCAGCCCCAGTGGTAGTATACAGGGCCCCAGAGGTATATAGCAGCCCCAGTGGTAGTATACAGTGCCCCAGAGGTATATAGCAGCCCCAGCGGTAGTATACAGGCAGCCCCAGTAATGCAGGCCCCCCCCAGCGTCTCTCCGGTCACCTGTAAAGCAAGCTATACTTATCAGTGTCCCGCTCGCACCCGCCGCTGCCGACATCCGCGATCCTCCATCTTCATGCGACTCCTCTTCCTGTTTCCTGTGCGCGTCGCCGGGAATGACGTCATTGCCGGCGACGCGCACAGAAACAGGAAGAGGAGTCGCATGAAGATGGAGGATCGTGGATGTCGGCAGCGGCGGGTGCGAGCGGGACACTGATAAGTATAGCTTGCTTTACAGGTGACCGGAGAGACCCTGGGGGGGCCCTGCATTACTGGGGATGCGGGGGCTGCTGTATACCGATGTATACATCGGTATGTACCGATGTATACATCGGTATACAGCACTGACTCGCGTATAAGCCGAGGGGGGTACTTTTCAGCCCAATTTTTGGGCTGAAAAACTCGGCTTATACGCGAGTATATACGGTACCTATAAACCTCATATTCTCTCCATTCGGCTTGCCCAGCTTAAGTTGTTCTTATGAATATCCATACACTGTCTCCATGTACTTGAAGTATAGATTTTGTCTTTGGAGAACATTGCACTTTAGAATTAGATTCACTCTCTAGCAAGATAGTGCGGTCACTTGGTCTCCTGCATTGTGACATCTATTTCACATGTTTCCCCCAGACTTCCAGCTTGCCTTTCTTTTTGCTGTGCTGGTGTTTCTCATTGCTCCAATGGTGCCACAAAAGAGGAACGTTAGATAAACTCATTAAACAAAGACAAGAAAGGATCACTGAAGGCTTGAGGGAAGTGTGTTCCAACTGATGCCACAATGCAGAAAAGCAAGTGACTGCAATACCTTGCTAGAGAGTGAGTAATCTCATATAGAGAGTCTGTACGCAAAATACATAAAGGTAGAGTGCAAATATTGAATAAAAACGGCTAAAGCCAGGCAAGCACTGTATTTTTTGGTATAAGACGTACCGGATCATAAGACTCAACAAGGTTTTAGAGTAGGAAAATGCGGGAAAAAAGTTTAAGCAAAAAATGAGGTCATCACTCAATGTTATAGGGGGAGGGGGATCTGCTGCTGAGACTGCTATGGGGTAATTTCCCAAAATCCTGTACTTATGTCCCCATCTTGGGCCCATTACAGGTATATATGTCTCCCATACTGTTATATATGACCCCCCTAACCCGCTATATATGATCCCCCCATACTGGTATATAAGATCCCCTCATCCTGGTGTATATGATCCTCTCATCCTAGAATATATGATCCTCCCATCCTGGAACATGGGCCCCCATCTTGGTACATGAATTCCCATCACTTAAAGAAATACTAACCTCCCATCATTCCCTTCTGCAGCAGCAACGTCCTCCCGTCATCTCAAGCAAAATGGTGACAACTGTGTCAGCAGCATACACTGATCAGCGTTTGTCTGGAGAAGACAGGAGGAGTTGGAGTGATGGGAGGCGAGTATAATCGTCCGAGATATTCAATGCTTTCCATGCCTCTGATGGTGCATGGGAAGCAGTGAATTGCCAGATACACAATCATTACTGCTGCAGCTGTGGCCCGTGATCATGGTCACGACTATTAAGCTAATTTAATATTCAACTCTCCCCAAGCCCACCACTCAGCGCCGGCTTCAGTTCTGAGAGTTGATGGGCATGGAGAGTGCAGTGAATATTACATTAGCCTAATGAGCGAGTCCATGAGATCATGGGCCGCAGCTGCAGTCTGCTCCATCCTCCAACAGCCTCCACCCCCAACCCCCTACATTCGGACTATAAGATGCACTCACCACTTTCTCCAAAAGTTGGGGAAAAAAAGTGCAACTTATCATCCAAAAAATCTGGTATGTTGGGGGAAAAAAGGAATTTAGGATTCATTTCAGGACTACTTTTGACCAGGTAAAAAATTAAATCAGCTGATGAAGTGAGTTGGAAACTATTAAAGTTACATGTTTGCACAATTATTAAAAATAAAGATTGATCACACTTTAAGGAATATTTCACCAATTTTACAGACGCTTTTACAAAGTGTGCCACTCATCTTTTTTGCATTTCACAGTTTAAATGTACTTAATAAGCGGAGAAACTGTAAATACCTTGCTTTTACTGATGTTGTTGAGTTATTCCAAAAAGGAAGAGGATCCTCTTTTAAGTAAAGAAAAAGTATTCAATTACCAGCTGTAAAAATGTTTTTTTCCTATAAGAGCAGAGAAGTTGTGGCATAATATTTACTTAAAGAGAAACTGTCACCCACCCTGGTGCCTTCTAAACTGAAAGCACCACTGAATGCAGCGTGTCTGCTGCATTCAGTGAAGGGGTCTCCCATGTTTCTATGCCCCCTGTAAGCTGTCAAAAACACTTTAGAAAGTGTAGAGATAACGAGTCCAGAGGGACTTATCTGATTATGAAGTCCTCGCTGTTTACAGGGTCCTCCCACCCTTTGCCTCACTGTGCCGCCTCTTGCCTGTGACGTCAGCCCACATACAGTATAATCTGGAGCAGGGCGGACTCTACCCACCCCCATGCACACTTGTTGCCCCTCTGTGCACAGCCCTGTACTTGCTCTCTGCACCCTCCCTGTGGGAGGCCTTTGGCTCCCCCTTGCGTGTGCTCTCTGGCTCCCCAGCTGTGCTGTCACTCTGCCCCCCCATGGTCACTTTCTGCCCCTCCCTGTGTTGTCTCTCTGCCCCCCGTGGTTGCTCTCTGGTTCCCCCGTGGTCGCTCTCTGTTCCCTTCAAAGTCGCTCTCTGGCCCCTCGTGTTGTCTCTCAGCCCCCTTGTGGTCACTCTCTGCACCCCCTGTGGTTACTCTCTGCCACCCAGTGGTTGCTCTCTGACCCCATCTATACTGCCTTTCTGCCCCTCCAGTGGCCGCTCTCTAGCCCTCCTGTGTTGACTCCCTGCCCCGTGGTCACTCTCTGGCCCCCGTGGTTGCTCTTTTTTCCCCTGAGGTTGCTCTCTGACCCCGCATGTTGTCTCTTGGCCCACTATGTGGTTGCTTTCTGCACCCCCTGTGGTCACTCTGCACCCTTTCTGGTCGCTCTCTGCCCCATCTGTGCTGCCTTTCTGCTCTCAGTGGCCGCTCTCTGACCCCCCTGTGTTGTCTCTCTGCCCTCCCCCTGTGGTTGCTGTGCCCCCTCTTTAGTGGATCTGTTCCCCGCATTGGTTGCTTTCTGCCCTCCATCCCCTGTGCTCACTCTCATGCTGCAGATGTGAGCAGGGCAAAGCAGAGAAAAGTGGATAGAGCAAGAGTAAAGTGTGGGAGAGCAGTGAGAGGGGCAGAGTTAGGTAGAGCAGGCCAAAGTGGGTGTGAGCAGGAGTGAGCGGGGATGAAAATGGCACAGTGGAAGAGAGCGGGAGTGAGCAGGGCACACCAGGGGTAAGAGGGCAGAGTGGGGGTGAGTGGGCACAGCGGGGGTAAGAGGACTCAGCAGGGATTGAGAAGGGCACAGAAGGACATCTATCACTTGGGTGTCCCAATATGGCTTCTGGCGTACTTTCGGTCGGAGTGGTGGATTGAAGGGTTCGGAAACATTCAGACGGAAGTGGATGACGGACAACATTAGGTAAGTATTATATAGGATTTGAAGAACAGATTGTGCTAAAATAGGCAAAAAGTACCAAATGAAATAGTCATTGAATTACATTAATATATCACATCTGCCTTAAAACAATACATTTTTTCCTTATTTAAAGGAAACATGTCAGGATGCTGCTCGGTTCCCTGCTCACCAATTCCTGTAAAAACTCCCAGGAGTCTGGCCACAGTCAAATATCAATTGATCTTTATTAAAACAAACACAAATTTTAAATGACAATGTATATCGGACCACAGAACAGGTAACCACATGAAATATGGACAATATAGTCCTCAATCATAAATAACAGTCTTATGTGAAGGCAAAAACAACACAAACACCATATAATAGCGCATATATACACATGTGCCACAAATTTCTGGATACACAAAAAGGCGCACATATACATAAACCAAAAGACAAGTGTCATTTCATGGGTCAGAAAAGTTTTTTTACCTGTCAAAATACATATAGCCCCTGCCATGTCCACCATGTCCCATCTATGGCCACATGTAAAGGCCACCACTGATTATGCATACCCAAGCTGACTAGCAGACCACATGTAATTGGTAGTGCTGGACACGGTTGGCCACACAGAGTAGGGGGTGTCCTGGTATGTCCATGTATGTTTTTGCCTGAGACAATTTTTATTTTTATTTGTTAATGGCTGGGTTTCATGATTTTGTCCACAACCACCTCACCATATACCAGAAACATGAATGCCTATGGCGGGTGTCGCTGCCTGAATACCAAGACAAGGCAGCGAGGGCTGTGGCCTACAGGCACCTGGTCGAGCTGGCCAACAGGCTCGAACCAAGTAAGAACTGGACGGTGCTCCTGGTTGTGAAGAAAATCAAGCACCTGCGTACCATGTTCACCAAGTCCCACAAGAAATGGATGGATGCTCGGTCCGGGGCTGGAGCTGAGGAGGTCCCTAAGACACATCTGTGGTACTATGACCTCCTCACCTTCACCCTGGGCAAGGAGGGGCCTCGGGGGACATGGTGCAGCAGGCGCCTTGTGCAACCAGCTTTGGTCCCAACCCAAGACCCTGCCCTGTAACAGGAGGTGCGTAATTGTGTTTGTGTGATCTATGTACACAGCTTGTTGGTTGCACTGATGTGGGGTTTGTAGCACATGTAGAAGGCACAATTGTTGGTTTCTTGCACAAATCTTCTTCTGTGTGTTTATCTTTGTGTTGCGTCGTGGCTGTGTTTTGTGTGGTCACTTGTCATATCAATTTGGAGCATCAGGTGAGTAAAGTGCACTGGTGTACTTCTTTCTTCATTTCTTTTTCCAACCCAGCTACTGTGCCTTTGGGTGTTAGCCATGGTCAAATAGGCACAATGTTGTGCTGGGTGTTTGGTTGTGGTAATTGCTGTCATGATATTGCAAAATGTGGCTGATGTTTTTTTCTTCTGTTTCATTTACAGGCCCCTCAGGAGCCTGGCTCCAGTGGCAAGGACCCACCCGTGCCTGAGACCAGTGGTGGGGGGCCGGGCCCAGGGCCCAGCTCTGCCATACGCCGAAGAAGAACACCTGCCCCACCAAACACGGAGCTGGGTACCTGGGCAAAACGGGTCCTCTTGGACCAGGAGAGGACCCCCGGCTCTGGAATCGGGCACATCGTCAGCGAGATGGCTTAGCGCATGGAGCCAGAGCAACGTGACGTCGCCTAGAGGGCCATATTTCGTGTCCTGGAGGCGGGCGTAGATAGGTCTCTGCGATGGGGTGGTTCTTTGTCATTGCTCAGGAAAACCACCCCTGGCCCACTGCACCCCAAAGACGCATGGTGAAATCATGGCAAAATCCTGATCCTCCACCTCCCCAACGAAGACAGCCCCGCCGAGCTGGCCCCTCCACCAGTAGGTGGTATTACGAGGATGAGGGGGAGGAGCCATTGTCTGAGCCAGCAGAGGAGGAGGAAGACCAAAGATGCTACTAGGCAATGCATTACCTTGCAGCCAGCACTTTTGCTTCTTTTTTTATTAACTAAATCAAGTGGTTATATTTTATTATTTGTTGGTAATAAACCACCCTTTGATTTCCCTTAACTATGTCCACATATGTATCTGGTTGTTCAGTATGGTTGTGTGTGTAGTGTGTTGTGTGTGTCATGGTGGTGTTTGTGTGCCAAATGGAGAGGCCTAATGTCCACAATAACATATTTGGGTCATTGTAGTACACACAAGGCTATCCATTGGTGACATGTGTGATAATGGGGAGATTAGGAGGATTCAGAGGCCGACATAGGGAAGTCTGTGTGTTTATGTATGTTTTGTAATGTGTGTGTTATTGGAGACAGTCAAGTTAAATACGGCTTGTTTCAAGGTCCAATGGTACAGTATGGTTAGTTTTTTATCATTCACTCTCTAGCAAGATAGTGCGGTCACTTGGTCTCCTGCATTGTGACATCTATTTCACATGTTTCCCCCAGACTTCCAGCTTGCCTTTCTTTTTGCTGTGCTGGTGTTTCTCATTGCTCCAATGGTGCCACAAAAGAGGAACGTTAGATAAACTCATTAAACAAAGACAAGAAAGGATCACTGAAGGCTTGAGGGAAGTGTGTTCCAACTGATGCCACAATGCAGAAAAGCAAGTGACTGCAATACCTTGCTAGAGAGTGAGTAATCTCATATAGAGAGTCTGTACGCAAAATACATAAAGGTAGAGTGCAAATATTGAATAAAAACGGCTAAAGCCAGGCAAGCACTGTATTTTTTGGTATAAGACGTACCGGATCATAAGACTCAACAAGGTTTTAGAGTAGGAAAATGCGGGAAAAAAGTTTAAGCAAAAAATGAGGTCATCACTCAATGTTATAGGGGGAGGGGGATCTGCTGCTGAGACTGCTATGGGGTAATTTCCCAAAATCCTGTACTTATGTCCCCATCTTGGGCCCATTACAGGTATATATGTCTCCCATACTGTTATATATGACCCCCCTAACCCGCTATATATGATCCCCCCATACTGGTATATAAGATCCCCTCATCCTGGTGTATATGATCCTCTCATCCTAGAATATATGATCCTCCCATCCTGGAACATGGGCCCCCATCTTGGTACATGAATTCCCATCACTTAAAGAAATACTAACCTCCCATCATTCCCTTCTGCAGCAGCAACGTCCTCCCGTCATCTCAAGCAAAATGGTGACAACTGTGTCAGCAGCATACACTGATCAGCGTTTGTCTGGAGAAGACAGGAGGAGTTGGAGTGATGGGAGGCGAGTATAATCGTCCGAGATATTCAATGCTTTCCATGCCTCTGATGGTGCATGGGAAGCAGTGAATTGCCAGATACACAATCATTACTGCTGCAGCTGTGGCCCGTGATCATGGTCACGACTATTAAGCTAATTTAATATTCAACTCTCCCCCAAGCCCACCACTCAGCGCCGGCTTCAGTTCTGAGAGTTGATGGGCATGGAGAGTGCAGTGAATATTACATTAGCCTAATGAGCGAGTCCATGAGATCATGGGCCGCAGCTGCAGTCTGCTCCATCCTCCAACAGCCTCCACCCCCAACCCCCTACATTCGGACTATAAGATGCACTCACCACTTTCTCCAAAAGTTGGGGAAAAAAAGTGCAACTTATCATCCAAAAAATCTGGTATGTTGGGGGAAAAAAGGAATTTAGGATTCATTTCAGGACTACTTTTGACCAGGTAAAAAATTAAATCAGCTGATGAAGTGAGTTGGAAACTATTAAAGTTACATGTTTGCACAATTATTAAAAATAAAGATTGATCACACTTTAAGGAATATTTCACCAATTTTACAGACGCTTTTACAAAGTGTGCCACTCATCTTTTTTGCATTTCACAGTTTAAATGTACTTAATAAGCGGAGAAACTGTAAATACCTTGCTTTTACTGATGTTGTTGAGTTATTCCAAAAAGGAAGAGGATCCTCTTTTAAGTAAAGAAAAAGTATTCAATTACCAGCTGTAAAAATGTTTTTTTCCTATAAGAGCAGAGAAGTTGTGGCATAATATTTACTTAAAGAGAAACTGTCACCCACCCTGGTGCCTTCTAAACTGAAAGCACCACTGAATGCAGCGTGTCTGCTGCATTCAGTGAAGGGGTCTCCCATGTTTCTATGCCCCCTGTAAGCTGTCAAAAACACTTTAGAAAGTGTAGAGATAACGAGTCCAGAGGGACTTATCTGATTATGAAGTCCTCGCTGTTTACAGGGTCCTCCCACCCTTTGCCTCACTGTGCCGCCTCTTGCCTGTGACGTCAGCCCACATACAGTATAATCTGGAGCAGGGCGGACTCTACCCACCCCCATGCACACTTGTTGCCCCTCTGTGCACAGCCCTGTACTTGCTCTCTGCACCCTCCCTGTGGGAGGCCTTTGGCTCCCCCTTGCGTGTGCTCTCTGGCTCCCCAGCTGTGCTGTCACTCTGCCCCCCCATGGTCACTTTCTGCCCCTCCCTGTGTTGTCTCTCTGCCCCCCGTGGTTGCTCTCTGGTTCCCCCGTGGTCGCTCTCTGTTCCCTTCAAAGTCGCTCTCTGGCCCCTCGTGTTGTCTCTCAGCCCCCTTGTGGTCACTCTCTGCACCCCCTGTGGTTACTCTCTGCCACCCAGTGGTTGCTCTCTGACCCCATCTATACTGCCTTTCTGCCCCTCCAGTGGCCGCTCTCTAGCCCTCCTGTGTTGACTCCCTGCCCCGTGGTCACTCTCTGGCCCCCGTGGTTGCTCTTTTTTCCCCCTGAGGTTGCTCTCTGACCCCGCATGTTGTCTCTTGGCCCACTATGTGGTTGCTTTCTGCACCCCCTGTGGTCACTCTGCACCCTTTCTGGTCGCTCTCTGCCCCATCTGTGCTGCCTTTCTGCTCTCAGTGGCCGCTCTCTGACCCCCTGTGTTGTCTCTCTGCCCTCCCCCTGTGGTTGCTGTGCCCCCTCTTTAGTGGATCTGTTCCCCCGCATTGGTTGCTTTCTGCCCTCCATCCCCTGTGCTCACTCTCATGCTGCAGATGTGAGCAGGGCAAAGCAGAGAAAAGTGGATAGAGCAAGAGTAAAGTGTGGGAGAGCAGTGAGAGGGGCAGAGTTAGGTAGAGCAGGCCAAAGTGGGTGTGAGCAGGAGTGAGCGGGGATGAAAATGGCACAGTGGAAGAGAGCGGGAGTGAGCAGGGCACACCAGGGGTAAGAGGGCAGAGTGGGGGTGAGTGGGCACAGCGGGGGTAAGAGGACTCAGCAGGGATTGAGAAGGGCACAGAAGGACATCTATCACTTGGGTGTCCCAATATGGCTTCTGGCGTACTTTCGGTCGGAGTGGTGGATTGAAGGGTTCGGAAACATTCAGACGGAAGTGGATGACGGACAACATTAGGTAAGTATTATATAGGATTTGAAGAACAGATTGTGCTAAAATAGGCAAAAAGTACCAAATGAAATAGTCATTGAATTACATTAATATATCACATCTGCCTTAAAACAATACATTTTTTCCTTATTTAAAGGAAACATGTCAGGATGCTGCTCGGTTCCCTGCTCACCAATTCCTGTAAAAACTCCCAGGAGTCTGGCCACAGTCAAATATCAATTGATCTTTATTAAAACAAACACAAATTTTAAATGACAATGTATATCGGACCACAGAACAGGTAACCACATGAAATATGGACAATATAGTCCTCAATCATAAATAACAGTCTTATGTGAAGGCAAAAACAACACAAACACCATATAATAGCGCATATATACACATGTGCCACAAATTTCTGGATACACAAAAAGGCGCACATATACATAAACCAAAAGACAAGTGTCATTTCATGGGTCAGAAAAGTTTTTTTACCTGTCAAAATACATATAGCCCCTGCCATGTCCACCATGTCCCATCTATGGCCACATGTAAAGGCCACCACTGATTATGCATACCCAAGCTGACTAGCAGACCACATGTAATTGGTAGTGCTGGACACGGTTGGCCACACAGAGTAGGGGGTGTCCTGGTATGTCCATGTATGTTTTTGCCTGAGACAATTTTTATTTTTATTTGTTAATGGCTGGGTTTCATGATTTTGTCCACAACCACCTCACCATATACCAGAAACATGAATGCCTATGGCGGGTGTCGCTGCCTGAATACCAAGACAAGGCAGCGAGGGCTGTGGCCTACAGGCACCTGGTCGAGCTGGCCAACAGGCTCGAACCAAGTAAGAACTGGACGGTGCTCCTGGTTGTGAAGAAAATCAAGCACCTGCGTACCATGTTCACCAAGTCCCACAAGAAATGGATGGATGCTCGGTCCGGGGCTGGAGCTGAGGAGGTCCCTAAGACACATCTGTGGTACTATGACCTCCTCACCTTCACCCTGGGCAAGGAGGGGCCTCGGGGGACATGGTGCAGCAGGCGCCTTGTGCAACCAGCTTTGGTCCCAACCCAAGACCCTGCCCTGTAACAGGAGGTGCGTAATTGTGTTTGTGTGATCTATGTACACAGCTTGTTGGTTGCACTGATGTGGGGTTTGTAGCACATGTAGAAGGCACAATTGTTGGTTTCTTGCACAAATCTTCTTCTGTGTGTTTATCTTTGTGTTGCGTCGTGGCTGTGTTTTGTGTGGTCACTTGTCATATCAATTTGGAGCATCAGGTGAGTAAAGTGCACTGGTGTACTTCTTTCTTCATTTCTTTTTCCAACCCAGCTACTGTGCCTTTGGGTGTTAGCCATGGTCAAATAGGCACAATGTTGTGCTGGGTGTTTGGTTGTGGTAATTGCTGTCATGATATTGCAAAATGTGGCTGATGTTTTTTTCTTCTGTTTCATTTACAGGCCCCTCAGGAGCCTGGCTCCAGTGGCAAGGACCCACCCGTGCCTGAGACCAGTGGTGGGGGGCCGGGCCCAGGGCCCAGCTCTGCCATACGCCGAAGAAGAACACCTGCCCCACCAAACACGGAGCTGGGTACCTGGGCAAAACGGGTCCTCTTGGACCAGGAGAGGACCCCCGGCTCTGGAATCGGGCACATCGTCAGCGAGATGGCTTAGCGCATGGAGCCAGAGCAACGTGACGTCGCCTAGAGGGCCATATTTCGTGTCCTGGAGGCGGGCGTAGATAGGTCTCTGCGATGGGGTGGTTCTTTGTCATTGCTCAGGAAAACCACCCCTGGCCCACTGCACCCCAAAGACGCATGGTGAAATCATGGCAAAATCCTGATCCTCCACCTCCCCAACGAAGACAGCCCCGCCGAGCTGGCCCCTCCACCAGTAGGTGGTATTACGAGGATGAGGGGGAGGAGCCATTGTCTGAGCCAGCAGAGGAGGAGGAAGACCAAAGATGCTACTAGGCAATGCATTACCTTGCAGCCAGCACTTTTGCTTCTTTTTTTATTAACTAAATCAAGTGGTTATATTTTATTATTTGTTGGTAATAAACCACCCTTTGATTTCCCTTAACTATGTCCACATATGTATCTGGTTGTTCAGTATGGTTGTGTGTGTAGTGTGTTGTGTGTGTCATGGTGGTGTTTGTGTGCCAAATGGAGAGGCCTAATGTCCACAATAACATATTTGGGTCATTGTAGTACACACAAGGCTATCCATTGGTGACATGTGTGATAATGGGGAGATTAGGAGGATTCAGAGGCCGACATAGGGAAGTCTGTGTGTTTATGTATGTTTTGTAATGTGTGTGTTATTGGAGACAGTCAAGTTAAATACGGCTTGTTTCAAGGTCCAATGGTACAGTATGGTTAGTTTTTTATCATGTCACACTGCACACCTCTGGCAAGTAATTGGCCATTTGTTGTGTTTCACATTTTAAGTGGGACTAGGTCTCTATGTTTGTGCACAGACAAGTGATCACACCGTATAATCAGTGTCACAAACCTTTATTTTTTAATTTTAAAATTGTTCAAAAGTGGTTTGGTCCGGTTAGTACTAGACAAAACATACTAGCCACTTTCCCAATGTGGGATACTATAAGAAAAGAGGCCAACGGGGCCTAACAAAATAAGATGCCAACATGGCAACAGGGACAACAACAATGGTCCAACATGGACAACAACTAGAATGTGACAATGGCCATATTATTGGGGGGGTTTGGTGGAGTATGGGCCCTTCCGGACTGGGCTGCATGGAGGGCGTGGGTCATGGCACCCAAGCTGGCAAGGTGTTGCTGCCCTTCTTGGTATGCCCTCTCCATATGCTGCTGTGCCTCCTGATGAGCCTGCAGCAGCTCCTCAATAGTTGGTACACCTGTATGGGAAAGAAGGCCATTATTCAGTTACCTGTGTAGGTGTGGGTGGGTGTTTGAGGGCATTGTTATGGATTATACGTACGCAGTACATCACCATCCCTGGTGCCATCTGAAGGAGATGGGGATGGGCTGACAGCCCAGCCTGCAGCGTGAGCTCTTTCTTCTTGAACCAAAAAAAGGAGAAACACATCAGGACTCACATACTACTGTCTGGGCCACAAACCAATAAGTAGATTAGAAAGCTCGTAGCCCTTAGCAGAAACCACAATACACAGAACCACCAGGCTCAAGGTGAGGATGTGGGGACCACAAGACATCAGGGCTCGGCCGGGAGCCGGAGATGCTGGGGGGAAGTGGGTTGCTCCTGGGCTCTGTGTGTGTGGCCACAGGATGGGGCTTGGTGGTCCCAGGGGTCCAGGGCTGGCTGCAGTCAAGGCCTGTGGCCCTGGTGTGAAGGGACTGGCTGGGCCCTCGTGGGCCACTGCGGCTGGTGTCTCTGGTGTGGGGGGACTGGCTGGCCTCTCTGGGGCCGCTGTGGCTAGTGCCCGTGGTGTGGGGGGACTGGATGGGCCCTACAGGGAAGGGCATGGGGGTGTCCCGGGTGGGCTCGGGGACTGTGGGCCCTCCCCAGATACGGAGTCCTCCTCATCTGTAATATCAAACATTACAACAGACTGATTTAAGCAAAGGACCACAACATAGGGAAAACACCTACTGTGTGTGTATGAATGTCATGACGGTGTGAAGGGTACAGTAAAAGGTTAGGGTCGGCCGTGACGCTATGTTGAGGGCCCAGTGTGTTTTAGGACATGAGAACAACACCAGTGCCCACATATTTTGGAAGTCAAACATCCTTGGTTTAGCATGGGATATATTTTTTACATTGACACAAGAGCAGCTAGTAAGCATCAGGTGTTGCCACCATGGGGGCAAACACATAGCAGTCAGCTGGTATTCAGTTTTCTGTATGGTGATCAATGTTTTGCTAAATGGTATGTGTGACAGTGCACACATATGTGCTGCGGGGTGTCATATGGATCTTCAAATTCGCGATAATATGTTGTTGTCACCTTTGCGGTCATGACACAACTATTTTTCGCAAGACAAAGGTCAAGGACCACTATAGCCGTCACCATTTGAATGACAAAAGAGTGTATTCTACACCTTCATGTTGCATTGGGATTAGGGATGAGCGAGTACCGTAGTATTCGGAATCGCTATACCCGCAACGAGTAGGTCCCGGTACTCGGTACTCGTTGCGAGTATAGCGATTCCGAGTATTACTGCAAAAGTCCTGTAAAAGAGAAGAAAAGTGATTAAAAAATAAAAAAATCGGATAGTCACCTTAACCGACGGCTGCACCGGGACCGGCCGATGGACATCTATGCATGGAAAAGGACATTTCACTCTCCCACCCAATCAGATGGCTGGGAGAAATCTGGCCAATCAGATGCTGCCACGTCACAATCACGTGATCGCTAGCGGCCACCTGATTGACCAGATGGCAAGGTCCTCGGTGTGCCTGAGAGGACCTTGCTATCTGGCCAATCAGGTGGCCGCTAGCAATCACGTGATTGTGCTGTAGCGGCATCTGATTGGCTGGGAGAGTGAAAGGTCCTTTTCCATGCATAGATGTCCATCGGCCGCTCCCGGTGCAGACGTCGGTTAAGGTGAGTATCCGATTTTTTTATTTTGTGACCACTTTTCTTCTCTTTTACAAGACTTTTGCAATGTATCTATTGATACACTGCAAAAGTACTCGGTACTTGCTATTCCTGAGTAATCCTAATTTACTCGGCGAGTAGCGAGTACCCGAATACCGCTACTATTCGGCGAGTAGCCAAATAGTAGTGAGTAGACTCGCTCATCCCTAATTGGGACCAACATGCAGATGCACATTGGTGACAGATCCACATGGTGGCTTAGGGTACATTATGTGGCATGGCACAATACCACATGATGGTTGTGTAGTGTTTTGAGTATTTTGGTTGCCATGTGTGTGTTTGTCATTGCCACATACTCACCACGCAGCCTGGCAATCTGGGCACGAATGTCAGCAATCCTCCCTGGGCACTTGTGCTTGAGGTCCGCAAGCTTTTTCATTATCTGCTTGCGTGTCCTCTCCATCCCCAGTTTCTGAAGCAGGGCCCGCTGGATCCTCCTCAGTATACCGCGCTTGCGCAGCCATGGGTGTCGGTGACACTGCTGACACCAGTAGTCATGGTGGTCACACAGGTCTATCAGAACCATTAGTTCTGCCAGACCCCATGTGGCTGTGCACTGTGCGGCGGCCATGAATCTTGTCCTATGTGCAGGGGAGGGGCAGGCACCTGGCAGGCAGGAAGGAACAAGCAGAAACGTCATGACATCACCACGCACACTGACACAGCCAAAAAAAGTTTTGGGCACTTACAAGGTCACCGCCGGCAGAGTGGGAGCAGTATAATGTACCCATCAGTATCACCTAATTCACACCGCGCAGGGTGATTGTAGTACGTGGCCCATGCCACCCATGTACGTTGTGTAGGGCAACATCTGAGGTGGCATGTGCCATAGCTTGCGCGCATCTATGTCGCGAATAAATGAACTGTGTTTGCGTACTGTTGTGTAGGTGAAGATGTGTGTGGTGCTGAACGGACAGCTCTTCAAATATGGCACCCTGTCAACTGACATCCAATGGGAACACAGTAGCCACCACCAATCATCGCAGACGGAGCACGGAGTACAGCACACTGTGGCACACCTACAGGAAATCAATAGGTGACGCAGATTCTATCACTATCGCCCTATCACACGCCAAAACCTGGAAATCTCGCCTTCATGATTGCCTCTGATTTCAGAGCAGTGCTCAGTAATCAGGCGACAGGCAAGAGGCGATTTATCGCCGCTAAATTCCCCAATCACACGCCGCAACTGTGAGGCAATTTCACGGCGATTGCTCCAAGGCGACATATTGCCTTTAGGATTGCCAGGCGAGATTGCGGCGTGTAAAGGTTCCTTAATTGTTATTGCTTTTAAAAAATCTCCTTTATTATGATTCAGTTAGAATGTGATTCTTCCTTTTAAAATAACTGTGTATATGACTATATTTTGTAAACCTTTGTGTGTATAGTTTTAGAATGAATTATTGCTATGTAGTACTTTTTATTATGTGTTCATTGCCTTTTTATTCTGATTTTATACATGTTTTACATGTCACAACTAGAGATGAGCGATGTTCGATTGAACATGTTCGCCAATTTCAAATTCAACCTGTTTTGGGCTATGTTCGAGTTGTTCGATGAAGGGAAACAATTTGGTAGAAATTCGGTAATTCGAGGTTATGTCCGATAACGGTTCATTGACCAAAAGCGTTATTGACTTTTCACAGTAATGCTTTTGTTCAATGTTATTATGAGTTTCAGTGTCTAAGAATAGTGGGTGGGAGGGGGGGGAATCTGGGGAGAGGTCTGTGGTCAAATAATGCAGATCTCCATTTTTTTTCCTTCCCCCACTTACAGTGGGTGGTCCGGTCTGTCAGCCTATTAGCACGCATAGAGCAAAGTGCACTTTTTGCACTGAAGGGCTTGTGTCATTGACTGGGTATGTCACATGTCCTTGCCATATATGAACCAGCCATTTTCCCTCCTCGCCATTTTATCAGTGTTGGAGCTCAGTGCCATACACCGCCACGGCTGCTGTGTGCGCTACAAAGATAGTTAGATAGCGATTCCATCCAAGTTAGGTAAACAGTAGGTTTAGGGACTACTTCGAAGAACAGGGCTTAAAAGCACTGTTTGCAAAGCAGGTCTGTTCCAGTGCTGTGCAAGCGTTTTTACAGCATCTGGCCAAATCTAGCCAAGAAAATCATTTTTGACTAGTAGCAGTGTACTATGCACTGGTGTAGCACGGTTGTGAAGAAAGCTACACCTCCTGTCTTTAGTAGCCTTTTTTTACTGCATCTAGCCAAGCAAATACTTTTTGGCTAGTAGCAGTGTGTGCCAGGCACTGGTGTAGCACTGTTGTGAAGAAAGCTACATCTCCTGTCTTTACTAGCCATTTTTTACTGCATTTAGCAAAGCAAATACTTTTTGGCTAGTAGCAGTGTGTGCCAGGCACTGGTGTAGCACTGTTGTGAAAAAAGCTAGACCTCCTGTCTCTACTAGACATTTTTTACTGCATCTAGTCAAACAAATCCTTTTTAGCTAAAACCACTGTTTGACTAGGTAAGGCTAGGGTCACACATAAGCCCTTCGTCCGTTTTTGGCATCAGAATTTGGATTTTTTTTCTAAGTCCAAAAACGGATAGAAAAACGTATTAGATGTAATAAACACCTTATCCGTTTTTTTCAGCACCTAAAATCATTGCTAGGTACATTTTTGAGCTAAAAACGTTGCTAGCAACGTTTTTGGGGTCCGTTTTTCAAAAAAAAGAAAAATTTTAACATGGGCCCTATGGAAAAACGGATCTGGTTTTTTTGGGTACCTTAAAGGGATCCTGTCACCCCCAAAACACCTGTAAACCTATTAAAACCTGTCCCTAGAGCATATTAACACTTTCCCTACACTATTTCTACCTCCTAAATGCAGTAAATGACATTGACTAAAAACGTTTTATAAGTACCTGCTTAGTGATGATAATGAGTGACTATCTATTCATAGTCACTCATCAAGACTGTCCCTCTGCTTCATAGCACGCCTCCATAGGCGTGATCGTCCTCCTAGATTAAAATTGCAGCCTCCCCGCTGTGCCCTGTGTCGTAGGAGGCTGCAGTGTGGCTTGTGACGCGATCCGCGTCATTCCCGGCGCCCTGTGACGTATTTACAGCGGCGCCGCGCTGTTTGCTTCAAAATGTGCACTGCGCATGCGCATTGGGCATGCGCAGTGCGCATTTTGAAGCTAACAGCGCGGCGCCGCTGTAAATACGTCACAGGGCGCCGGGAATGACGCGGATCGCGTCACAAGCCACACAGCAGCCTCCTACGACACAGGGCACAGCGGGGAGCTGCAATTTGAATCTAGGAGGACGATCACGCCTATGGAGGCGTGCTATGAAGCAGAGGGACAGTCTTCATGAGTGACTATGAATAGATAGTCACTCATTATCATCACTAAGCAGGTACTTATAAAACGTTTTTAGTCAATGTCACTTACTGCATTTAGGAGGTAGAAATAGTGTAGGGAAAGTGTTAATATGCTCTAGGGACAGGTTTTAATAGGTTAGCAGGTGTTTTGGGGGTGACAGGATCCCTTTAAAAAACGGATCCGTTCTTTCAAGAATTTTGGTCAAAAAATGACTAAGTCCTAAAACGTTCAGAGGTACAGGAGGCTCAAAAAGCACCCCAAAAAAATCGGATTGGTCATGGAACTCACTTCCAAAAACGGATTGCTATGTGTGACCCTAGCCTAACTATGGTCCAGTGTTCTGTTGAAATCTACTGCCACACAGCGCTGAAAAATCTCATGTGTTGCATCTGCCCAAACCTACTTACCAAAACCTATTTAGGATAGTACCACTGTTTGACTAGGTAGCTGTGGTCCAGTGTTCTGTTGAATGTTGAAATCTACTGCCACACAGCGCAGAAAACACTTTTGTATTGCATCTGCCCAAACCTACTTACCAAAACCTAATTAGGCTAGTACCACTGTTTGGCCACTCTGCTCTGCTAGTTTTACATCCATAGTTTTTTGTGCCAACAACTACAGAGTTGGAAATTAGTTGCCCTCAAATATGAGTGGTAAAAGGTTTGCTAATGGTGTAAAGGGGAATAGGCATTTTGGAAATGGTAAAAATCTTTGTGTCGTGGGGTAGGTGCTAAAGTATCAGAAACATCTGCTGAACAAATACCGTCTTCAAGCCAAACTAAAATGTCTACTTCTTTTCGTGGACGATCTGCTATCATCCCTTTCTTACGCAGCGGAGGATCGCTAAAACTTGTAGATAAGGCCCAAAAAGAGTAAGTGCTTCAATGGATATCAATGGCTCCATCAAGTGGGCTCTCCTCCACTCAACTTCAACATCATAAACACTCTACTCCCAATCACACTTTCTTCCTCACAGCTCACAAGTCTCCAGCCGCCCTACTGACTATGGGTTAACACAGATGGGTAAGTTTGCAAAGCTGTTCACTCATACTATAGTGGCACCCCTGTGGGGGATTGCCACAGGATCCACCGGTGCAAGGAGGGAATTACACTTTGGTTCGCAAAATACACCACACCGTGCACCCCAAACCTGAAGGGGGAGCTCTACTGGCTGCCTTAAGTCAGTTCCCCTTTAAGAATATCCTTGCCTGAGGGGAGGAGTCAGTCCCAAGAGTCAGTCTAGAGAGAGAGTTGGAGAGAGGAGGAGTGAGGAGTGAGGAGCTGGTCGCTGGGAAGGATCCAGGCCCAGGACCAGAGACCACTGACCGCTGTGCGCACCCTAGGGAAAGGGTCGGAGACAACTGGAGAAAGAAGGAAACTAAGAAAAGGGAACCGGTTACTACAGCCCTTTAGTACACCCAGACACCGGAGTCCGACGCTGCCAGCATTTATTGCTACAGCAAAAGCCCGGAAGACTCAGGAGGAGTTCAGCCCTGAGGAGAACAAGTAAGAGACGCTAAAACTGACCAAGCACAGGACCAGGGGCCATAGGAAGAATAGGGACCCCGCAGAAGGACCTCATTGTAAGTTTAGAGCAAAGCCCAGAGAGGGAGAAGAAGTGGTGGGTTCAGGCTCAGGCAGGACTTACCCCACACCACAGAGCACAAAGACAGAGGAGGCCTCATAACTTTCTAAGGTGGAAGTCCCAAGTTGCATCGGGGACCTGGTTAATACTCTGGACTGTACCAGTTACTCTGTCATCAGTAAAAGGTACCAAAACAACAATCCCTGTGTGTGTGTTTGTGTGCCTGTCTAACCGCCGCAACTCACCGCTTTGTCAGCAAAGACTTAACTACTACTCCCCTCATCCATCCCTGCTGCCCTGAGGTAAAGCTTCACCTGTTGGGAGCTGTACCACACTCTGCTGCACCCACCATTACCTCAGCGGCTGGCTGCAGCGCTGGTATACCCATTACCAGGTACCATAGGTGGCGTCACGTTAATAATCCCTTTATCCCCCCACCGTTCCCCGCCATTGAGGATCCAGGGCACGGGACGGGGGATCGACCAGCAGTGATTCCCCATCCAAGTCGCCATCAGCCCCGTTACCCGAGTACCCCAAACCCTGTCGACCGCCTCAATACTGGCGTCACGAACAGGATCCCATGCCCGGTAAAACCGGGTACTGTGTGCCAAGAACTGAACTTTATTAAGTGTTTGGGAACTGTAAAACCGGGCCACCATTACAGAAATTGAACTGCGCCACAGCGCGGGTGGAAAAGAGCGGGAAGATAAACCCCGCCCCTTCACTCTGCCGGAGATCAACAAAGCACAGCACCGACGACCGAAAAAGTTTGTTCCATCTCACCGGTTGGCAGCGATTAACTAGGGGGGCCCCATCATGAGTGACTCGGATGATGAACAGGTCCCTAACGGGGAGATGCCCGGAACGCAGCACCTGGAGCAGTGGCCCAAATAATGCCATTAGCCTTGCCGTATATACCGGGTGCCAAATGGTTACCAGCATATGAAGGCAAACCTGGTACCTTAGCAGCCTTTAAGCAAAAGATGTGTGCAATGCTGGACATGTATATGATGACAGAGAAGCAGCGGGCCACCATTGTGCTGGGACAATTAACAGGCGCAGTGGAGCTGGAGGCTGAGTCCTGGAGCGATGCTGACAGGGACTCTGCTGCCAAGGTGTTTGATAAGCTAAAACTAGTGTTTGAGAAACGCACACAGTCTGAATTAAGGATGCTGTTCTCCCAGTGTAAACAGAGACCGCAAGATACCATTAGAGACTATGCCCTCCGTTTACTAGGGGCACTCCAGTCCTTAAAACAGGTAGTCCTGGCAAGTGTATTGGAAGAGGATAAAATGCTTGCAGAGCAGGTTACAGAGGGACTGACGTCAGACTACCACCGCCAGCAGGTACATATGTGGGTATTGGATCACCCAACTGTGAACTTTAATGACTTAAAAGATCGTGCTATAACTGTGTTAAGGGATCCAGTGTCTGCAGAGCCTGCAATACAATCCTGGCAGGTTAACACCTCTCCCACACACTTTAAACCTGTTTCTACAGAACCTGCAAAAGTAGAAAGACAAGCTGTAGAAGATAACTCAGATGGTATGCGTAACCAGGTGCTGCAGTTAACCAAAAACATGGACTATGTACTAAAGCTCTTGCAAACTATACCTGGGGCACCACCACCAAGCAAAATCCAACTAGCTGAAAGCCCTGAGGATGTCCCAGGGATGCGGAGGAAGACCCATGTCGCCCGTTCAGGGGACCAACGCACCATTGCAGAGCCAGGGACTACACAGATTCTTTAGGACAACCCATCTGCCTGCGATGCAACAAACCGGGCCACTTTGCAAGAGGATGTCCTTTAAACACGAGATTCCTGGGCCCGAGGGGCAGCCCACAGGAGTAGAGCAGCTGGGCCCAGATGACTGGCGTAACTGGTAAGTGGGAGGCCGTCCGTACCTCAACATTGCGCTGCAAGGAATCCCCATGTCGGCCCTACTGGACACTGGGTCGCAGGTCACTACGATCCCACATATCCTTTACAAACAATTTCGGTCTGATGTACATCTTGAACCCCCAAATCCTAATTTTTATATTATTGCAGCTAATGGACAACCACAAAAACAGGTGGGGTACAGAGAAGCTACAATAAAGTTGGGGAGGGAGGAATTAAAAGGCCAAGGGTTGTTTGTGGTAGAAGACAACCCTAATGAAAAATACCCCTACATGGTAATTGGTACAAATGTCATTGAAAACTGCTTTGGAGAAGTGTTGTTTTTACTCCGACAGATTGCTGAGACTGCTGGTTATGGGCGGACAAGAGTCATCCAAAGAGAGATCCGAGCCCTCATCCACAAGCAACAGGTAAATCTGTCTGGGGGAGAAAGTGGTAGTGTGCGGGTAACAGACCCGGTTCCCATTGTACTACCACCAAAAAGTGAGATGATGATATGGTGTCGAGCAGCGATAGGTCGCAGGGGACAGGAATACCAGGCAGTTGTAGAGACGGTATTTTCAGAGCACAGACCTACACTACTGACAGCCAGAGAGGTGGTGGATGTACGCAAGGGACGAGTACCAATCAGTGTATTAAATTGTGGTGAAGAGGAAGCAAAGTTACCCCGGTATGCTACTGTAGCAAAGCTGTATACTGTTTGTGACGACAACATACAGACAGTGGGACCTGTTCCCTCATCTAACCTGGCGGAGGATAACAACTACAAAGGACAGGAAGAGGAGTGGTGTCAGCAGTTGCACGTAGGAACTGATGCCACGTCTTCTCAACAAAAACTCAGAGTTTATTGGGTAGCACAGGAGTTTGAGCAAACATCTAGTATGCATCACCTAGATTTGCCAATTATACGTAGACCCACTCTCACAGACCCTACACCAGAACCACGTAGGTCAACACGTGTCAATCTAGGACACCCACCACTCAGGTTTAGAGAATAAGCTGTAAAATGTGAGAAAATGTAAATATGTTGTTAATGGTATGTACAGAAGGGTGGAGGAACTGGATTAGCCCCCATGCACATCAAGTTAGGGAAAGAAAGTGCCTGGGGGTGGTATACGTGAAGCCATGCCTCCTAAGCAGAGACACCCGTTTTGTTTATAGTTATGTTTTGAACTTTAAGAGACTTTAACTGTTGGACTTTTGAATGTTTCTCCTTTTCCTATTTTCAAAAATGGCCCATAGCCACAGGACTGGTAGTGGCAAACCCCTGTTTCAACACCCTTTAAACAGCCTACAGTGGATGGACTAGCGCTGTATGGACTGGTTACCTATTTTCTTATATATTCCTGTTTTTTGTAAATTTTCCATTTTTAAGACTCTGTACAATTATCAAATGTAAATAGTTATGTTATGGTTATGAAAAATGTTTCAGTCCTGGAAGACTGTATTTAACTAGGGGGGAATGTGGCACCTCTGCGGGGGATTGCCACAGGATCCATCAGTACAAGGAGGGAATTACACCTTGGTTCGCACAGCACACCACACCTTCCACCCCAAACCTGAATATTGTATTTTTTCACATGTCAATGTTATAACAATGCATTTATTTCACTACGTATTCATTTATGTATAGGGAATAACCCCCTAGGGCTTCGCCTTGTGGGGCTCCCTGTTTCTTAAATTGTTCACTATAGGTATTAATTAATCACTAGCACTAGGCACTTTAGATCTCCTAATAATAGGGACCTCTGAGTAGTTTACCTATTTAAAATCGCTAATGATTATTGCCAACTCGCACCAAGTACCATGACAACCGAGCTCACCATTATGGGAGCGAGCGTCGGGAGTCTAATACTGATGCATGTGATGTGATCACATGACCATCTCCTAGGAGAAATAGGTAAGCGAGAATCCTCTCCTACTTCCCTCTCTTGTGCGCAAGCGCGGTCTAGCGCTGATGACGTGGCACGCCTCAGACAACGGACGCACGCTGTGTGTTTACACACGCAGCCGCTGGTGGGCGGGGCTAACGTCCAGCGTTTACGATCACCGGCACCAAATGCAGGGAGGAAATTAGGATGATGTGACACGCTGGGGGATTATAAAAGGCCCGCATTTCCTCTTCCAAACACGCCCCCGGAAGAAGTTTAGTTGCGAAACGGCGTAGGGGTAGGGGACCCAGGCACAAGACTCTTCAGTAACAGGTAACTAACACATAACCCTGGTTTACAGGATAAGTTTGCAATACCCTCTATATTGTCCTTTGGAGATTAAGATTTTGATTCTTTATCATCTATAGACAGATTGATTGCATTCCAGTAATAGGGATCAAATACACTGGGACATAGCACAAATTCAGTAGGAAGCCAATGATTTAGATGGTTGATATATATTCCTAGGATGATGTTTCTTGAGGCAGAAATCTTAGTAATCGGGCATGTGCAATTTGATGTTACTTTGTATATGTAAATGAGTGGAAATGTACTATGTGGTTTTCCCAAAGGGTTAGAGCTCTGATTTGGTTTTTACTTGAATTTTTGGAAATAAAGATTGCATTTTAAGCATTTCTTTGACTCTACTTGTAAAATCATTCCTTGTTGTCAGCAAAGACTTAACTACTACTCCCCTCATCCATCCCCGCTGCCCTGAGGTAAAGCTCCACCTGTGGGGAGCTATACCACACTCTGCTGCACCCACCATCACCTCAGCGACCGGCTGCAGCGCTGGTATATCCGTTACCAGGTACCATAGGTGGCGTCACATCAACAATCCCTTTATCCCCCCACCATTCCCCGCCATTCAGGGTGCAGGGCACGGGACTGGGGTTCGACCAGCCGTGATCCCCCATCCAAGCCGCCATCAGCCCCGGTACCCAAATTCCCAATACCCTGTCGACCCCCTCACTATAGCCGCGGAATCAGAGGTCTGCTCCAAAACTTCATTGACACAAGACAAGGAAATGATCTGCACCGATGCCCAAAATCTTTTTGAGTCGGATCCAGGCCCAGATGAAAAAGGGTCTGAGCATAATGTAGACCATCATTCACAAATTGTAACCCCTGTTGGTGGAGACAATAAGGCAGATGATGATGATCAGACTCAGATACCTGATTGGAACGACATCTTTACTTTGCGCTCAGGGCAGGAAGAGGTTGGCTCTGAGGATGACGTGTGTGAGAACACACAGGGTGATGATGAGGTTGGAGATCCCACTTACTGTCAACCCACAGTCAGGCAGTTGATGAGCTCAGCAGAGGATGCTAGTGACGAGGTTAGGTTGCGGCTTCCTGGACAGAGACAGAGTCCGGGAAGCACATCAACAACTGCGTCCTCAGTGAAAACTTTGCCTCTGTGCAGAAGTCATAGTGACTCTGCAGGTCGCATGGGTGCTAACCCCTGCCTAGTGTGGGTCTTTTTTGAGATCGCAAAGGATGACACAACTCATGTTATCTGCAAAATTTGTAAACAAAATCTGAGTAGAGGCCAAAAAAATCAATAGTTTGAGTGCTTCATACATGAATCGTCACATGGACATGAAGCATAAGTCATAGTGGGAAGCTCACTGTGCTACAATGAGGCCTAGCGGACCTGGCCAACCACCGTCTGGCCCATAAAGTGCATCCTCTGTGACTGTGGGGACAGCTGTCACACATACTTTTGACAGCAGAACTTCCACCTCTTTACCCGCAACAGCCAGTGTAATTGACAGGTTGTCAGCTGTTTTGGAAGTGGAAACACCTGCTGGTGTTGAGTGCTGTCAGATATCAAGAGCACCTTTTTATTAATGTGAATCGCCCACCAGGGCTGTAGGGTACTCGGAATCGGGCGTCAGTTCTGCCGAGGGAGTCATGGGGGTCGAGACCCGGCTCCGTGGCCCTGGGCGGTCAATAAAATGGGCAGCATTTAGGAATAAATGTGACGCCACCCGTGATGTGCAGTTATGGGTAGCCGTCGCTGCAGTTGGGACCTCTGGGGAGTAGCAGCGAGGATGTTGAGCCCTGCAGGGCAACCGTGAAGCCTATAAATATGCAGGTTCGTCTGAGGTGCAAAGCTCACAGTCACGGGCAGCCTCCTGCTGCTGGATTACAGAACCAGTCTATCTCTCTTCAGGTACAATAATTTCAGCCTCAGACAACATCGAGCTTTAACCGGGTGTTACTCTTTCTCAGCAGTTGGTAAAGTTCACAGACAGTACATTAGCAGCTCCGGTGTGGTCTAAGCAGCCGGAATGGTTTATCTGCATCTCCCCTTTTGTGTCACTTTCAGGCCTTGTTAGTCTGTCCGCACGCTAGCTACGCTCCAGCGGTCACGGGCTTTCAGTGGGTGACCTACCGGGTCCCCTAGCCTTGGTACGACGGCCTTCTTTTCACTGTGCCGGAGGTTAGGTCACAGGACATATAGAACCCGCACCCTGCCGGGGTTCATGGTTGGAGCACAGAGGTGTAACTAGGGTTCATGGCATCCGGGGCACAGCTCTATTTCGGCGCCCCCCCCCCAGAGTAGGTGAGGAGCGGGGGGGGGTGGGGGGTGTCGGTGCTGTCAGCTCCAGCTTTCAGCCCCTGCAGCCTTGGTTGAGGGCGGGGGGGGGTTATTACACCTCATAGTGTGTGCCTGCCTGATGTATACATATATATACCTCAGGTATATATATGTATACATCAGGCAGGCACACTATGAGGTGTATATATGTATACATCACCAGGCAGGCACATACTATGAGGTATAGTTCCTCATAGTGGGTGCCTGCGCCTGATGTATACATATATTATATATACACCTCATAACTCCCCCCCGCCTGGGTTACTTTATTACAATTTAATTACTCTAGTAGAGTAGTACCTACTAGTCAGGACGGACCAGACAACTCAGTCAGGAGGAAGGAGGGAGGGAGGCAGGCAGGCTGTAGCAGCAGCAGCAGCTCCTCTTCTGTGTCCCACTGTACGCGCGGCGCGCGCTCACTGTTTGCGGCCGCCGGGTGACGTGACACGGGAGGGGGGGGGTGGGAACTGCTGCCAGGGGGCGGATATGCAGCAGGGGCTGCGCATGCGCAGGGTGGCGCGGAGGAGATTAGCGCCGCCGGACGCCCGACCTGATAATGGCACCGGCGCGGCGGCGCCCCCCCGCAGAGTTGCGCCCGGTGCAAAAGGTTCGGCTGCACCCCCCTAGATACGCCCCTGTTGGAGCATACAGCATCCAGGCCACTTCAGCAGAGATGGCACTCTGGTTCTGGCCCAGTCCCACAGTGTCCTCGCTAATTCAAGCACACCTGGTCTCCTTCTTTCTCTCACCACAGTCTACAGCCTTGAACCTGGGCTAGCCTCATAGTGGCACAGGCATCCGGGCCAGTGCCCTCGCAGTCCTGTCTGGTGGTGTTCTCGCCTCTCCTACTGACTGGATTTCACTCCTCGACTTCCCTTGGCTGAATGGCTTATCAACTTGGTGTTGTTTTGTGTTATTACCTCCCCTAACTGGGTCCTTCTCTAAATTTCCACCTACCACCTGGCTCCTCCCGCTATCCCGTTGCTGGGCATAGAGTCCCTAGAATTAGAATCGGGAGTGTGTTGGGTGTGTGTGTGGGGAGACCGACTTACCAATCCCGGCTGCTGCGCCATCTTGTGGCGACCGCTCCGCAGGGGCGCCACACTCCCCCTGAGCAAAGGATAGCACGTCCGCGTGCTAGGACCTGGTTCGGTGGTACACAAAAGCTCAAACTTTTTTTATAACAACATAACAACAATTTACAAGTATACCTTTTCCCGGGACAGGAGGCTCGTGGCTTGAATGTTACATAACAAAAATGAATCTAGTGTCTAAAAGGGCATGGAGTATATAAGTAGAAAAATAGAAAAAGAGTTCAAACAGTTCAAACAGCTCGGCGATTGTCTTTTTTTTTTTTTAAACCATTAAATTTTTATTGAAGTTTTCAGTCAATAACAATCTGTAGTGACAATGACAATAGCAATATCATGTCCAACTCAAAGAATAGATTAATAAACACACTGGAATCCATTCCAGCTATCACAGTAATATTGTGAAGAAGCTTCCCTAACCAGGCGGGTACAGCCTCTTCACCATTAACATCTTGGAAACTACTAATTAAACGGGAAGAATATCACAAGAAAGGAATATAGAAGTAAAAAGTAAGAGGGGGGGGGGGGGGGGGGGGAGAAATGTATCAGGGAAAGGACAAATAACTAACATGACATTTAACACTAGGTGGGAGGGGGACACAACACACAAGAGGTTAGAGAAGGGAAGGGGAAGGAACCTACCCAAATCCCCTTATCGTAGATTGTTAGAGATTCCCCAACTACCATTTGTAGTACGCGAAGTATGAGGTAAGTTTCAGTGCTAGGCTACATCTCTATACAGATAAGTTTTTAAAGAGGCGGCGAGTAAGTCTCTCATCATAATTACGCAACTACTGTGTTGTAAGGCGAGTCAGTCCACAAATCCCACCACGCCCGGATTTTCTCTCGCCTCTTGGAATCGTGGGCCAGTAGTATTTCATATTGGAAGTGGGTGTTGATTGCCTCCACCACCATTCCCCTGGAAGGCAAGGATGATTCCTTCCAGAGACTCGCCAGGCACCTACGTGAGGCTGCCAGTACAATTGCCACCATCGGTCGGACTGGCGACGGCCAATCGCTCAGGCCTATGCTTAACACCGCGAGAGGAGCAGAGAGTTCAAATGCAATGCCCGTAAGGTCAATAAGAAGGTTCTCAATGTCCCTCCAGAACTCCTTTACCTTAGGACAGTACCACCAGAGATGCGGTGTGTTGCCTATCTGATTGCACTGTTTCCAACATTTTGGTGAAGTCTGGGGGAACTGTTTTGAAAATCGTGAAATTTTCCATGGAGTGAGGTACCAGTCCATGTGTATCTTTTTGAGTTGTTCAAAATGGTTTATACATCTCGAATATGCAGAAGCTCGCAGTGCAGCTTCTTGCCAGGAAGAGAGATCAGAGTCAAATGCTAAATATCGTTCCCATTTCAGCATGTATGGGAGTTTAGTTGAGTTATTAGCATTTGTTAGTGCTCGATAGAGAAGTGATATCCCATGGTCGTTCGCTTTAGCAGATTTGAAATGTCTCTGGAGCGTGCCATCAAGTTCCCCCACATCCACCACTGGGAGATGTACAGAGTCAATAAAATGCCGAGTCTGTAGGTAGCAGTAAAAAGTATTGCGGGGCACATCAAAAGATGTCATCAGCTCCGAAAAGGATTTTACCCCAGTCCCCTCTCTGATCTGGCGAAGATTTGTCAATCCTCTGTCTCTCCAGAGGGAGAGGGAAAGGGACTCCACCGATTGTTCCACCGCTAAAAGCGAGATATAATGATGTAAAAAATTTAGTGTACTTCGGTTATGTCGTCTCCACACATCCAGCAGGGCTGTCATAGATCTCAGTAATGTCGTGTCTTGTCTTGGGGCAAGGAGAGTCATTTCTAACAATATTCTGGTGGAGTTACGTGGAGCAAAGGATGCCTCAATTTGTTTCCACAGAGGGCCCATTTCATTTGACCACCAGGTTCTTGCTGTCGAGAGGTGTATTGCAGAGTAGTAAAGATGTAAGTCTGGGACTCCCATTCCTCCTGAGGCTACCGGGGACATGAGTACTCTGTCTCTTATTCGGTGAACTCTATTATTCCATATGAACCGATTCAGAAGCGATTGTAGGGAGGATAGGAAACGTTTAGGGAAGAGTAATGGGATACATCTTAGGTAGTAAAGAATTTTAGGCAAGTATGTCATCTTTACGATCTGAATCCTGGCAATCCACGAAAGGTTTAAAGTTTTAAGAGCGTCCAGTCCCGTTCTGAGTTCACCAGATAGACTTTCGGAGTTGCGTCGAACTATATCCCTGGTGTTTGTTATTTGAATTCCCAGATATGGAATCCCCAAGGGGGACCACACAAAGGGGAGTTTAGATTGGAGAAGAAGTTTTTGTGATTGGGAGATATTGATGGGATAAAGAAGCGATTTAGCTGCATTCAGCTTGTAGTATGAGACTGCAGCAAACTCATCAAGTAATGTCATTATTCTGGGAATGGTCTCCTCTACATTAGAACAGACAAAGATGACATCGTCCGCATATAGCCCCATTTTATGCTCGACATTCTCTATTACCGTACCGGAGATACCACGCTCCCCTCTTACTCTGACCGCCAACGGCTCCATTATCAGGGCGAAAATAAGCGGAGACAGCGGACATCCCTGTCGTGTGCCATTAGTTATCTGCAACGCAGAGGAGACAAAACCCGAAGCTCGTACCTTCGCGTTGGGGGAAGAGTACAATGCCATAATGGCCGATCTAATATCTCCGTTAAGACCGAATCTCCCAAGCACCTCCTCAAGATACCCCCAGTGCACTCTGTCGAACGCTTTTTCCGCGTCTAAAGACAAGAGTGCACCAGGGGCACCATTCCTCTCCATAATCTCCAAAAGGTCAATAAGACGTCTTGTGCCATCAGATGCTTGCCTGGACGGTATAAACCCAACCTGCTCCATTCCAACCAGGGAGGTGATGACACCCATGAGGCGATTTGCTAAGAGTTTTGCGTATATTTTTAAATCGCAATTTAAAAGAGCGATTGGTCTGAAATTCTCTGGGGACGTCAGGGGCTTGCCAGGCTTCGGGATCGCAGAGATTAACGCTTCAAGGCCCTCAGGACGGATCTCTCCCGAACTTCTCCAAAAATTAAACAGTGCTAGTAAGTGCGGTAAGAGTAGGTCTGTAAAAGACGTGTAATACTGGTAAGAGAAACCGTCAGGTCCTGGGGTCGAGCTTTTTTTCATGGATTTGATAACTTCTCGGATTTCTGAGTCCAAGAAGGGGGCATTTAAGGCTAATTGCTGGGCCGGCGTTAGCGAGGGTAGCTGTATCTTATCTAGGAATTCTTTTATCGTTTCTTTCGAAGGCTGCGGTGTCTGTGCATCAAGGTGCAAGTTATACAGTTTTCCGTAGTATTTTTGAAATTCCTCTGCTATCAATAAGGGGTTGGTTATTTTTTGTCCTGTGGCTGTAATCAAATGGGAGATTTTGGAAGCTTCTTGTTTTTTCTTAATACGTCTGGCTAGGATAGTGCCTGCTCTATCCCCCATTCCGTAAAATTTGGCTTTGCTTTTTTTCAGGTTAAATTCCATTTTAGTTAGTAGTAAGGCGCGGAGTTGCCTCCTTGCCTCTGAGAGTTCCGCATGTGTGGACTCTAGGGGGGTCTGTTTGTGTTGAGTTTCTAGGTTCGTTATGTTACGTGTGAGCGATTTAATCTGAGCTTCTCTTTCTCTTTTAAGTCTGGAAGCTAGCTGAATAAGTGCTCCCCGAATCACCGTCTTATGGGCTAGCCAGTTGATTTCAGGATTTGTTTGTGCGCTGTCGTTTAAGGAGAAGTACGTTTTCAGTTGGTCAGAGATCAAAGTAATATTGTCAGGACTAGCTAGTAGTTAGTCGTTCAGTCTCCAGATTGAGGTCGGGACCACTTGAGCGGAGTCTATTATCTGTAGGGAGACTGGGGCGTGGTCCGACCAAGTGATGTTACCGATTGTGGATGATTGACATCTAGAGAGAAGGAGGTCGTTAATCAAAAAGTAGTCCAGTCTACTGTACGTGTGGTGACGTGAGGATAAAAAGGTGAAGTCCCTTTCCTCTCCATGGGTGTAACGCCATATATCGTGAAGGTGGGAAGCTGAAATTAGCTTACCCATATCACCACGGCAGTTGGAGACAGAGGAACAATCTAAGCGTTTACACACTGGGAAGTTAAAATCACCCGCCATTACTGTAAGACCTTTACACAGAGACGTTAGCTTGGGAAACAAAGAGCGGAAATATCTAAATTGACCTGAGTTGGGGCCATAAATTGAGACGAGCGAATACAATGCGTCATTGATGTACCCCACCACCACTAAGTACCTGCCTTGAGGGTCCGAGATCTGGTCAACAAGTCTGAAAGCGAGAGATCTACGAATAAAGATAGCCACCCCTGCTTTCTTTACCTCAGCATTTGCAAAATATTGGTAAGGAAACAAAGCAGACGACATACGGTAATTATCACCCTTCAGCAAGTGGGTTTCCTGGAGAAACACGACATCTCCCTGAAGTTTTCTGAGTTGCGACCAGGCCAGGGAGCGCTTCACAGGTGAGTTTAGCCCATTTACATTAATGGTGACACAGTTAATGCTCATGATGGCACGTCCAGCGGCTATTCAATCTGATGATGGAAGAGAGATGTGGTTAAGTCAAGATACAACGCGTACGTTAAATCTAGTACAGTAGTTATAAATGGTTCCGACCAAGGATGGGAGTCAGGGGGGACACAGTAGGGAATACAAGGGAAAGACGGGAAAACAAACAATCAGACAAGCAAACAAGTAGAGATGGGGAGAATAGTCAGGAAATTTGCAAATAAAAGGATAATTACAATTTAGCTCAGCGTATCAACTATGAACTAGTGAACATTTAAAGGAACAATATTCTCAGTACTAAGGGTTGTCTAAGAGAATATAACAAAGGTTAACTATCTCAAGTCACCTTTCAAGGGTGCAAGAACAAGTGCACCTACCGGGGCAGTCTATCCCGCCAATTTTTGGCAGAATGTGAAAAGATGGATGATAGAGAGAATAGTGATCGAGAATGGTATAAGAGTAGAGTAGGCAGAAGGGGGAGAGAGTTACGAGGGAAAAGGGCAGTGAAGTAGAAGGAGAGAAGATGTGGATGTGGAAAAGATAATAGTAAGTCAGAGAGAAGAGTTATATGAGCAAATTAAACGATAAAGTAAAGAGTTGTAGAGAGGGGTAGAATAAGTTTGAATATAAAGAAGAATAAGTGGAAAAAGATCAGATACAAAAGAAAAAAATGGCAGGAATAGAGACCCCACGGACTAATAGAGTAAGTACAGAAGCGAGTTCACCGCATCAATCAAATTGGCTCCAGGTGGTGTATCACAGCCAGCTCAGCAGATTCCGATTCTGCTTGTCCGTCCTCAACGGTTCCTGGTGGAGGTCTGTTCGGTGAATGATCCCATCGTCGCAACAGGTCCTCTGCTTGCTTCGGAGAGTGGCACACATGCGAGACATTGTCCCTTTTGATGATGAGCTTCATAGGGTATCCCCAACGATAATCCACCCGGCGTTCCCTCAGCAGTTTAGTAACCTCTTGAAAGGATCGTCTGCGTGCAAGAGTACCAGCCGACAGGTCTGGGTAGACCGCTATGTTATGATAGGGTTCCGGCACTGCAGCACCTGCTCTGATTGCTCTCAAAAACTCCTCCTTTACTTCGTAGAAATGGATCCTTGCGAGGACATCTCTGGGGAGGGTAGGGTCCAATTGCGGAGGTCTCGGAAGGCGGTGTATCCGATCAATGATAATGTCTTTAGATCTCAAATCTGGGAGGACAGCAGCAATAAACATTTGTAAGAACTTTCTCAATTCAGTGGCGGGCGTACTTTCTGGGATGCCTCGCAGTTTTACATTGTTTCGACGAGATCTATCCTCAAGGTCTTGTGTTTTGAGAGTGGTTTTCTCTAATTTGTCTTGTAAAGCATAGTGAGCGTCCAGCAGTTCATTATGTGACCGCACCAGCTCTCCCATTTTGTTTTCTAAATGCGTAGTACGGGACGTTAGATCTGTGACTTCTCCCCTCAATCCTTCCATCATGGACCGCATATCCTCCTGCAATGAGGTTCTGAGCCCAGCCAAGAGGTCTCTCATAGCTGTGTGAGTAACCGGTGCTTCAGCCAGCGCAGTTGTGCCCGAGGAAGCAGAGGATGTTGAGGCCGTGGAGTTGCGGCGGGAAGACCGCGTGGAGCGCTGCGGGGACGACAGATGGTGTGCCATTTTGGGTGCCTCCACTGGGTGAGCGCGGGACGGGGCAAAAAAGGCTGTCAATCTATTGTGAGAGCGATGCGGGCCTGGACGGGTTTTGCCCATCGGTTGCGTAGTAGACTCAGTGAAAGTGTAGCTTGTTGGTGATACCTGGCTGGGAGATATGTAGTTCTTAATAAGGTTCAGTCAGGCAGGTGTTTTAAGTCAATTTACAAGCAGTTTGCAGAGCAAGGAGTTACAATGAGCAGTGGAGGAAAGGGTCTGCTGTGTAGCAGGGGTTAAACAGGAATCCTCCCATGTACTTGTCCTGCTTCTCCTCAATGCTGTCTCCTCAGGCTGTAAATGTGCAGGAACGGTTTCCTTTACTCCTCCACTCTGTCTCCGTTCCTCCCGGTCCCAGTACCTGTATTGTGCAAGTCCTTTATATGCCGACTAGTCCCTCCGGAGTTTTATATCGAGCACCTCTCCTGACTTGGTACTCACAGTGCTGCACTCCGTCTCCGCTCAGCCCTCAGCCGCACAGTCCGGGCCGGTCCCTGCCACCTCTCGGGTGCACCCGCTCACAGCACCGAGTAAACGCCCGCGTTGTGCAGTGACTCACCGCTCCTCTCAGATCGCCGCGACAGTGCAGGAAGGCAAGGAGAGCTCGTCAGAGCAGCAGGGGTCCTCCTTCCTCAGCGTCTCGTTGACTCCCGATCCCTTGTGGCGGGAAAGCCTCGTGGTCAGCCGGGGGGAGGGGGGCCTCTCCAAATCAGCAAAGTGGGGCCAAGAAACAGTTCTGGGGCCAAAATAATCACCAGGCCTGGCTCGGTTGAGTTAGATTCTGCTGGCTGGGGTCAGGCACACCCCAGGTCCCCGATGATTGATGGAGGATGGTTACGGATTGCACTCCTGTCTTCCCTGGGAGTCGCAAGTCGGCTGCTCTTTAATCATCAGGGATCAAACTCACCCTCTTCACTGGCCAAAGTCTCCTGAGGGGTTAAGTGTAGGATAGGCGGGGTTTCAACTTCTGCAAGTCGCTTAATGTTGCTTCAAAGTCCGTGGGTCTCAGAGCTCCTGTGTTAAGCAGCCATCTCAGTCAGAGGTCAGGCCACGCCCCCGGCGATTGTCTTTTCACCTTATTGTCTCTTTGAGTCTTCGGGAACCCACCACGAAAAAACCCGTTTGCAAGCCCTGGGCTTGGTGACAGGGACTAAACTGACCGGTACTTCGGCCACGCTAGTGGGTTTTTAAGCATGGCAGTCCTAAGTGCAATTGTTTGTTTTCAGTGCAAAACATACATTATCATAAGACCATACAATAAAACCAACAGAAAGCGCACCACAGTAAGACAACTATTTACAGTATCGAGTCCTGATCAGGCATAGTCCGAGATCATAACGTTCATAAACAAGTGGGTTACACTCTCAGGAAAAACTGGGGGAAACTAACGGAAGCAATATTCAAAACATACAGTCCTCCAATAAACCTGTCCGGTTTATTGTTGTTGCCACGGTACCCTTGGGGACACAAATGGAGCAGTAACAGCAAGCAACACTCACAAACAAACCACAACACCTTAGTACACCTTTAACACCTGTTTCACCCCAAGCCTCTAGGGGAAGCTCCACTGGTCACTTTGAGCCAGTTCCCCCCTATAAATAGGGTCTTGGAGGGAGAAACACCAGAGTGTGCAGACGCTAGAAGAGCTGCAGGACGTGTGCAACCACTGGTTCTGGAGCTTTACCAGGCCCAAACCAGCACACTTGCCCAGTGAGAGACCCTTGCAATTGGGGTCAGAGGAAAGGAGAAAGCACCTCTCAGGGACATCAGAGTTACCCTAACTCTCCCTCATCATCCGGTTACTGGAACCGAGCTGTGAGAGCTAGCCACCACAGAGAACCAGCACCTCTAACAGGGAGTTTGGCCCCCTGTTCACCTGTTCACCTGAAGCACCTACAGACGAGAGCCCAGGGAAGAGCATTGATCCGGCTTAACCCTTTAACAGTGCCCTCAGTGCAGTTACCCAGGTGAAGCACGTTCCACTGAACGCACAGCCCGGTCCGGCAGGATTCCATATCCACCCAACCGTACTAGAAGTACAGAGAAAGGAAGCCTACACACTGTTTGCTGTGAACCTCCAGGAGTGTCAACCTCACTATCCCGGTCCGAGTGTACCTGCTTTCCACCAGTAAAGGTACCCAAAAGACTTTGATGTGTCTGCGTTTGATTCCTGGGCCTAACAGCAGTGCTACTGAGCTGCCTCACAACATCTTGTGCAGCTCCCGGCTTCGGGGACTCCCGCTCGTCCTGCGGGGAGCGTCCCATCTTGCTGCATAACATCCCCCGGAGGCCTAGCAGCGCTGGTGAAATCACCGGAACTCTCACAGGTGGCGTCACGAAAGATTTAACCCCTTAACTGTTCAGCCATTCCCCCATTGATCTGGACCACCGGGCCCCACAGCTGCAGGCGCGGTTCCGTGACAGGGAGAAGAAGACGCCTGCAACGTGCAGAACCCGGCTACGGTGAGTCAGTAGCACACCTTGCCTCGCTGTTGTCACAAACGGGGCCAGTGGGGAGTACTCCAACATAGGGAGATGGATTCCACAGTCCCGTGTGGCTGGTGGTTCGGGGACAGGGGTTGATGCTGACACTGTTTCCTCATGCCGTACCTGGCAGACCTGGAGGGCATAGGGACCCCGTTTGCCCTTCTGGCGCACATGCGTGACTCTGTCCCGGGGTAGCAAATCCCTCCCTGGGTGACCTACGGGCAGGTGGGACTCTACATCGGTCCAGGACATGAAGGCGCCTCTGCCCGCTCTGAATTCCCATATGAAGCCCCAACCCTTCCTGGTGCGGAAGGTGGTGAATATCCCTTCCCGACGTGGAGCCTGGCGAGTGTACTGGGCCTTACAGACTTCAGCATTGGCCTGGATTTGTCGCTCTATCATCTCCTGCTTCTGTACTCTCTGCTCCTCATCCGCCACCTCCCACTGGGCAATCTATCTACAACGGTACTCCACTCGGGTCAGGATTTACACTGGTTCCCGGCCTGCCACCACCTCTCCTGGGAATTCCATCAAAGCCCCGCTGGGGTTCTCCAAATAACAAACTGTAGGTTCCCCGTGGACCTCTTGGGATGGCGGCTGTGGGGTAAGGGGCTCGGCTAAGCCCTGAACGGGGTTTGGACTGTCCTCCCAGGCAAGGCTGATGTATATCGGACCGGGGCTCAGAGGGCATGGTGTGTTTACTGGGATGAGGAACTATTCCTGTAGCAGTGGGGCGGCTATCGTACCTGCTCCGGTGCCGGGCTCCATCTCTTCCTACTCGATGATAAGGTGGGCCCATTATAGCTGGTGACCCAGCTCATCACCCTCCTTCTCCAGGGAGACAAAAGCTGCCTCCAGCATTTGGCTGGCCTCTGGGGAACTGGGGGAGTCCACACTTCCCACCCCGCATTCCGCCATTCTTAGCCTCCCGCCACTTTTGTGGCTCCTTATGCTGTTGTCTCTTTCCTCTCCTCCCTCCCTTCTTGGGTGTCTCCATTCTTTGTCGTTGTCGGCAGTCACACCCTTGGGCGGGATTATACACTCTTTGGAGCCGCCCTCGCGATTGTTGGAGAGTGGAAGGGGTGTGGGCAGTTTTTCACGCCTGGTGCTGACCTGGCCACATGCTAGCTACGATCCAGCGGTCACGGGCTCTCAGTGGGGGACCTACCGGGTCCCCTAGCCCTAGTATGATGGCCTTCTTTTCACTGAGGTTGCATCACAGGACATAAAGAACCCGCACCCCACTGAGGCTTGTGGTTGGAGCATACAGCATCCTGGCAGCTTCAGCAGAGCCGTCACTCTGGTTCCAGCACAGTCCCACAGTGTTCTCGCTAATTCAAGCACACCTGGGCTCCTTCTTTCTCTCACCATGGTCTACAGCCTTGGACCCTGGCTAGCCTTATAGTGGCACAGGCTGCCGGGTCCGTGTCGTCGCAGTCCTGTCTGGTGGTGTTCTCGCCTTTCCTCCTACTGACTGGACTTCACTCCTCAACTTACCTTGGCTTACTTGTATTATGAACGTAGTGTTGTTTGTGTTGTTACCTCCCCTAACCGGGTTCTTTTCTAACTTTCCACCCACCACCTGGCTCCTCCCACTATTCTGTTGCTGGGCATAGAGTCCCTAGACTAAGGATTGGGAGTGTTTTGGGTGTGTGTGGGGAGACTGACTTACCAATCCCGGCTGCTGCTCCATCTAGTGGCGACCGGTCCGCAGGGGTGTCACAAATGCAACATAATATGTCCGCCTGCACCTCCTTCACAGCCCAGCAGTATGTCTGGGACACCCTACTCAACCCTGTCTCAGCACAGCAGCCAGCCCTCGGTCCCTCAGATGTGGACAAGTAAAAGACCATTTCCTCCTACCCATGCCAAAGCTAAGAGGATGAATTTCAGTATCTGCAAGCTGTTGGCTACAGAAATGTTGCCTTTCCGGCTGGGGGATACAGAGGATTTTCGAGACCTTATGGCCATCGCAGTGCCCCAGTACCAGATGCCCAGTCGCCACTACTTCTCGAAGAAAGCTGTGCCTGAACTACACAGCATGTTGCACACAACATCACCATTTCATTGAGAATCTCTGTGTTTTGACAGGGTGTATTTCACCACAGACACCTGGACAAGTAAGCATGGATAGGGGCGTTACATGTCTCTAACTGGGCACTGGGTGACTATGGTGACAGCAGGAGAAAGGGCTGCTGTACAAGTCTTGCCATCCCCACGGGTTGTGCGTCAAACTTCTGTATCTAGAAGTTCCTCCACTGCTTCTGCCTCCTCAACTTCTTATAGGTCCTCTACCTGCGCCCAAAGCCTGTCTGGTAATGTGACCTGCGTTCAGACTGCCAGAAGGAATCCAGCACACCTTCTTAATATGCTGGCAGCAGGGCTCAACGCCATCAGGTGGTGTTTACGTTAAAATGTCTTGGAAATGTGAGTCACACAGCTGAGGAGTTGTGGTCAGCTCTGAAGATTGAGTTTAATCAATGGTTATCTCCACTGAACCTGCAGCGAGGGAAGGCCATGTGTGACAATGCTGTAAACCTGGGTGCGGTACTTCACTGGGGCAAGGTGACACACGTGCCTTGTATGGCTCATGTCTTGAACCTGGTCGTCCAGCAATTTCTAGCCCACTATCCCGGCCTAGATGCGCTTCTGCAGAGTCAGAGGTCACTTTTATAAGGTTTGCAATATCGCTATACAGACTCAAAGGGATGGCTAAAAAAGTATTAACGTGGTGCAAGGACAGGTATAAAGAGGCTGGGGGCTCATTTTTCGGGGTCAGGTTCCCTTTAGGTGGTGGCTGCGCCTAATGTTTTTGAAAAATAGAGACTGTTGTTGGGTCTCCTTACTGTTTGTTGCTTGACTTGAGTAGGGCTCTCTGACCTCAATACCTATCCCTGACATTCCTGCCCCTGCTTCTGAAAATTCAACCTTTTTGTCCATCGAACAAGTGATTCAGAAATTTGCTGTATTCACATCCACCATTTTTGGGTGCTTAAAAGCAGTGATTACTACATCTCCCTTAATGTTTGTGTACACTGGTTTTGAGCATCAAACCAGGTTTTGCCAAATTTGATGTATATGCATGAACAGTTTTTGGGCCCTTAAAAGCATTGTTTGGTCGATCTCGCCTGTCCACTAGGCCTATACAGGTCACTGACCTACCTGACTAGTTCTTCCTGTAATACTCCACGAAACTGAAAGTTGTCCCCCCTGTGTGTTACAGGGCATAACATTAATAGGAGCGCTTGCATGAGCTTTGAGTTAGACATGCGTTTTTGCTATTGGGGCATGCGTTTTTTGCATGGGGGCCTATGGATGCGTTTTTGCATGCGTTTTTAAAAAACGCAAGTCTCAAAAACGCATGTAAAATCTGCAAGTGTGACCCTAGCCTTAGCCCACTCACACAGCCAGATCAGAATATCCCACACACTACACTGATGAGGGGCAGTTACCCCGAAACACAGCGTCTGTAGTTTGGGGTTCTGATCTTGCACAAATCCCTTAGTCATATTAAAAAGCTACCGTATGTACTCGTGTATAAGCCAACCCGTGTATAAGCCGACCCCCCTACTTTTGCCCCAAAAATCTGGAAAAACCTATTGACTCGTGTATAAGCCGAGGGTGGACCCCAGCACAGGTATACAGCCCCCAGCAGTGTGGTATACAGGCCTCCCCAGTGGTAGTATACAGCAGCCCCAGTGGTAGTATACAGATTCCCCAGCAGCCCCAGTGGTAGTATACAGATTCCCCAGCAGCCCCAGTGGTAGTATACAGATTCCCCAGCAGCCCCAGTGGTAGTATACAGATTCCCCAGCAGCCCCAGTGGTAGTATACAGATTCCCCAGCAGCCCAGTGGTAGTATACAGATTCCCCAGCAGCCCCAGTGGTAGTATACAGGAGCCCCAGCAGCCCCAGTGGTAGTATACAGGAGCCCCAGCAGCCCCAGTGGTAGTATACAGATTCCCCAGCAGCCCCAGTGGTAGTATACAGATTCCCCAGCAGCCCCAGTGGTAGTATACAGGAGCCCCAGCAGCCCCAGTGGTAGTATACAGGAGCCCCAGCAGCCCCAGTGGTAGTATACAGGAGCCCCAGCAGCCCCAGTGGTAGTATACAGGAGCCCCAGCAGCCCCAGTGGTAGTATACAGCAGCCCCAGTGGTAGTATACAGCAGCCCCAGTGGTATACAGCAGGCCCCCAGGGGTACATATAGCAGCCCCCAGGGGGTACCCAGCAGCCCCCTGGGGGTACCCAGCAGCCCCCTGGGGGTACCAACAGCCCCCTGGGGGTACCAATAGCCCCCAGGGGGTACCCAGCATCCCCCTGGGGGTACCAGCAGCCCCCTGGGGGTACCAACAGCCCCCTGGGGGTACCAACAGCCCCCTGGGGGTACCCAGCAGCCCCCTGGGGGTACCAACAGCCCCCAAAAGCTGGCACTGTCCCCCCTTGTAAGGGCCCCCACCCGCTGCTTATACATTACCATCCCGGTGTTCTGATCGGCGCCGCTCCTCGGTGCTGCGTCTTCATCCTCCCGTCCGCGCTGGCTGCATCCGGGATCTCCGGCCGTCGCGCGATGACGTCATATCGCTGCGACAGCCGGAGATCCCGGATGCAGCCAGCGCGGACGGGAGGATGAAGACGCAGCACCGAGGAGCGGCGCCGATCAGAACACCGGGATGGTAATGTATAAGCAGCGGGGGGGGGGGGGCCTTACAAGGGGGGACAGTGCCAGCTTTTGGGGGGCCATATGCACTGCTTCCCCCTGCCGCTGATTGACAGGGGGAAGCAGTGCATATATAATGAGCGGCCCCACGTGACGGGGCCGCTCATACAGCAGCCTCCCCCTGCCTCCTCCAGCCTCCACAGCCCCCACCACCGTAGATGACCCGTGTATAAGCCGAGGGGGGGACTTTTCAGCCCAAATTTTGGGCTGAAAAACTCGGCTTATACACGAGTATATACAGTAGTTGGAAAGCGATTATGACTTACAAAAGTTGTTTTTATTCCTTCTGATCTGGGGCTTCTCAGCATTTGCAAAAGGTGGCGCTGGAGTTCTTTGGACTCATCACTAATCATTATCGAAGTGACACAAGTATACAGCTCCCTTCAGTGCACAAAGTAAGCTAGCACCTCACAGAGAGCAGATTGATTGTTAGGGTCCCTCTGGGGGGGCACAGCAAGGTGTTGTATGCTGTGACAATTTGAAAAAACCCACCTCCCGCCCTTTCCCAGAAACACTTGGTTTACAGCCGGATGTCTGTGGGCGCAGCCTGTCACTCATTGACTTACATTGGGCTCGATGCTCGGTCGAGCACCCGAGAATCTTGAAATGCTCGACCAGAGCATCGAGCACTCAAGCATTTTAATGCTTGCTCATGACTACTAAACAGGTCACTGACCTACCTCTGTGTGTGGCGGGGCATAACATTGATGGGAGCGCTTGCATGTGCTTTGAGTTTATCCGGCCCAGTAGGCCTAAACAGGTCACTGACCTTCCTGACTAGTTTTTTTCAGTAATATTCCACAAAACTGATAGTGGTCCCACCTGTGTGTGGCAGGGCATAACATTGATGGGAGCGCTTGCATGAGTTTTGAGTTTATCCGGCCCAGTAGGAAAAACAGGTCACTAACCTACCTTTCTATTATTTCCTGTAATACTACACGAAATGTATACATGTCCCACCTGTGTGTGGTGGGGTATAACAATGATAAGAGCGCTTGCATGAGCTTTGAGTTTACCCGGCCCAGTAGACCTAAACAGGTCACTGACCTACCTTACTAGTTTTTTAGGTAATACTCCAAGACACTGATAGTGGTCCCACCTGTATGTGGCAGGGCATAACATTTATGGGAGCACTTGCATGAACTTTGAGTTTATCTGGCTCACTAGGCCTAAACAGGTCACTGACCTACCTGACTACTTTTTGCAGTAATACTCCACGAAACTGATAGTGGTCCCACCTGTGTGTGGCAGGGCATAACATTGATGGGAGCGCTTGCATGAGCATTGAGTTTATCCGGCCCAGTAGGCCTAAACAGGTTACTGACCTGCCTCACTATTTTTTTCAGTAATACTCCACGAAACTGATAGTGATCCCAGCTGGGCATAACATTGATGGGAGCGCTTGCATGGGCTTTGAGTTTATTCGGCCCAGTCGGCCTAAACAGGTCACTGATCTACCTCACTAGTTTTTCTTTTAATATTCCACAAAACGTATAGCTGCTGTGCAATGTTTTACCTTGAAATGCTACTCCAGGTAGCTACTCCTACTCCTGTTCCAGACCCTGTGCCATGCAGGCAGGCTGAGCCATTCAGCAATTTTTGGTCCGGGACAATTGATGCCATCTGCTGTGGTTTGACCCTTTGGGAAGAGTGAGGACTCTTGTTGTGGTCCCCTTGCTGTGTGGTATATGATTTGAGAAGGGCATGACATGCCTATACCTGTGTCTTATCCTCCTTATACTCCTCCACCTCCTTTTACTTACTGTAGAAAACTACTGCCACTTTTCCCCTGTAACTCATCTATTTGTCAATTCAAAGTCAGTTTCAGTCACCTCTGAAATTTTAGGTGAATGTTAACCACCTACTATTGTCTCGTGCACCCATGCTATGCCATGAGACTATTTGTACTGTGGTTACATTGTTGTCACTTTTCCTGGTGTTTGTTGTCTATTCTGAGTAGTTTGGCAGCTTTTGGGCACCTTTGAAGGTGTTTTCTATGTGTTTGCTTTAGCCTGCCATTAATTCCAATTCGACAAACAATTCGACGAACACACCCTAATTCGGTGAATCAAATCGAATTTGGACACTTAGGTGTTAGCTTATCACTAGTCACAACTGCGAGTTCCCTATTTATTGGCATTGTTGGCACATGTTTGTAAGCTTGTACAGTCATGGCCAAAAATTTTGAGAATGATACAAATATTAATTTTAACAAAGTCTACTGCTTCAGTTTTTCTAATGGCAATTTGCATATACTCCAGAATGTCATAAAGAGTGAACAGCTTAACAGTAATTACTTGTAAAGTCAATATTTGCCTAGAAAATGAAGTTTAACCCCCCAAAACACATTTCAACATCATTGCAGTCCTACACATAAAAGGGTCCCCCACAACTAAAAGTGCTTCACCTTAACACCTTAAAGAGGACCTGTCACCAAAGCAGTCATGGTGATCTAATCACAGCACAGGATACAGCATGTCTGCAGCATGCAGGCAAGGGGTCCATAAGCACTTGAGCAGCCCTGTACCCCGAGATAATACACTTAGAAAACTTACATGCTACAGTCACTAAAGAGGTGGCTAGGGGCTGCAGCCAAGGGCAGATTCACACCCCCTGCATGTGTAATCTGCCCTGAGGGGCGGAGCTACATGGGAGAGAAAAAAAAGCTGTGTTTAAATGCTGCAGACAGGGAGAGGATGATTGGCAGCGGTGGGCAGATTACACAGGCAGGGGGTGTGAATCTGCCCTTGCCTGCAACCCCTAGCCACCTCCTTAGTGGCTGTAGCATGTAAGTTTTCTAACTGTATTATCTCGGGGTACAGGGCTGCTCAAGTGCTTATGGACCCCTTGCCTGCATGCTGCAGACATGCTGTATCCAGTGCTGTAATTAGATCACAATGCCTGCTTTGGTGACAGGTCCTCTTTAAACCTTACAAAATATCGCCACAGATACAAGATCTATATTGATATTTTCCTGTGAATAAGCACATCAACTATTTATGGCAAAAAAATTATAACTTTATTGATTAAAAGTAATTTGTATTAAAATATTGACCGTACATAACATGTATAAAACGGGCCAACAGTCCCAATCATGCACAATATCATAGGGTGGGCACAAAAATACACAGATAGCAGTGTTTATTTATAGGGGAACAGGAAAAGTACCTATAGTACCATCACACTTGTAATATTAATCTAGAACTATTTCCTGCAGACCAGCTGTCATTAGATAAATACAGATTAGATATTGATATATGTGTAATACCTGGTGCCAAAAAAGATCCTCGTGATGCAATCACTCCTTGAACCCCTGCTTCCATTGTGCTCCTGCCACAATCCCACAGCAGTCCTGCCTTAAAAGGAGCAGCTAACATCGTTTTCGTGATTGTTCCATTAACACAGGTGTGGGTGTTGATGAGGACAGGGCTGGCGATCAATCAGTCATGATTAAGTAAGAATGACACCACTGGACACTTTAAAAGGAGGCTGGTGCTTGGTATCATTGTTTCTCTTCAGTTAACTATGGTTATCTCTAAAGAAACACGTGCAGCCATCATTGCACTGCACAAAAATGGCCTAACAGGGAAGAGTATCGCAGCTAGAAAGATTGCACCTCAGTCAACAATCTATCGCATCATCAAGAACTTCAAGGAGAGAGCTTCCATTGTTGTCAAAAAGGCTCCAGGGCACCCAAGAAAGACCAGCAAGCGCCAGGACCGTATCTTAAAACTGTTTCAGCTGCGGGATCGGACTACCAGCAGTGCCGAGCTTGCTCAGGAATGGCAGCAGGCTGGTGTGAGTGCTTCTGCACGCACTGTGAGGCGGAGACTCTTTGAGCAAGGCCTGGTTTCAAGGAGGGCAGCAAAGAAGCCACTTCTCTCCAGAAAAAAAACCATCAGGGACCGACTGATATTCTGCAAAAGGTACAGGGAGTGGACTGCTGAGGACTGGGGTAAAGTCATTTTCTCTGATGAATCCCCTTTTCGATTGTTTGGGACATCTGGAAAACAGCTTATTCGGAGAAGAAGAGGTGAGCGCTACTACCAGTCTTGTCTCATGCCAACTGTAAAGCATCCTGAAACCATTCATGTGTGGGGTTGCTTCTCAGCCAAGGGAATCGGCTCACTTACAGTCTTGCCTAAAAACACAGCCATGAATAAAGAATGGTACCAGAATGTCCTCCAAGAGCAACTTCTCCCAACCGTCCAAGAGCAGTTTGGCGCCCAACAATACCTTTTCCAGCATGATGGAGCACCTTGCCATAAAGCAAAGGTGATAACTAAATGGCTCAGGGAACAAAACATATAGATTTTGGGTCCATGGCCTGGAAACTCCCCAGATCTTAATCCCATTGAGAACTTGTGGTCAATCATCAAGAGACGGGTGGACAAACAAAAACCAACAAATTATGCCAAAATGCAAGCATTTTGCAGGAATCCAGGAGGTTAATGGGCGGTGGAGCGGCCTTTCCCTTTCCCCTTTCCATTTGAATGTATGCAAGAATGGACTGCTATCAGTCAGGATTTGGTCCAGAAGTTGATTGAGAGCATGCCAGGGAGAATTGCAGAGGTCCTGAAGAAGAAGGGACAACACTGCAAATATTGACTTGCTGCATTAACTCATTCTAACTGTCAATATCACCTTTTGGTACTCATAATATGATTCCAATTATATTTATGTTTATGATATAAACATCAAACACAAATAAAAACCAGAGGGCAGCAGATCATATGAAAATATAATTTTGGCGTCATTCTCAAAACTTTTGGCCATGACTGTATATCTCTTGAACAAGTGAGCAGAAGGCTCATGAAACACATCAAGAATAAAACACTGCCTGATATAACACCTTTGCATCCTATGTTCTCCTGTGATTTTTGGACGGCAGCACCATGTGTTTCCCCACTAAAATCCTCTACCAATGCGGTATATGGAAACAATTCTTACATGGTAGGTGTTACCCGTTAATCCAAGATCAGTCCCTGCAGATGAATTCAATGCCTGCCTCAATGCATGGTAGCTTTGGAGATAAGTGACAAAAATGTTGCTGAACACAAACATGATTGGGGCTGGTGTCTTGCATTCATAATGCCTTCAGTTATAACCTGGGCAGAGCTGCACACAGCACTGAGTGTAATGGTCGTCTGACCAGAATCTGCTGTGGTAAGTGAACACAAACATGAGGATCCACATGACAGCCGATGTTTCTGCTGGACTGTTCTTGAGACAGCTGCTGACTATTGGAGATGGCAAGGCACTCAACCACTGGAAAGATCATGTTTCAAAGCAACTTTTCGTACATTATGATATTGTGGAGCTAAAAGCAAAGACTTTTCCAGATATTCAACGCAACTTCAGAAAGTCTTTCTGGCTGTGTGTAAGATCTAATCTAGCTCCAAAAAATGACAGTGTTGAGCCCAGGCTTTGGGGTACTCGGGTATTAGGCTCTGTGGGTAGTGTTGCTGTGTCACGGGGAGTGGTGGCCGCGCCTGATCCCGTGTCCTGGGTGACACTTTAAAAAAGGATTATATTTACAGGGGATTCTATATACAGTTCTCGTAACGCCACCTGTAGTATCTGGTGATGGGTCACCAGCGCCGCCACAGTCCGCCGGAGGTAGATGGTAATGCGGCTTAGTTGGCAAAGTCCCCTACAGGTAGGGCTGGACCACCGGGGCAGCGTTCCTGCAAAGGGAACAAGTTCATGCAGAAGAAACACAGGCAGAGGCAAAGTCACTTTCTCCTGGATACTTTACTGTTGGTTGTAGCAGCAGCGGTTACAGTTAACAGTTCAGCACTTTAAATGTTACAAAAACAGGTAGCTTAACGGGTGGCTGCAAGTGGATCCCAGGTGGTATGGTGGAACCCTCGGTGTACCTTTGTTAACTAACCCGTGCCCGGTCTTCCCCGCTTTGGATCAATCTATACCCAGTAGCTCCGTGTAGGTAGTACCGGGAGTCCCCTCCCTCGTTGGTGAGGAAACAGGTAGACCTCTCCGATGGCAGGGTGCTGTGACTGATGAACAAGCCACAGCAGCCGGTTGCCGACTGCAAAGATGGAGTTTGGCCGGATCCCAGGGCCCGGCATTCCCCTGGTGGAATGGAGTATCTCCTGGAGCTTGGACGCTCCACTCTGAGGATCTCCCTTTCTTTCTAGGGCCCGGACTCCCCCATCAGGCGCACCCTTTCAGGACCTCCTTAAGATCCCTTTTTCTTTCCTCCGGTGCGGCTTGTAACTGACCCGGTGTGACCTTCCGTCTCGTTCCACTTAGTTAGAGCCTCTGTAGAACCTCTCCTCTTCCTCCATTCTTGGTCAGAGACAAAAAGGGCAAAGCCCTTCTTGAACCCACTTGAGGTGATTATATCCCCTCCCGGGTAACCTCCCACCCTATACTAATGTGGGAGTGCTGGGAATGGGTCCCACCCACCATTCTAGGGTCCACCTGCAGCTGGAGCATTTACACCTCTTTTACAGGTGTAATACTCCTCTGTGACGCCTGCATTTGCGGTGCGCCATATTAGCATCAACAAGATCACTCTTCAAATTTTAAGTCTCCTTTTAGGTGTGTGCAGGACCTACAAGTTATTCTATCCAAGTGAGTTCCTACATTTTTGGAACCACAAGGACTTCCTCTGCATAACCTCTTCCTAATACCTGAAGAACTTATTCTGCTGTTAAGAAATTAAGATCCATCAAAGCTGTGTAATGAAACAAGACTCTTGATTAAGAACCTGTTTCCACATGTAATTGAAGTAACCGTTTTGACAAGGATGTACCAAAGGAGAGGAAGTTTTCATTCCACCAATTCCACTCATTTCATCTGATTTGCCTTTGGACTTTAATTGCCTCCAATTTCCAGTTTGACTGGTATTTGCAATATCTATTAACAAGGCTCAGGGACAGTCCTTGAAAGTAGCAGGAATCGATTTGCAATCTCCATGCTTTCGCCTTGATCAACGTTACGTGGCCTTTTCAATAGTTGGAACTGCCAAAAATCTGTTTGTGCATGAAACGGAAGGAAAAATAAAGAATATAACTTATCAAAAGGCTATTGAATAAGGAGTTGCAAATAAAGTACTTCACATTACTGGGGTAGTCATTTAGTTAATTTGTGTTGCATATTTGTGGTGTTGAATATACGATGTGAAATGCTGCTATTACTTTACTTTTTGATCATTGATAATAACATTTCTGACTATTCAGTTTGTGACTTTTATATGCAAAATAATGTTTTATTATTATTATTATTATTTTATTACCCCTTTTATTATGTTATAGCTAAGAACATTTAGTTACTATCCCGAGCAAGGCTGGCTACTACAGCTATGGGCGTGACCAATAGGCTGCTCTGACACTATGTATCACATGGACTAGAGTGGCTGACTTCCTATGGTAGCCTTGTGTCTTCAAATACCATCAGTTTCCTCCCTGTCACCATGGCTGGTCACAGATGCTACAATTGCCCCATGCTTTAGGTTGCAGGAGACTGAGCACCGGTATACAGACACATGTGTTACCTCTCAGAGGAGCCGGCAGCCTCCTGCTAGATGCAATGGGTATTTAAAGTGGCAAAATTTGGTGAGTTTATTTTAATTATTTATGTTTTATTTCGGTGAATGGCTACTACAGCTAGTTACTTTGGAGGGCTGGGTTTCAGCTTTATGGGGTTGTCTACTCTTCGGACAACCCCCTGTATGTTTTTCCCCTTTTAATATAATAACACTTCTACTCATTTCCACTGCTGTCATCATGCCAGGGGTTTCAGCTTTCCTGGGATTACAGGAAGAGTGAAGCGGCCTTTGATTGGCAATTACACACATGAATTTACATAAATGACAACAATAAAGTATTATGTACAGTGATTACTCAGTGTGAAATAAGCACAAGACTACACTACTTGGGTCAGAGGAGCTTTAATGAGCACAGTGATTGGCTCATCTACAGTTGAAACCAGAAGTTTACATACACTACATTAAAAGACACACATGGATGTTTTGCTCACTATCTGACATGAAATCGGAATAAACCTTTCCCATTTTAAGTCATTTAGAATTACCGTAATTATTAATATTTGCCAAATGTTAGAATAATGAGAGAGAGTGTTTTAAGGCATTTTTATTACTTCCTGCAAAGTCAAACGTTTACATACACTAAGATTACAATGCCTTTAAACAATTTGGGACAGCCCATATGATGTCATGAGTTTGGAAGCTTCTGATAAGTTTATTGGCAACATCTGAATTAATTAGAGACACACCTGTGTATGTATTTAATGCACACATGAAACACACTGCTTCGTTGTGTAGCATCATGGGAATGTCTAAAGAAATCAGCCAAGATATCAGGAAGAGAATTGTGGACTTGCACAAGTCTGGTTCATCCTCGGGGCAATTTCCAGATACCTGAAGGTGCTTTGTTTATCTGTACAAACAATTATACTCAAGTACAATCAAGATGTGAATATCCAGCCATAATACCGCTCAAAAAGGAGACAGGTTCTGTGTCCCAGACATGAACATGCATTGGTCCGACATGTTCATAATCAACAGAGAAACGAGTACTGTGTTAACAATGGCTGAAGGGCCACTCTGTCAGGAAGAAGTTATTACTCCAAAAGAAACATAAAAAGCCAGATTATTTTTTGAAAATGCACACAGGAGCAAAGAACTATATTTTTGGAGACATGTCCTGTGGTCTACCTAAATTGAAATTGAACTATTTGGTCATAAAGACCATCGTTATATTTGGAGGAAAAAGGGAGAAGCTTGGAAGACAAAGAACACCATCCGCTATGCAGGCATCACAGAGGGGTACTGACCCATAAAAGAGATGCAGATACTCCAGCTGCAAGCAGATTCTAGGATGGTGGGTGGAACCCATAAACCAGCACCCCACACTAGGTCATACAGTGGGAGGTAACCCAGGAGGGAATAAAATCACCTCTAGGGGGAACAAGGAGGTTTTTGGGCTTTAGTCTTGAGTCCTGAGTCTTTGGACTTTGGACACAATTTATGATCACTTGATTTTTTCAGACGGAATGAAATCTACATTGATCATCATTTGACGGTTTTTTGTGTAAGGGTACACTATGCTGCTAGAACAGTGTTTTCCAAAATAACCAAAGTTTATCAACCTTAAACTAACGTGATCATAATGAGAGAATAGTAATGGCTGTAGCACAGAGAAAGATTAAAACAAAATGTTGTGAAGGTTACAACAGTTACCGATCAGTAGGAAGTGTACAGGCCTTTGCTTTGTACAGGCCTCTGCTTTGAATGACTTGAGTACATTTGTGGCCACAGGACATCTCTAGTCTCTCACACTGCTCTAGTGTGATTTTGGCCCACTCTTCTTCCAGTCTCTTCCACAGTTCTGAGACTGCTGTGGGTTTTTGGCCACAACTTTGTCACCAAGAATTTCCAGAGGTTTCTATTGGGTTTAGATCAGGACTTTGGATGACCGTTTCATTGTTTCAATGTTTTCTGTTTCAAGGAACTGCTTTACCCGTTTTGCTGTGTCAGTTGGTCACTATCCTGCATGAAAATTACTGGCTGATTGAGTGCTGAATGCAAGTAAGGAACCATGTGTTGTTGAAGAGGGTTCTGATACACACTTCAATTCACTCTGCCTTGTAGCTGTATGAGAGGTCCAAACCCTGCAGCAGAAAACATTCCCCAAACCATGACACTTCCTCCACCACCTTTCACTGACTACTTTACACACTTTGGATGTAGTCTTTTCTCAGTTTGTCGACAAACGTAATGTTTCCCATCAACACAAATTAATTAAATTTACTTTCATCTCTAAAATGAACTGTGGACCACTTCTGTTGTCCACACAACATGCTCCTCACCAAAGGTGAGTCTAGGCTTTTGATTCTTTCTGCTACTGAAAGGTTTGGTCACTGCAGAGTGGGTTTTCAGTACAAATACTCTCAAATTGTATGTTCTCTTAAAACTGTATGACAAAACAGATCCTTACCCTGTTCATTGCTGAACTGGCGAGCTATTCCAGCTGCAGTTTTGAAATGATTACCCATGGAGATTCTCCGCATTGTCCTGTCCTCTCTTGCATTTGTCTTTCGAGGGAGACCAGGCTTCTTAGGGGACTTGAAGGAGTTTGTGATGTTGTAAAGATGCAATAATCTATAAATCACAAACTTGGAACAACCATCTTCTGTTGCTATGGCTGATAGGGAGGTTCCATCAAAAACATAGGTTTTGGCAGCCTTAACGCAGTGTTATCGCCATGGTTAACACTGCCAATGGTTCTCTATGGTGACTTGGCCCCTAGCGCAGCTCAAATGCCGCCATCTGAATGCCGGCGTTTGAAATCTCGCGCTTTTACTTGCATGTCAAAAGACGCTTTCAGAAGCGTCATTTGTCGTGCTAGGAAAAAGCACGAGATTTCAAACGTGAACAGTCTGATGCCGGCATTTGAGCTGCACTCAGGGCTTCAGCACCATAGGCAGTGCTGTGTTTTTAAAAGAATCTCCCAATAGCGTCAATCTGACCCTAGTCAGAGGGTGACTCCTTTGGCTTTCATCTGGACAACCTGTTGCCAGAGGGTTTCAGTCACTTTGGAACAGCACTCCATTTATGCAAAGTGAGTGCAACCTGGAAAGCTTGGCTGCCTGCTAAATAGGGGTTGTCAGACCAGGTGCCAGATTAACACCAATAACTGGCAGGTATCTAAAAATTTTAATGTTGACCAGTATTCTTATTAATTTATGTAATTTACATGTTTATTCTTGTTTTACATTTAATTTATGAAATAAGCTTAAAATACTGTTAATTTTCTCATGTTAAGATATTTTCATATAGGACAACACAATGACTTTAACATTAAGGAAATTGTGTGTTGTTCGCTAATTTTGATTGCTAGTGTATATTGGGCTAACTGAATGCTAATTAATCTGAACCAATTAATTGATTAGATTGGGTGACAAGTTACAGAGCCTGAGAATTGGGACATTTCCTGTGTATATAAGACAATATATGATGTTTTTCCTATGGGTTTGTTTATATGGAAAGAGGGGTTCAGTATACTTTTAAACTGGAGTTAGAAACTCTTGTTCCATCTGAAGTGTTTTCGAAGCTTATTTCTAAACATTTCAGAGCCTACTTTGATGTGTGCTTGAGTGGCCCCAACTGCATTCTTCTCCAAAGAATGTAAAGTAAATCTTATGTCCCCACTGACCGCACTAGAAAATGCACACTAGCTTCAAATCATAAAAAAAAGCACACGACAGCAGCATTTCAAGAAGAGACTACGTAAGAGAGGTAAAGTATTCAACCTTGTGTGCTTACCAATTACCTAGATAGATTCCTGAATCATAATACACAGGTATAGTAGAAAACTTGAGGAATTGATTTGGACAAAAAAAGAATCTACGAAAGACGAATAGTTGTATGCGATATATGCGTGTCCATCCCCAGAGCTCTGCAAGACTGAATAGACAAAGATCCATAAATGGAACAAATCCAATACCATCCTAAAAACAAAATAGATAACGTAACACAGTCACCATATGGAAAATTCTTCTATTACCCACAAGCGCTACTCACCATCTGGCACATTACAGCTAAATTCTGTTCAAAACAAGGGGAAAAAATAATTTCATATCCCACTCAGAACGACAGATAATATGGATTTCGAGGTGAACAACACTGATGCTTTGGGCATGATTACTGTGAGTATATCCAGCTGTATCACTAGATCTACCGAGACGTGTAGCCGTACTTTTGCTGATGTTACGCAATTCACAACTGATGGCACCAGCAATGACACTTTTGCCAACTCATTCTAAATTTCCCATTCTGGGATCTTGTCCTGAAATCGTCCTTATTCTGTTAATTGTGTGGCATGTCACTTATTATGTAAAGAGTTATCTGGTTTTACCTTTGGTAATACAAAGTAATGCAAACCAAAAGTTTAAAACTCAGGTTCAGCTGAATTACCAAAAGAGCAAAACCTCCCAATTCTAACTTTTTCACCTGACTCCCACATGAGGAAGACAGCGAGATACTGTGGATATTAAATAAACAGGTCTGGTAAATAAGCCCCATCTGTAAGCTTCCTTGTGGCTAGCACTCCTGACAACATACTTCTTTTCCTCACTAATTGCTTGTTCCCCTTGGGGGATTTTGGCTGGAGCTGCTTACAGCACAAGGTGCTCACTACAGCCTTCTAGGTCCTGACGGGGGGTCAGCTGACTGGGTTCCCTGTACCACTTGACCGCACCAGGAAACAGAAGATGGAAGATCGTCACACAGCAGCCCCGCTGGAGCCCACCACTGTGGCAGATACTGAGGTTGTGCAAGATGTGCACAACCCGAAAAGGAGAGAGGCCAAAACCCCCACACATCATGACCATATACCCACTCACATTTTGCACTTCTCCACTCTTTATTTTTCAACTTCAGAACTCTCCAGCACTTTGTTTCTGTGACGCTAGTCACCACTCATGGACAAGCCATGAGGCAGGATAGTCAAAAACTCCAGGGTCAGACACCAAGTGAGCTTGTTGTAAACTGAGGGAAAGATAAAGGCATAGTGAAGTCACAGTCTGGAGTAAGAATTCCAGGAAGATAGCGTATCAACGCAAAGTGACACGACAAACTGATGATCGGAAAAGGTTCAAGTTCTGGCAGCAATAAATCGAAACAGAGCAAAGTTAAACAAGGATAACATGCACCAATGAGCAAATGCTATGACTGGCAGTGATCTGGGACTTATTGCTCACCCAGTTAGCTTGCCAATCACTCAGAATAGGAAAGGCCTGAAGAAATCCAGCACTTCCCAGTTCTAAGATTGGACAGCTGATCTGTCATTCAAAATACTGCAGCTCACCACAGCCCTGATTTCATAGGGCAGCAAAACTGTCACTAAGACACACTGAGTGGAGGAATCGTGACAGTACCCCTTATACTAGGGTGGCTACCGAACCCTCCTTGGGTCCATATCCCTTCCAATTAATAAAATATTGGTGGCATTCTGGAACACCTGGCAATCCATGATCTTCTGAACCTCGTACTCTAAACCTATATCAACAGTAACAGGCGGTGGCGGGGTTGAGACAGACAACACTGAAGGGACAAATTCCTTCTCTAACAGGGACTTGTGTAAAACAATAGGGAAGGCACCAAGGCTCTGTGTGCCAAATTCTCTGCATTACACATTGTTAAATAGTTATGTAGCCATGTTTATGGCCAGTTTGTTATGTTGTTGTGTAGTGCTACTTCTGTGTTGCCTTTGTAGTTTTGACTATGATCTTGGCCCATCTTGTCCCTTTGTTAAATTTTAAAAATAAAGACCAGAGCCATACATCACTTCACATCACAGCTTATTGGATGCTCCTTCTGCAAGGGTGTACCACTTGCCAACATACATCAACCACACATGTTTGTTCCGTGCAACCTGAGTGGTTGTTGATCCTCTTTTTTGTGCGATGTATGCTGCCCATGTGTTGCCCATGAATGTTTATATATGTTATTTTTCCACAGATGGCTGGGTATTCGGAGTTTGTGACCCAACTCCTTGCCCTGTATCAGGAGCACAAGTGCCTGTGGCGGACGGCGCTGCTCAGTATCACGACGCGGCAGCGCGGGCTGCGGCCTACAAGCCTCTTGTGGAGCTGGCACAACGCCTCCGGCCCAACAAGAGGTGGGACGCGCGCCAAATATATGATGAGATCAAAGGTCTGCGCTCCGCGTACCAGCGAGTTCACAGGCAATACACCGAGGCACAGTCTGGGGCTGGAGGTGAGGAGGTCCCAAAGCCCAATTTGTGGTATTATGAACTCACCTTCACCCTGGGCCAAGAGAGCTCGCGTGGAACGCTGAGCAGCCGGCGCGCGTCCTCTGTAGGCCCAGCCCAAGAAACATCCCCGCCACAGGAGGTGGGTAATTGTCTTGTGTGGGGGGCACGATGTTTGCTACACAGGTGTGTTTGGCTGCATGCTTTTCCGAAGCACACTTCTCCATTGGTGGTATCTTAGAATTGTTCATGCGTGGAGTTATTTGCTTTTTGGGTATGTGCCCACAGTGGCATTTCAATACATTCTGTGAACCTCCAACAACGGAGAATCGCCCACTCATTCACATTACAGTAGCTAGGTGTTTTTTCTATTTGGGGTTGATATTGTGATAAAAATGTCTGATTTGGTTTGTTTTTGCCCAATTTGACACAAATGACCAATGGAACACAGCCATGTTTCATGGCTTTGGCCCATTGAGTGTTTTGAAATTGCAGTAGCAACTTTCCTTAATTTTTGAAAATATAAGGCTGGGCAGCATGGCCTCCCAGCGGGTAAAAGGCAGCATAAAGCTCATGTGGGAATATACCGTGTTTTTTTGTTGTGGTTAGGTGTTCTTGTTTCTTATTTTCCTACAGTGTTTGCTGGCGCAGGTGAGTAAAGGTCACTAGTGCGGGTGTTACCCATTTGAACCTTGCTCCTGTTCTTTGTTTCCGTGCTGTGGGAGAGGTTCTGTTGTGTGGTGTAGTGTGGGTATGGGTTTTTGCGCTTGACATCAATGTTATTGCTTCATGGTTTTGATGTTTTTTCTTTCTGCTTTCTTTTGCAGGCCCCTCAGCTGCCTGGCTCCAGTGATGACGACTCAGCAGCTGGCGAGGCTCTCCCTACTACATCTGCGGGAGAGCCAGTGGAACTAGTGGTGGGGAGCCATCCCCAGGGCCCAGCTCTGCAATGAGACGAAGAAGAATACCTGCCCCGCCAAATACGGAGCTGGGTACCTGGGCCAAAAAAGTGCTGCTTGACGAGGAAAGAACAACCGCTCTGGTTACGGCCACATGACCAGCAAAATGCTGAGTCGGATGGAGCCAGAGCAGAGACACATCTCTGAGCGGGCCATTACTCGTGTCCTGGAGGCGGGCGTAGATGGGTCCCTGCAATGGGGGGGATGATGACGCTCCCCCTCAAGACCACCCCTTTGCCCACTGCGCCTGCCCAACGTAGGGTGAGTAGGACCCAACCTCCAGATACCCCACCTCCCCCAAGAAGATCTGCCAGAAGACAAGCACCCTCTACCATGAGAGGGTGGGGAAGGAGCCATTGTCAGATCCAGCAGAGGATGCTGATGACATCAGACACTACTAGCCAATGCACTATATTGCCCAAATGGACTGCCTACAGGCCTTTAACTGCACATTGTGGGGTTTGTGGGCAAAAAACTTTCAAGGGCCACGATGTGGCCGCATTTTTTTTTTATATATGTTATTTTCCTTTTACACACTTGGAAAAAATCCAAGCAAAAAAAAAAAGCAATAAAAAAGTAGTGTTGAAAAATGTCCTTCTCTGTGTTACAAACACAAGTGTGTGGAGTGGGCGTGGGGATATGTTGACAATTTTGGGTGACATTGAGCCCACATTGTGGCCAATGGAGGGAGGGATGGGACAAATGTGGTCTGGTGAAATAGGTACCAACATCAAGCAGGAAGCCAACTATGGGTCTGACTGATATTTCCATTTGCAGGGTCTCACCCAAACATGTGTGTGTTGTCAAAAAAAAGCACATAGGATTTAAGGCCAAAAGTTTTTATTGACACACATGTGTGCCACACAGTGGCCAAACCCTAGACAATGCTGCCTTGTTTGAGGAGGAGCCACAACTCACTCCTCAAACTCTCCACGGTCCCAATGTGGGACACTGTCAGAAGATCGCCCAACGGGGCGTAAAAACACAAATGCCAACAAGGCAACGTCATTACCAAAATGTCCAACATGGACCACAGTAGGCATGCGCATGTTAGCCCATTATTCCTCCTGGGCGGGTGCCTGGAAGGCCATGCCGTCATGTTGTTGCTGGAGGGCGGAAATCATGGCACCCAACCGGGCAAGATGCCACTGCCCGCATTGGTGTGCCCTCTCCAGCAGTTCCCCCACCTCCTGGTGTGCAACCACAAGGTCCTGTATAGTATGGACACCTGCAGGGGCAATTAGACAGACATTAGTTTAATACAGTAGCAAGACATGCATTTATGACTCACACTACATGATAGTACTTACGGTTTTCCTCCCCATCAGCATTCCCATGCGGAGGTGATGGTGATGGGCTTAGCTGCCAGCCTGTGCACCTTCGACCTCTGCAAGTAATATAATGGGACAATACGTCACAAATAGCAAATACTGATGTCCACACACCCCAACCCAAAAACCAGTGTAAAGGCCGTATGCATCTAGAACAACAATTAACACCATAGCTAACAAAGCCAGGCGCAATTGGAGGATGAGGGGACATGGCCAACACACGGCTCTCCACAGAGCTACACACACTTGGAGGTGCTGTTACTACAGCTCTGGGGGGGTGTGGCCACAGAATGGGGCTGGGTGGCACAAGGGAGCCAGGACTGGGAGAAGAGAAAGATTCAGGCACTGCAGGTGCCGCCATGTGCTCACGCTCTGGCCCTGGGTATGGTGGAGTTCCGGGTGGGGAGGGAGCTGCTGGGCCCTCGGGGACCGGTGGTGTAGGGGGCCCAGGTGCTGGTGGGCCATGTGGCTCCTCTCCCGAGGCCGAGTCAGCATCATCTGTATAGTAAAACAGGATGAGACAGGTTTCAAAACAAAGGAACACACCATAGGGAGGCCACCTTCTGTATGTTGTAACATGTAGTTCAAGCATGATAGATAGGGTACAAGGTCAGGTTGTAGCCATGTACTCTGGGTAGGCCACACTATGGTCGGTGACAGGAGTACAACTACAGTGGGCAGATATGTTTGTTTGTCGCCAAACCTGCCTTGACATGGTAGGTGCTAGTGTTTTAAAGTATAGATATGGCATTAAGCTGCTAGTGTTTGCACCATGGTTGGCTACACATAGTGTACATGTCGTAGTGAGTGTCCATTTGGGACATGATTGTGTGGCTACATTGTTCCGTGTGTCAGGTGACACATATGTGTTACAGGGTGTCATGTGTGTGTTTAACATGGCACTGTTATCTGCTTGGCACATTTACACTCTGGACACACCATTATGGCAAATCTAGTGAGGTCACGGCTGAGTGTAGGCGTTTACATTTGTGGGTCAAATGAGTATTTAATACATCTTCATGTTTCGGGGTAAGCGACAAGGCAATGCACATTGTTCACACATCACCATGGTCTCCAAATACACATTTGCTTCTGTTGGCCAAGACAAAAACATTGGTGTGTTGTTTGCTACATGTACGTGTGAAGTTATGTGTTGGTCAACAAAACATACTCACCACGCAGCCTGGCAATCCTGGCACGGATGTCCACAATGCGGCTTGGGCACTTATGCTTCAGGTCCACAATTTTTTTCTGGATTTGCTTGCAGGACCTCTCCAGCCCCAGTCTGTGGAGCAGGGCCCGCTGGATGCGCCTCAGGATGCTGCGCTTGCACAGCCGTGGGTGGCAGTCGTGATGGTGGCACCAGTAGTCCTGGCGGTCACAATAATCTATGAGCACCAAAAGTTCCGCAATTCCCCACGGTGCTACGCGCTGTGTGGTGGCCATTACTCTACTGCTATGTGCAGGGGAGGACCAGGCACCTTGCAGGCAGAATGAAAGTGAAAGAAGCGTCATGACGTCAGGACGCCCACTTGCGGCGCATAGTAAATCTCAAAAATTTAAAGTCGCGGTAGGAGCAATGGGAGACGCCAAATAAACACTTCTGCGTCACCAACAATCACGCATTGCAGGGCGTTATGTATGGCAGCCATGTGCGCAGTGTACGCTAATGTATTCACTGTCGTGTGTGGCGTGAAATTGGGAACATTATATCGTCCGAACTAGCACAATGCTTTTGGTGGCGCTATTGAGTGGCCGCGTAATTGCATTGATGTATTGGATTGTTCAGACGGGTCTGATGCGTCTAGTGCTGAAGTGACAGCTCATCCGACATGGCGGCCTGTGAAAGGACAGCCAATCGTAACACAGTAGCCCCCACCAATGATCGCTGATGGGGTGCGGTATCCATGAGCCTATGTCACGCCCTTGGGAATTCACTAGGGGACGCAAATTCCATCCCTGTGCCCCGTTTAGACGCCACTACCATGGCAATTGTGCCTTTGTGTTGCCTTCGGTTTTTGAGCACGGCTCAGAAACAGGTATCTGAGTCAACTGCAGGACACCGGCAGGAATTTCCCTATTTACACGCCGTCATTTCGTAGCAATTTCATGGCAACAGGCACAAATATCCCCAATGCCAGGCAGTTGCTACCTTGCAGTGGTGGCGTGTAAAGGGGCCCCTTACTGTGTTTTGAAAAGAATGAGCATTTCAATTCTTTTCTGTGTTTTTGCAGTGTTCTATTGGCAAAAAAACAGAAAAACTCAGCCAACCAAAATGCATCAAAAACGTAGTAAAAATGCACACAAAAACAAAGGTTTTCTGATGCCAATAAATCTGTATTTACTGTGTGAACATAGCCTAACTGCAGGCGTAACAGCATCTGCTACAGCAGTGGTAGGGAACTCCAGGCCTCGAGAGCAGCACACAGTCCAGGTTTTCAGGATTTCCTTAGTATTAGACAGTTGGTAATTTAGTCTCATGCACAGGTGATGATTCCAAATGTCAAATGCTAAGGAAATCCTGAAAACCTGGGCTGTGTGTGGCTCTCAAGGCCTGGAGTTCCCTACCCCTGTGTTACAGGGAGGGGCCCATTTATGGTGAAGAATGCCATTGCTCAATAGAAACAGACCTACATCCATAGAGTTTAAATATAAAAATATGTTCTGCTGAAAGTGCCACCAGGGGAACACCTTTCATATAGACTTATACAGTTAGTATTCCATGGAAGTTCAACAGAAGCAGTATAAATCCATGTACTGTGCCCCCTGAAACCCCTTGTGATGGCTGCAAGCAATCAAACATTTATCATTTAAAAATGACCTATCATGTCCCAAAGAAAGTCATAGTGCTTTATTTTTTTACTTTTTCTAGTGTCTACATGCCTTCATTACCTCATTTATTTGCATAGCTAATATGCACAAATATAAATACATCGACAACATAATGTCTCTGGAGCGCAGTGTCAGAGGGCGATTGGAAGCATCTCTATCACCATCAGTGCAGACTGGCACCGCACATATACAATGGTGCGAATAGGGTTCAGTAGACAACAAAAGTATACAGCATAACATGGAATAAAAGACAAGTCTAGATAACATGACCAAATGAATGACAGTCAGGTGCAGTGCCATATACAAGGAAAGGAACAAGGCAGTAGGCAAAAGACAATTGAGAACAGCAAGTCATAAGAGATCATGCAGCTCAGCAATCAGTGGGCACTGAGGAATTAAGGTATCAATCAGATTAACTTTTTTTTAGGTTATAGGTCCTCCTTATCTCCATAAGTGTGTTATAAGATGCAGTTGATTTAAACATCTGACAAGAACAGAGCTCCAGTCCCTACAATCACATAGAGTGGTGTGGAAAAGTGTTTGCCCCCTTCCTGATTTCTTATTCTTTTGCATGTTTGTCACACTTAAAGTGTAACTGCTGTTTAACGTTTTATTTAATAATATAGCAGAGCAAGTGATTATAATAAACTTTCAAACATACCGTATATACTCGCGTATAAGCCGAGTTTTTCAGCCCAAAAATTGGGCTGAAAAGTACCCCCCTCGGCTTATACGCGAGTCAGTGCGGGGGCTGCTGTATACAGCGGTATAAAGCAGCCCCCGCATCCCCAGTAATGCAGGGCCCCCCCCTCATGCTCCGGTCACCTGTAAAGCAAATTATACTTATCATTGTCCCGCTGCCGTCCGCGCCCGCATCTGCCGACATCGCGATCCTCCATCTTCATGCGTCTTCTTCCTGTTTCTGTGCGCGTCGCAGGCAATGACGTCATTACCGGCGACGCGCACAGGAAACAGGAAGAAGAAGACGCATGAAGATGGAGGATCGGGATGTCGGCAGATGCGGGCGCGGACGGCAGCGGGACAATGATAAGTATAATTTGCTTTACAGGTGACCGGAGCATGAGGGGGGGGGCCCTGCATTACTGGGGCTGCCTGTATACTACCACTGGGGCTGCTGTATATAGGGGCTGCTGTATACACCACTGGGGCTGCAATACCACTGGGGCTGCTGTATATAGGGGCTGCAATACCACTGGGGCTGCAATACCACTGGGGCTGCTGTATATAGGGGCTGCTGTATACACCACTGGGTCTGCAATACCACTGGGGTGCTGTATATAGGGGCTGCAATACCACTGGGGCTGCAATACCACTGGGGCTGCTGTATATAGGGGCTGCTGTATACACCACTGGGGCTGCAATACCACTGGGGCTGCTGTATATAGGGGCTGCAATATCACTGGGGCTGCAATACCACTGGGGCTGCTGTATATAGGGGCTGCTGTATACACCACTGGGGCTGCAATACCACTGGGCTGCTGTATATAGGGGCTGCAATACCACTGGGGCTGCAATACCACTGGGGCTGCTGTATATAGGGGCTGCTGTATACACCACTGGGGCTGCAATACCACTGGGGCTGCTGTATATAGGGGCTGCAATACCACTGGGGCTGCAATACCACTGGGGCTGCTGTATATACCACTGGGGCCTGCTGTATATCATACTGCTGGGGCCTGTATACCACTGCTGGGGCTGTATACCTGTGCTGGGGTCCACCCTCGGCTTATACGTGAGTCAATAGATTTTCCCAGGTTTTGGGGGCAAAAGTAGGGGGGTCGGCTTATACACGGGTCGGCTTATACACGAGTATGTACGGTACTTCATAAGTGAAATCTCAAAGAAAACCTTTCAAAACCATCCAGAAGATGTCCCCACTAGGCTGTTTCTAAACCAGACATATGCTGGTTGTAAAGGAAATCTGTCTTCAGTTCCAAATATGAATGCGGCCATATAAGGGGGGTGGGGCCTGCACAGCATTCCCAGCTGATCAATGTATCAGTTTACCTCAGGGACAGTGCTGAGCTCAGGCTGTCAGCACACACTGATCACAGCTCACAGATCACAGCTGTGATCTTATCTGACAGCACTGTTCCCTGTTATTATCTGATAACACAGAGCCATGATAACAGAAAGTCCAACCATCTGTTCATGACTCCACGCTTAAGTGCACTTGGGTTATACAGCAGGACAATAATCCAAAACACCAGCAAGTACTCTTCTGAATAGCTGAAGAAAAACTAAATTAAGAATTTGGAGTGGCTTAATCAGATTGAGTGACCTTAATCTCGTTGAGTGGCTGTGGCATGAATTTACAAAGGAGGTTAATGCTTGGAAACCCTCCAATGTGGCTGCATTACAACAATTCTGAAAAGATAAGTGAGCCAAAATTCCTCCAGAGCATAGTAAAAGACATTGCCAGTTATGGCAAACGCTTGATTGCAGTTTTTGCTTCTACAAGTGGCTCTACCAGTTATTACCTTTAGGGGGCAATTACTTTTTCACACAGGGCCCTGTAGGTTTGGTTTTTATTTGGATTTAGTTTTCCCTTAAAATAAGAGCCTTCATTTATAAACTGCATTTTGTGTTTACTTGTGTTATCTTTGACTAATATTTAAATTAGTTTGTTGATCAGAAACATTTAAAGAGGTTATCCAGGATTATCAAAAAAAAAATTGTGCCTAAGCACTAACAGGCAGGTAGCTGGCACGTACCTGACTGTTGTGCCCAGCGCCATTCACCGCCAACATGGAATGGTCTTAGACCACTTCAGTCGGTGATTTTTCAGCTTCCGCTCACATCACTACAGAGGAGTGGCTTCTTCCCTCTATAGATGGGTGCATATCCGATATCACGCTGATTGACAGCCGTCTCCCCCAAACAAGTGGTGGGGAACCGCCTGTCAATCAGCGTGACGTCAGCTATTATTATTATTATTTATTTATATATATATATAGCACCATTAGGTTCCTATGCGCTTTACATGAGGATAAGGTAGACAAGGCGAAGTACACTAAAAGTAGACAATTGGGACATACAGGTACAGGAGGGGAGGTGGCCCTGTCCACGAGGGCTCACAGTCTACGAGGGGATGAGCTATGCACCCACTTCAACACAGAGCAGAGTGGAAAAGCCACCTCTGCTCTGTTTACCCCACCATTCTGTCCTCAGCAGGAGCGGCATGTGACTGCTCTGTGTCGGAGGTTAAGGGCGGTGACCGGTGCAGGACACAACAGCCAGGTAGGTGCTAGCTATCTGACTGTTAGTGCTTGGATACATTTTTAAGTGTAACAAACATGCAAAGCACTAAGAAATCAGGAAGGAGATAAACACTTTCTTCACACCAATGAATTGTCACATTTTACTACCATAGATAATGCAATAGCTCCCTCAGCATCCTAAACCTACTGTGAGTTTAGGTAATGACCCATATCCACCCTAGAACTTCACAGATGTTATAGTTAGAGGGGTTGTCTGATCTAAATCTATAAGTCTACAGTCACTGTATTTGACTGCAGGCTTGTGGATCCTTACATCATCGCATGCATTGTGTACTAGTAGGATTCACCAATGTCAAAGCAAGGAATGGTGGTCATGTGCCCGGGAGTATGAGATATGCAAATTTCTGGCCACATTTCTACTAGAGGGGTGTGGCCTCGATCAATTGAGTGTTAAGTGAAGCCACCGCTATCTAGTCAGATTTTGGCTGGGAGTATGCATATTGCCATTTGACTGCCACTCCAAGCTCTGAAATTGGCAAATCCTTTGTGTGATGATTCCTAAGTATTCAGTCACATAGAATGACTGCAGAAAATCCCTTTAAGGGTACACTCACATCTGACTATCTCACATCGCTCAGATCCTCAGCGAGAAAAGTAGCCAAATATCAGGTGAGGGTCATGCATTTTTTCATCCGTATGACATATGTACTGTATGTCATGCATATTGCATGCGTGTGACTTGTTAGTGCGCATTTTTTCCTCACCTAGCATCTCTATGACATGCATTTTTTACATAGTCTTTTCCATGCTGTAAAAAGTTAGAAAAGATAGATAGATAGCTTGATAATAGGATATATAGATCTTAGCAGTTTCACACTGATTGCTTCCGAGGTCGCTTATTAAACTGCATATTCACTACACTGAACTGTAATGGCCAATCACAGACACTCACTCTCTGTGACAGCGTCTCTGATTGGCTGTCGCACTCAGACTACGCCTCCCACAATCTGTACCGGTGTCTGTGCTTGATTGCAAATATACATTAGTGTATGGCAACCAACCTTAGTGGGAAAAAACTGCGTAGGGATCCCCCGTATTTTTATTCTCAGCACAGATAAAGAGGACAGCTGCGGGCTGCAGCCACAAGCTATGCACTTTATATTGGCCAAGTATCAAATCCCATGCTGTTTTGAATCAAATACGTGGACCCCATGCTGTTATTTTAATTTAAATAAATAATTTAAAAAAACAGCGGAATAGGGTCACTCCAATTTGATACTCAGCCATGATAAATCGTACGGTTGCAGGTTGTTACCTACTCATTACCAACCATTAAGGAAATGCCTCCCTCCTCATAAAGGGCCGCATGCTCATTCAATAAATGCCTCCAGCCTTAGGTATTTAAGGCTTCCTCCGCTTTAGGGAGGTGCCTTAGCAACAAAGTCCCTTTGCGTACATTTAGCATGCCCACATTGTGCTTACCTGTATCCTGAATCAGTGTCTTGTACCAGCAGTCAGTATCCAGCCCCTGTGTCTGGTACCCGCAGCCTGTATGCAGTACCTGTGTCCAGTACCAGCAGCACATATTCAGTACCTGTGTCCAGTACCAGCAGCATGTATCCAGTACCTGTGTCCTGCATACCTCTACCCATTTTCCAGTTAGTTGAAGTCATCCTGTCTGTGTCAGTTGTTTTATCCGCACATGCCATCCTGGAATTTCCTGCTATACAGTCAGTACCAGCAGTCCCATCTGTTTTTGTCAAATACTCAGAATATGAACCTTCATTGCTGAACCCCTAGGGTAAGCTATAGCAGAACCGGGACTGACCTGACCTGGCAGCTACCTACCAGCACAAGCATAGCCTCACTATCAGAGGCTGTAATGAAGACAAGGTGGTTGTTTAGTCAAGCCCCTCTAGGGTGAGCCTGAACCTGTGGCGTAGAAGATCCACACCCATCAGCGTGACAGTTTTATAACAATTGTGGAGTAAAACTCTTAAAATTCGGAGATGTTCCTTTCTGCTTCCTTCTGGAAATACACTGTGTGCAGAATTATTAGGCAAATGGGTATTTTGATCACATGATACTTTTTATACATGTTGTCCTACTCCAAACTGTATAGGCTTGAGAGCCAACTGCCAATTAAGTAAATCAGGTGGTGTGCATCTCTGTAATGAGGAGGGGTATGGTCTAATGCAGTGATGGCGAACTCCAGGCCTCGAGTGCCACACACAGTCCAGGTTTTCAGGATTTCCATTGCATTTGACAGTTGGCAATCAAATTACCAACTGTCAAACTCGGGAAATCCTGAAAACCTGCACTGTGTGCGGCACTCGAGGCCTGGAGTTCGCCATCACTGGTCTAATGATATCAACACCCTATATAAGGTGTGCCTAATTATTAGGCAACTTCCTTTCCTTTGGAAAAATGGGTCAGAAGAGAGATTTGACGGGCTCTGAAAAGACCAAAATTGTGAGATGTCATATGTACCCCCTCCTCTCCCCTCCCCCCTCCATGTCATATGTGCCCCCTCCTCTCCCCTCCCCCCTCCATGTCAAATGTGCCCCCTCCTCTCCTCTCCCCTCCATGTTATATGTGCCCCCTCCTCTCCCCTCCATGTTATATGTGCCCCCTCCTCTCCCCTCCCCCCCTCCATGTTATATGTGCCCTCTGCTCTCCCCTCCCCCCTCCATGTTATATGTGCCCTCTCCTCTCCCCTCCATGTTATATGTGCCCTCTCCTCTCCCCCCTCCATGTTATATGTGCCCTCTCCTCTCCCCTCCATGTTATATGTGCCCCCTCCTCTCTTCTCCCCCCTGTTATATGTGCCCTCTCCTCTCCCCTCTCCATGTTATAACATGGAGGGGGGAGGGGGAGAGGAGAGGGCATATATGTGTGCCCTCTCCTCTCCCCCTCCCCCCTCCATGTTATATGTGCCCTCTCCTCTCCCCCTCCCCCCTCCATGTTATATGTGCCCTCTCCTCTCCCCCTCCCCCCTCCATGTTATATGTGCCCTCTCCTCTCCCCCTCCCCCCTCCATGTTATATGTTCCCTCTCCTCTCCCCCTCCCCCCTCCATGCTATACGTGCCCTCTCCTCTCCCCCTCCCATCTCCATGCTATATGTGCCCTCTCCTCTCCCCCTCCCATGTTATATGTGCCCTCTCCTCTCCCCTCTCCAATGTTATTTGTGCCCTCTCCTCTCCCCCCTCCCATGTTATATGTGCCCTCTCCTCTCCCCCTCCATGTTATATGTGCCCTCTCCTCTCCCCCTCCATGTTATGTGTGCCCTCTCCTCTCCCCCTCCATGTTATATGTGCCCTCTCCTCTCCCCCTCCATGTTATATGTGCCCTCTCCTCTCCCCTCCATGTTATATGTGCCCTCTCCTCTCCCCTCCATGTTATATGTGCCTCTCCTCTCCTCTCCTCTCCATGTTATATGTGCCCTCTCCTCTCCCCCTCCCCATCCATGTTATATGTGCCCTCTCCTCTCCCCTCCCTCCCCCCTCCCATGTTATATGTGCCCTCTCCTCTCCCCTCCCCCCTCCATGTCATATGTGCCCTCACCTCTCCCCCCTGTTATATGTGCCCCCTCCATTTCTTCTCTATGTTAGATGTGCCTTCTCTTTCCTCCCCCCCCCCCCTCTTCTCCATGCTGCCCCCCAGGCTGGCATTATCTTCGGCTTAGTAGCGCTTACCTGGCTCCACGCTTCATGCTCCAGGCTCCCGGGACCCGACATCTTCTTCCTCCTCCTTCTGTGCTCTCCTGCGGGCAAAAGGTCCTCCCTGTCAGCAGTGTGATGACTCATCATCACCCCTGCTGAGCTGAAGCAGGAAGAGAGCACAGCGGTAACCCGGGACAGGAAGCTGCCGGAGCTTAAAATGACCCCGGAAGTGTGGGGGGCCCCGGGGCGCTCCCATTACTTGTCACCCGGGGTTTTTAAAAGGGGCGATGACTAGTGAATGCGGTGCCCCCCCCCCCCCCCCTGCTCCAAAAACTAGCCGGATTTCTGCAGAGTTTTGGGGGAGGGGAAAGGGAAAACTTTAAAAAAAAAAAAAAAAATATTATTTACTCCCTCCCTCTGGTGCCGCCCCCCTGACACCTGGCGCCCTAGGCACGTGCCTACGGGTGCCTAATTGTTTAAAAACGGGCCCTTTTACTTTTTAAGCATGCATTAGTGGTAGAAAAAAGCTTTATAAATAG